>CM055122.1:358815486-359380486 GCA_029206835.1 Rana muscosa
GGAGTAAGGGGACGAGAGAGAGGGGGAGTAAGGGGACGAGAGAGAGGGGGAGTAAGGGGACGAGAGAGAAAGGGGATGAGAGAGAGAGAGAGAGAGAGGGGGGAGAGAGAGAGGAGTAAGGGGGTGAGAGAGGGGGGAGTAAGGGGATGAGAGAGAGGGGACGAAAGAGAGAGAGTAAGGGGACGAGAGAGAGAGTGTAAGGGGACGAGAGAGAGTGTAAGGGGATGAGAGAGAGAGTGAGAGAGTAAGGGGACGAGAGAGAGTGTAAGGGGATGAGAGAGAGAGTAAGGGGACGAGAGAGAGTAAGGGGACGAAAGAGAGAGTAAGGGGACGAAAGAGAGAGAGTAAGGGGACGAAAGAGAGAGAAAGGGGACGAGAGAGAGAGAGTAAGGGGACGAAAGAGAGAGAGTAAGGGGACGAAAGAGAGTAAGGGGACGAAAGAGAGAGAGAGAGAGAGAGAGAAAAGCCTCGTACACACGAACGAGTTTCTAGGCAAAAACCAGCAAGAAACTTGCTGGCAGAGATTTTTTGCCGAGAAATTCGTTCGTGTGTATGGTTTCTCGTCAAGAAAAGCGACAAGAATCTCGACGAGAAAATAGAGAACCTGCTCTCTATTTTCTCGTCGAGATTCTCGTCGGCATGTTTCTCGACGAGAAAAGTGTGTGTGTGTACACTTACCTGTCCTCCCGGAAGCCCGCGCATGTTCGAAATGAATTCGACGCATGCGCGGTAGCTTCCTAGGCATAGATAGGGTATACCAAGATGGCGGCGACGGCATCGAATGTGACGAGCGCATGCTCGTCGTAGTCGATGACGTCACCGCGTACGCTCCATTCAAAGAACAGCGGGTTCTTTGAATCGAGCGTGTGTACACTCGGCCGGGGACAATTTTCTTGTCCAAGAATCTCGTCGAAAAAAACGACATGTTTTTTTCGACGAGAATCTCGGCCGTGTGTACGAGGCCTAAGGGGACGAGAGAGAGAAAGGGGACGAGAGAGAGAGAGAAAGGGGACGAGAGAGAGAGGGAGGAGAAAGGGTATGAGAGAGAGAGGGGGAGTAAGGGGGGCGAGAGAGAGAGAGGGGGGATGAGCGAGAGGGGATCTCTCTCTCTCATATCCCCTTACTCCCCCCCTTCTCTCTTATCCCCTCACTCCCCCTCTCTCATATCCCCTTACTCCCCTCTCTCTCATCCCCTTACTCCCCCCTCTCATCCCCTTACCCCCCTCTCATCTCCCCTTAATCCCCCAGCCCTCTCTCTCCCCTACTCCCCCTCTCTCATCCCCTTACTCCCTCAACCCCTCTCATCCCCTTACTCCCCTCCCTCTCTCATCCCCTTACTTCCTCCCTCATCTCCCCTAATCCCCCACCCTCTCTCTCACACCCCTCTCTCATCCTCTTACTCCCCCCTCATCCCCTTACTCCCCCCCTCTCATCCCCTTACTCCCTCCCTCTCTCATCCCCTTACTCCCTCCCTCTCTCATCTCCCCTTAATCCCCAGCCCTCTCTCTCTCCCTCATCCCTTACTCACCCCCCCTCCCTCATCCCCTTACTCACCCCCCTCTCTCTCTCCATCCCCTTACTCACCCCCTCTCTCTCTCATCCCCTTACTCACCCCCCTCTCTCTCATCCCCTTACTCATCACCCCCCTCTCTCATCCCCTTACTCACCCGCCTCTCTCTCATCCCCTTACTCACCCCCTCTCTCTCATCCCCTTACTCACCCCCTCTCTCATCCCCTACTCACCCCCTCTCTCATCCCCTTACTCACCCCCCTCTCATCCCTTCTCACCCCCTCTCTCTCTCCCTCATCCCTCTACTCACCCCCTTACTCACCCCCTCTCTCTCATCCCCTACTCACCCCCTCCCTCATCCCCTTACTCACCCCCTCTCTCTCTCATCCCCTTACTCACCCCCCTCTCTCTCTCTCATCCCCTTACTCACCCCCCTCTCTCTCTCTCACCCCCTTACTCACCCCCCCTCTCTCATCCCCTTACTCACCCCCCTCTCTCTCTCTCATCCCCTTTACTCACCCCCCTCTCTCTCTCATCCCCCTACTCACCCCCTCTCTCTCATCCCCTTACTCACCCCCTCTCTCTCTCATCTCCTTACTCAACCCCCTCTCTCTCATCCCCTTACTCACCCCCCTCTCTCATCCCCTTACGCAACCCCCTCCCTCATCCCCTTACTCACCCCCCGTCATCCTCTTACTCACCCCCCTCTCTCTCATCCCCTTACTCACCCCCCCTCTCTCATCCCCTTACTCACCCCCCTCTCTCTCATCCCCTTACTCACCCCCTCTCTCTCTCCCCCTTACTCACCCCCCTCTCTCTCACCCCCCTCTCTCTCATCCCCCTACTCACCCCCTCTCATCCCCCTACTCACCCGCTCTCTCTCTCATCCCCTTACCCCCCTCTCTCATCCCCTTACCCCCTCTCTCTCTCATCCCTCTACTCACCCCCTCTCTCTCATCCCCTTATTCACCCCTCTCTCTCTCACCCCCTCTCTCATCCCCTTACTCACCCCCCTCTCTCTCTCTCGCATCCCCTTACTCCCCCCTCTCTCTCTCATCCCCTTACTCACCCCCTCTCTCTCATCCCCTTACTCACCCCCCTCTCTCTCTCTCTCATCCCCTTACTCAACCTCCTACCCTCATCCCCTTACTCACCCCCTCCCTCATCCCCTTACTCACCCCTCTCTCTCTCATCCCCTTTCTCACCCCCCTCTCTCTCATCCCCCTACTCACCCCCTCTCTCTCTCATCCCCCTACTCACCCCCCCTCTCATCCCCCCACTCACCCCCTCTCTCTCTCTCATCCCCCTACTCACCCCCTCTCTCTCTCTCATCCCCTACTCACCCCCTCTCTCATCCCCCTACTCACCCCCCCTCTCTCATCCCCCTCTCTCTCTCTCATCCCCCTACTCACCCCCTCTCTCTCATCTCTCTACTCACCCCCTCTCTCTCTCATCCCTCTACTCACCCCCCCCTCTCTCTCTCATCCTCCTACTCACCCCCTCTCTCTCTTAAATTCAAATTCTCTTTATTGGCAGGACCAAATACATGTTAGCATTGCCAAAGCAGTTGAGTTTGCATAAGATAAAGGGAAGGGCGGAATATAAAGGGGAACGGACATAAGTCTGTGAAATGATTTTTAAGTCCTCGATTTCTCATGTCCCGCTCACTCTGACACGCAGTCACATATTGGGCAGCCATCTTCACCATTGGTTCCTCTTCTCCCAGTAGAAATTGGAGTTTCCTCTTCAATAGAGTGGAAGTCCAGGATGAGAGTGGAGAGTCTCTGGAAATGAGTGTCCCTCACTGAGTACTTGGGGCAATCTCTCTCTCTCATCCCCTTACTCACCCCCCCCATCTCTCATCCCCTTACTCACCCCCCCCATCTCTCATCCCCCTTACTCACCCCCCTCCATCTCTCATCCCCTTACTCACCCCCCCAGCTCTCATCCCCTCTCATCCCCTTACCCCCCTCTCATCCCCCTTACTCCCTCTGCCCCCCCTCTTAGCTTTCTTTCCATTTCTCTTTTTCTCTCTCCCTTTCTTTTCTGGGTAGCAGTTTTGAAAAACTGGCTCCCAACTATTTTAGCTGGCTCCTAGATTCAAAGAAAATTTGTCAAGCCCTGCTGTAACTCCACATATATGTTACGTCGCCATCAATGGGTTAATGTTCCTAGTCTGGGTACAGGCACACTTTAACCCCTTCCCAACCAGCCGCCGCAGTTCTACTGTGGCAGGTTGGCTTCCCTGCGCGAGCCATCACAGCTGTACATCGGCTCTTTCAGACGCTGTAGCAGGCGCGCACAGCCTGGTGGGCGCAATGACTGCTGGGCACCCGCGATTGCTCGGGACAGAACGAGTGCAAATCCCGCTTCTGTGAGGGCAGAGGAGAGAGATTGCGTGTTCCTACTAAGTAGGAACAACGGTCTCTCTCCTCCTCTAGTCAGCCACATTTCCCCCCACAGTTAGAACACATCTAGGGAACGCAGTTAACCCCTTCCCTGCCATTTATACAGTAATCAGTGGCTAAAAAAAAAAGCCATTAATCTATCCCCTATTTTGTAGACGCAAACCAATCAATATATGCTTAATGCGATTTTTTTTTTTTTTACCAAAAATATGTTGAAGAATACAGATCGGCCTAAACTGAGGAAGATGGATTTTTTAAAAAAATTTGGGGGGTATTATAGCAAAAAGTAAAACATTGTTTTTCAAAATTGTCGCTTTTTATTGTTTATAGCAAAAAAAAAAAAAAAAATCATATACCACCAAAAAAAAAGAAAACACGTAAATTTTGTTTTAGTAAAATGTCGCACAACCGTGCAATTGTCAGTTAAAACAACGCAGTGTCGTATCGCAAAAAAATGGCCTGGTCATTAAGGGGCAGAATCTTCCGGGGCTGAGGTGGTTAAAGAACACTTGTGCTATTATTGACCCCTTCCTGCAGACTGCCGCTCGGCCCTTTAAGTCTTCTAAAAGCTGGGAGGCGGACATTGGGGTCATGTGACCGCTGCAATTGGCTGTCATAGCGGTCACGTAAATCTGAAAGCTCACGCTTGCAAGTATGCATTGGGAGCTTACCGATTCCCACCGGCTACCATGCAGGGAGCACACCCTCAGCACGGCAAGTTGTTTACACATGGCTGCATATATGAGGCCACTCTGCTTTAAGGCTCACCTGTCGAGAGGCTCCCTATGTTCTTACTGTCGGCACGTAGGGGATTAAAGAAGACACACACAAATACATGTCATCTGCAGGTGTTATATCAATTTTACTTGAATATTTATAAAAGTAGAAGCATATTACACATATTTACTTTCCATTAGTTTTACAAAAGTGGTAAAAAAAGTTTTTTCCCTAAATGCAGTTTAAGGTGCTTCAGCTTCTTTGTTCTTTCTGGATTCTATAGAAAAAAAAAAAACATACATAAAACATGGGCCATGGGAGGATTTAAAATTAAACGCTGTAAACATTTCTAAAAAGGCATTTTATTGGCATAATTCACACTGTGCATTTACCTGCATTTAGGTGCTCAGTTTAGCTGAAATTAGTAATAACAGAAATCTGACAGCCAGATGAAATAATATGACTGTATATAAATGCACATACATTTCATTGAAGGACTCGATCTGGAAAGCATACATTTTGTTCATACTTCCCAGGTAATTTCTCCTTGATAAACCAAGCACAGGTAGTTAGTGTGAATGTAGCCTAAAGGTCCTGCAAATGGTGACTTTGGGAATACCTCTTCTGCATCACCATCGGTTAGAAGAAGGGTCTCTTAGATAACCACACCCCTGGCAAAGTGGGTAGTGTGATCTAGAGAATTAGAGCAAGGGATAAAAAGCTGTCTGTGTGCATTTCCTCCCATCATCCAAAGGCATGCCTGTAAGCCAACTGGCTCCTTTCCATAAGTAAATGTGACCATACAAGATAAGGAACATACAATCTAAGGTGTCAGAGGGCAGTGATGTCAATTTTACAATATACTGTATGTAAAGTGCTGTGTAAGTTGGCGGTATGTAAATACCTGTAATGAATATTGAATCCCTCCCACACTCGTTTCAGTTTTGGAAAGAGTCTGGAAGCATTAGTTCCCTGTCAGGTTTTTACTGCTACAAGGGGCTCCATTATTGTGGGAAATTTGAACAGGTAGTCCCTTTACCCCCTCGGATCAGCTTAAAATAACCCAATTGCCACACCCAAAAGATACGGGATCAGTACTGGAGAGATTTCTTCAAACGCAATAAATGAGACAAAACAGGCCTTGCGCTCAAAGTGAAATCCGTTTATTCTTTTGCAGGGGTAGACAGTTATTATTATAACCCAATCATAGAAGAGGGAGGGGTGAGGGAGGGGTGTGGTTAATACAGTGGGTATACATTTTATCATTATACAGTAGACATTTTGCCACTCTCAAGATGGCCGACACTCGTCCTGACCCTCTCAAGGTGGCTGACAGTTTCGTTATTAATAAGGATCAATCACGAGTGTTATAGCTCATAGTCACAAGGCTTCACAAGGTTTCACAATATTTCACTTCCCTGTACCAATGCCTACCAGACAGCTACCAGACAGTGCACAGGAAAGAACAGTTTAAAAATAAACCAGCACTCTGCAAATTATGCTAGTCATTGCAAATTATGCATGCTTTTGCAAAACTGCTGCTCCATACAAAATACAAGATCTTAACTTATTTCATAATACTTGTAAAACCTATAGTACTAGTCAATTTCCCTAACCCGTATGTCCAAGCTAGAATATATGACCCCATCTCACTATAATGGGGGTCCTTATGCCATGCCAATTACTACAATCATAAGATGTTTTCTGGTGACTATAATTTCACCAGACAGAAGTGAGTGAAAATATCCAGGCAAATAACACAGGGATTTTTTTTTTATTATTATTATTGGAAGGCAAGCCCCTTAGTTTTCTTTTTTTTTTGCTGTTGTTACTTTCCTAACTTGTCCTGCAAAGCCACCGTCACTGACAATGTAAGGGCAAAGCTCTCAAATGGAGTCTCAAATATCAGAAAAAATTTACAGCGATTCTAATCTTTACCTACTCAATCCAAAATAAAAAATAAATAAAAAAATAATTGCTGGACACACACTTTAAAGGTATGTAATTTTTTTCCATTCAGAGCTGTATGCATGTGATGTGACCAAAGCAAGGTGGCAATATCAGCATATGTGAATTCTGGAAAGAATGGTGAATAGTTTAGAAGTGAATTTGCAACATTTTTTTTTTTTGTTTTGTAAAAACTTCCCCTGTATAAGATTACTTTCTTACTGGACCTGCAGGAAGTGACTTCCGTCTTTATTCTCTTGCACAACTTTGGCCAGAATCATCAGCATCTAGTACTTTCTTGTGTTTCCAATGCAAGGTTCTTCAAAGAGCACCGTGGTTCTATACACTGCATCATTACTGTGTCTTTTAGAAATGTGGGTGTCTTGTAGCCAGTGGTGGGTGGAACCAAGCAGCTGAAGTACCAAAAGTGTTGGATACTGAAGATTCTTCAATGGTCATATAGTTCTGTAAGAAAAATAAGATAAAGAATCCCTGCCTACAGGTCCAGTAAGTATAAGGCCCCTTTCACAGTGAGGCGCTTTGCAGGCGCTATTGCGCTCTAAATAGCGCCTGCAATGCGCCCCAAAAAAGCCTCTCAATACTATCCAATGTGAAAGCCTGAGGGCTTTCACACTGGAGCGTTGCGCTTGCAGGAGGCTCAAAAAACTCCTGCAAGCCGCATATTTGAGGCGCAATAGGAACGCTAAAAATAGCGCTCCTATAGCGCCCCTGCCCATTGAAATCAATGGGGTAGCGCCTCTAATACGCCTGCAAAACGCCTCAAAGAGGCGTTATTGCGGGCGTTTTTAACCCTTTTTACGGCCGCTAGCGGGGGTTAAAATACCCCCGCTAGCGCCCGCATATCACGGGCAAGAAAACGGTATAGCGGCGCTAAAAATAGCGCCGCTATACCGCCAGCGCATCCAGCGCCTCAGTGTGAAAGTAGCCTTAATAATATTCAGGGTATCTTGACGCCTTCACGCCTAAGGGTAAAACAAATTTAAAATGTTATGTAGCACATGGACCTTTTTCCTGCCTGGCTCAGTCAAGTCAAGGCACACCGTGCTATATACCCGTACCCCCCTGTTTGAAGAGGTTAAGCGGTGTTCACAAATTTTGGGTCCTGCAGCGAGTTACCTCCTTCCACTGGTTCTCATCCCCAGCGTATGTCGACAAGTCTATATTTCTCCCCCCAAAGAAGGCCAATGTCCAGAAACACTTTAACTCCAACAGAGAGTTTATTTTTCTATTTGCTGCGTAGTAGACAGAGACAGATGGATGAAAGAAAGAATAAGTGTGAGGGGTTAGATCCAAGCGCAACTAGTAACTTTGTCGCCACTCAATCCCGAGTGGGCTTAGCTCACCCGGATAGTCCTCTCTCACAGTCCTAGCAGCCGGTGTGGAGCTCGAACAGTTCTGTCACCCTATCCCCTCCAGGGACGGGTCCAGGAGATACTCTAACCTCTGTAGAATTTAAAGAACAGGACAATGCCAATGGGCACTCTACAGGTTAGCTTTCCGGAGTAAAGAATCCTTCCCTCTGACAGGTCACCAGGCCTCTCCAGAGACAGCGATCTTCCATCACTCATCTCCTCTGTGGGACCGATCCTCCCCTGGCTTCCTCTCGGTCAGAGCGGGTACCCTCACCTGGGCACCCTGGGACTCCAATGGGCGAATTGTAGACCCAGTTAGAAGGTACTGGGCCTACCTGGAATGCTGCAGCCTCAGGCCAATAGGTGCCCGAGACTCCTCGGCCAGTCATCGCACCCCCCGAAGGGCTCACACCTCCGGCTCCTCCACTCCAACACTCCTCCTCTAAAGATGGCATCTGCCCCTTATGTACCCTCTCCCGGCATGCACAGCAGGCCGACCACCCCCACTGTACCGCTGCCGAGAGAGGACACCCTAAGGCACAGCAATGCCACCCATGGCTCAACCCTGACCTGATATGGCAGTGCCACCTACAGGCCACATGGAACCATACACCAGGCAGCATCACATAGGCAGAAGCAAATACCTAACAATAAAAGCAGTCCGAGCCTGACTACCAACCCCTAAATTTAGGCGCATAACACCCCTGAAAAGTAAAGGGGCGCTACAGTTAGTAAAACAGTACATATCACCACAACTACTTTGTGCATCCAGGTGGATTTTACCTTGTTTTCAGGACAAATTGGGCTTTCAGTTGGTAGTAAATGGTTATGGATATCTCCTCGTTTTCTTTTTTTTATTAGCAAAAGGAAAACTGGGCCAAAAAAAGTAAAAAAAATAATATTTTTATAAATGTAGCTGTATATTTCTTGTTACTACTGTAGCGGCCTCACCCTCTCTCTCTTCTTTAGTGGATACTTTGGCTTCGGTCTAGGGGTACTTTGAAGGGGAGAGCGAAGTGCGCCACGGCCCATGTCCTCTAGATTTCAGCATGTAGAGGTGAAGGCCAGCATCTAATTACACCCGGGCTGTGTATACGCTCAGAGCCAAGTCTGTTTTGCTGATAACCCCCTTTGCTCCCAGTAATTGGAGTACCACACACTAAAAGGTCCAACACTTATTTATTCCACAACGGCAAACAAATAGTCCTTTGCGAGCAGACAGTTTGAGACCCATAGAACAGTTCAGTATTGGTGGGGAGTAGGTCAAGGCACAATCCTCAAAGAAACTAAACCGTTGAGGTTTCACCAACGGTTGCTAAGCACAGTGGCTGTTAAATGGACTTTTTGTCTTCAGAGTCTCTTCCAGCGACTCTAGTGAACAGGAACTGGAGTTACCTTCGCTACGTTGCAGCCCGTCAGGGGGAAGACATCCCTCCAAGGGAGTTACCAGAGGCCCCGCCATCACCGGATTAATGCTGTACTGGGCTTTCCGGAAGGGTTACACTCCCCGGCCTCAGATACGGGTCCCAACACCTTAGGGCCCCTCGGACTCCTCCACCCTCGCGGAACCCAGTCGAAGTCCTGGGCTCCAGGCCTTGGCCGTAGTACCTCACCCCAGGCTTAAGGTGCCTGGGATGGACTCCATCCCTCGCTCCGGCCAGGTCAAGGGCACCTGGGCCTGGATCTCCGGAAGGCCAGCACCCAGGCCGAAGGTGCCTGGGTGAGGCCGCGTCCTCCAACTCTGAACCCCGAGGTCCGGGCGTCCGCCCCTTTTATGTCCTCTCACTTTGCATCACAGTGGGTTCCCCGCCCCGCTGTACCGGCGCCAGGAAAGGACAAAAAGGCACAGTCTTGCGGTGCAGGTTCAACTCCGGCCAGGGCGACAACGCCACCTGCAGGCCACAGGGAACCTTGCACCACCAGAGTCCTCCAAGAACCACAAAAGGGATTCTCAGATTCCCTAACAATTAGTACATCTGGGTTAACTAACCCAGATGCTCCCCCCCAAATTTAAATACCCGCTACACTACCATAACCTACCGCCAAAGAACAACTCAAAATAAATTATTCTGCTCCTGACAATCACAACGATGCCACAGTTGTGCTCGTAACTTTACATACCCTGGCAGAATTTATAATTGCTTGGCCATTTTTCAGAGAAACACAAACTTTTCTTTTACTCATGGTTCGTGTTTGGCTGCAGCCATTTATTATCAATCATTTGTGTTTACTCTATTTAACCACTTCAGCCCCGGAAGATTTGGCTGCTCAATGACAAGGCCATTTTTTTGCGATACGGCACTTTAACTGACAAATTGCGTGGTCTTGCGACGCTGTACCCAAACACAATTGACGTCCTTTTCTTCCCACAAAAAGAGCTTTCTTTTGGGGATATTTGATCATCTCTGCGTTTTTTATTTTGGTGCTATAAACAAAAAAATAGCGACAATTAAAACAAAAAAAACAAACAAAAAAAAACAATATTTATATAATAAATATCCCCAAATTTTTTTTTTTTTAAAAAAGCTAATTTTTATTTTTTCAGTTTAGGCCGATATGTATTATTGTAGATATTTTTGGTAATATAAAAAAAAACGCAATAAGCGTATATTGATTGGTTTGCGCAAGAGTTATAGCGTCTACAAAATAGGGGATTTATGGCATTAACTTTTTTTTTTTACTAGTAATGGTGGCGATCTGCGATTTTTATCAGGACACTTGACACATTTTTGGGACGATTGGCAATTATACAGCGATCAGTGCTATAAAAATACACTGATTATTGTATAAATGCCACTGGCAGGGAAGGGGTTAACACCAGGGGGGTGATCAAGGGGTTAACTGTGTTCCCCGACTGTGTGTTCTAACTGTGGGGGAAGGGGACTGACTGGAGGAATTGACAGATCGTGGTTCCTAGCTATTAGGAACTCACGATCGGTCTCTCCTCAGCTCACAGAACAGGGATGTGAGTGTGCTCACTGACACAC
This sequence comes from Rana muscosa, assembly GCA_029206835.1. NCBI lineage: Eukaryota > Metazoa > Chordata > Amphibia > Anura > Ranidae > Rana > Rana muscosa. Next base: position 358,826,429 of record CM055122.1, read on the forward strand.
GTCCCTGTTCTGCCTCTCGTGCCCACGATCGCGCGTGGCCGGCAGTCATGAGCATCGGCAACCCCGTAGTGCAGTGGGCGCGCACGCGCCTGCTATCCTGCTTAAAAAGAGCAGACTTACAGCTACGATGGCTCGTGGGATCGTGCCGACCTGCTGCAGTAGAATGACGGCAGCTGGTCGGCAAGTGGTAAATCATAATCGCAACAGAAACTAGCCAAATGACCCTGATCAGAAGTTTACATACCCCAGTTCTTAATACCGTGTATTGCCCCCTTTAACAGCAATGACAGCTTTAAGTCTTTTGTGATATTTGTGGATGAGGCCATTTACCTTCTCAGATGGTAAAGCTGCCCATTCCTCTTGGCAAAAAGCCTCCAGTTCCTGTAAATTCTTGCGCCGTCTTGCATGAACTGCAGGTTTGAGATCTCCCCAGAGTGGCTTAATGATTTTGAGGTCAAGAAACTGAGATGCCACTTCAGAACCTTCACTTTATTCTGCTGTAGCCAATGACAGGTCGACTTGGCCTTGTGTTTTGGATCATTGTCATGTTGAAATGTCCAGTACGTCCCATGCGCAGCTTCCTGGCTGATGAATGCAAATGTTCCACCAGTATTTTTTGATAACATACTGCATTCATCTTGCCATCAATTTTGACCAAATTTCCTCTACCTTTGTAGCTCACACATTCCCAAAAACATCAGCAATCCACCTCCGTGTTTCACAGTAGGAATGGTGTACCTTTCATCATAGGCCTGGTGGACTCCTCTCCAAATGATGCGTTTATTGTTGTGGCCAAAATGCTAAATTTTGGTCTCATTACTCCAAATGACTTTGTGGCAGAAGGTTTGAGGCTTGTCTCTGTGCCGTTTGGCATATTGTAAGTGGGATACTTTATGGCATTTGCGTAGTAATGGCTTTCTTATGGTGACTTGACCATGCATCTCATCTATTTAAGTGCTTCCTTATTGTGCATCTTGAAACAGCCACATCACATGTTTTCAGAGAGTCCTGTATTTCTCCTGAAGTTATTTATGGGTTTTTCTTTGCATCCTGAACAATTTTCCTGGCAGTTGTGGCTGAAATTTTAGTTGGTCTACCTGACCATTGTTTGGTTTCAGAACCCCTCATTTTTCCACTTCTTGATTAGAGTTTGAACACTGCCGATATCTCTTTCCTGTTTTATACAGTTCAACTACCTTTTCCTGTCAGTGCAGCACTGGATGAAAGATGCAAGGGTCTGTTAGGAGTCCAGAAACTCATTGACCTTTTACACACTTACATACACACACACACACACACACACACACTAATTACAAGCAAATAGATCACGGGTGAGGATGGTTACCTTTTTTTTATCAATAACTGTTTTATTTGAAGCCACATCAGTTACAATTATAATGCATTGGTCTTACAACAAACAGAGTAATTGCTTTTTCTTCTTGGTTACATGTTTGTAATAGTTCCTGAGCGTGCCAGCACCGCACATCTAGCATCTATGCAGATTACTGATGAGGATGGTTACCTTTAATAGCCATTCAAACCCCTTTGTGTCAACTTGTGTGCATGTTATCAGACCAAAATTACCAGGGTATGTAAATTTTTGATCAGGGTCATTTGGGTAGTTTCTGTTGCAATTATGATCTAGAAAAGGAGTAAACACAGTTGATTGATGGTGTTTGGCTGAAGCCATTTAACCATAAGTGAAAGAAAAGTTTTTGTGTTATTCATATTCTCTGCAAAATTGCCAAGAAATCATAAATTCTGCCAGGGTATGTAAACTTATGAGGACAACTGCATGTGTATGTCAGCTGATGTTTGTACCCGTAGTACAGCCCAAAACCTAAAACACACCGACACTGACAATTAAACAAAATTCTGTCCAAAAATATACCGACCCTGACCTTTGACCCTTACTTGGCCCAAACACTAACCCTGGCACTGACCTAGATCAAACCTTGATCTAGATTTTTTATTTGTTTCCCCTCTCTGCAAGGAAAGAGAAAGACATTTTTCCTCTCCATTCACAGAAAGAAAAAACACAGGGGCAGGCTTGACAGTTACTGATCACTGTGGTAGCCAATCAGAGGCTACCACAGTGATCAGGTGACCCGGAATCAGGAGATCCGGGTCTCAATCGTTAGTACAGTGCCTGTGGCTCTTGGTTCTCCCAGCACAAAGGGAGATATGCATATATGCAGCGCCACTGAAAAAAAGCCCACTTCCGTGAGGCCGCATATACGTGTTACATTGGTGGGAAGGTGCTAAAAGAAAAGAAAAGCACCACCTTTGTTTTAAGTGAACCTGAAGTAAGTTAATGCAAAGCAACAGGTTCATTTAAAGTGGTTCTATAGACAGCAGGTTTTTTTAACCTTAATGCATTAAAGTAAAAAAAAAAAACAACCTTCTGCATGTAGTACCCTGAGCCCGATCTCGATCCAGTGATGTCCACAGGTGCGGCGACTCTCTCTCCTCACTGGACAAAGACAGCAGCAGGAGCCATCAGCTCCAGCTGCTGTCAATCACAGCCAATGAGGAGGTTGCGAGGCCAAGTTATGCACGAGTGCCCCTATAGCAAGCGGCTTGTTATATGGGGGCACTTGGCAGGGTGGAGAGGCCAAGAGCACCAGCGGGGGACCACAGAAGGAGGAGGATCGGGCTGGTCTGTGTAAAACCATGGCACAAAATAGGCAAGTATGAAATTATTATAATTATACACGATAATTAGGATGAGAACCAGCAAAGAGTACAGTCATGGAGACCAAAGGTGTGGAGTTTTTTGGAGGAGGGGGTGGTCCACTGTATCAAAGGCAGCAGAGAGGCCCAGGAGTAGGAGTAGAGAATAGTGTCCATTGGATTTAGCGGTTAGCGGATCATTTGTGAGTTTTAGGAGAGCAGTTTCCATGGAGTCTTGTGGGCGAAAGCCAGATTGAAGGGGATCAAGAAGGTCATTCTCTGCAAGGTGGTCCCTCAGTCGGTTGTACACCAAAAGTTCAAGGAGTTTGGATAAAAAAAAAAAAAAAAAATGGGGCGCCAGGAGATTGGGTGTAGTTTGTCAAGATCGGTGGGGTCTAGTGAGGGTTTTTTAAATATGGGGGTGACTAGTGCATGTTTGTTAAAAAATGTTGCCTTCAGAATCACTTTTTAAATGCCACCCTGCCCAACTTCACATTCTTTTCCCTTTCCTTCATGTCCCTGCAGCTCCATTTATCAACCAGGAGCCAAGTGAAATTCTTTGGTAAATCCAGATATGTGGGAGCATGGCACTTACTCTCCCCCTCCCATGAGACAAAGCTGGTGCATGACCTGTCAGTCACCCAGCACTGTCACGTGGGGGTGGAAAGAAAAAAAAATAAAAAATTCTTGTGTAAAGCTGAAGTCTATAAAGCTTTATTGTGCAGGAGTGACTAATGGCAATCAACATATATTATAAGCCATATCTCCCAACCACCCCCAATTCGCTGGGACCGCCCCGGGATTTCAAGTAAAACCCGATGTCCCTCGAATCTGGGCTGAATCCCACAGTGGAGCCTGTTCCGGCACTTAACTCCACCTGTCAGTGTGCGCCGCGCTGCAGCTGAAATGAGACCGACACGCCAGCCAGCACCAGTCCCTCCTGTTTACTCTACATCCCATACGAAAGGGACAGGGAGGCAGGCTAGGTCTCCACCTCCTCCCCATGTCCCCGTGTGCCATAGTGATCCTTCCTGCCTATGTGCCATAGTGATCCTTCCTGCCTATGTGCCACAAAGCAAATCGGCTGCAGCATATATACACCCCCAGCTGCTGCCTCTGCAGCTAAAGGGGAGCACTTGGCAAGGTGGTAAAACCCTGTGGTTGAGCCATCGTTTTACCACCCCTGATATGTTGCATATTTCTGACATTTGAAATAAGATTTCCTTCTGTTGTTCATTTGTTTAAGCAATGCTGCACTGTATACAGTAACTAGGCTCAGCTTTTGTTTAATCATCCCTCTTTAAGCCACGCCACTGTTAGGCGCAACTTAACCATGACCATCATTTGCTACACGTACTGTAGTACTTATTTTTTGGCTCCATCACAAAGTTCCTCAGGTCCTTTATAATCCTATTTTAAACTCGCTGTCTATTTTCAGTATACACAAAGCCAGATGTTTTTGAAGTATTTTTTAAATGATTGTGTTGAGGTTTATATAAATCCACGAGACTCCAGCTTGTGGCACAGCAAAGCATATTTTATAGGTACAAGGAAGCCCAGGTTTTGTTTACCCGCGGCCCTTAAGCCCCTCATTTTTGGCCACACCCACTTTTTATGCGGGCATCAGATCAAAAAGCATAAGGGCAGGGCTGATGATATCAAGCTGCATGACAGGAAGTTTGTGATAAGCCATCTGGAGATCAGGATCCTTAAAGTGGTTGTAAACCCTGTTGAGTTTTTTTTTTTTTTAACTAACCTGCAAGACAAAGCTATAATGAGCTAGTATGACTAGCATACTAGCTCATTATGTACCACTTACCTTAGATCGGGGCCCCCGAAATCGTCCGTGTCCCTCCTCTAGCCGCATCCATCGCTGCGGCGATAGCCGGAATGTTACTTCCGGGTATCGCCGCTGCAGCCAATCACAGCGCCGCTCCGGCGCTGTGATTGGCCGGAGCGGCGAAGACGTGACTCCGCGCATGCACGCGTGAGCCGTCGAATTCCGCTACGTCGTCGAATGTTGCGACCTAGCCAAATTTGTGAATGGGGTTAACCCCATGCACATGCGGTAAGCGTCGCCGCTTTTAAATGCAAATATCTCCTTAACCGTGTAGGTTAAGGAGATATTTCATGCACCTACAGGTAAGCCTTAATCTAGGCTTACCTGTAGGTCTTTGTTTATAAAGTGGGTTTACAACCACTTTAAAATGGATGTAAACCCGATTCATGAAATTTGAGCTGGGCACATATCTGTAGTGTTTTCTTACCTCTCTTCAAAAGATCTAAGACCCCTTGCTTTCTCCTGCTCCGTTCTTCTGTTATCAGTATGATAGATTCTGAGAAGTTCTGTCAACTGAGATAAAAGCAGCCTGAATTTTGTGTTGAGGGAGGTTGCTATAAATAGATTAGCAGAGAGCCAAGTCTCTACCTATGTGGAGAGGGAGTGTGTGCCTTTCCTCCAATCAGCTGTCTTGGCTGTATGCTCAGACTTCATTTCCAGTGCTGAACAGGAAGAAAAAATATCTAACACAATGTGAACTGTCTAAAAAATATATAAAAGCTGAAGACAGCAGATATGCATGTAAAAAACGTATGTAGGGAGATTTGTTTCATCTCTGTGTAACATCTGAGGCTGTTCACTTCACTGAGTATATGTGAGGGTTTACATCCACTTTAAGGGGAAAGAGGCTTGTTCTCTGCAGTGTATCAGATATGAACTTTTAAATGTGAGTTTTTAAAATGTACTTTTTAACCACTTAAGGACCGCGCACTGTAGCTATACGTCGGCAGAATGGAACGGACAGGCATAATCACGTACCTGTACGTGGACCTTTAAATGCCTGCCATGTGGTCGTGAGCGCGGCACACTCGTCACCCTGCCGCCTTCCCCTTGAGTCGGACTGCGGGTCCCGCGGACTCGATTGCCGCGGGGATCCCCGCGATCGTCTCACGGAGGTATAGAGCGGAGCGGAGATCGGTGTCATGTGACACATAGCCCATCCCCCCTACAGTAAGAAACACTATGCAGGGAACACTTAACCCTTACCGCACCACCTAGTGGTTAACCCTTTCACTGCCAGTGTCATTTTCACAGTAATCAGTGCATTTTTATACCACTGATCGCTGTAAAAATGACAATGGTCCCAAAAATGTGTCAAAGTGTCCGATGTGTCGCAGTCACGAAAAAAATAAAAAAAATAAATAAATCACTGATCGCCACCATTACTAGGAAAAAAAAATAAAAAATAAAAATGCCATAAAACTATCCCCTATTTTGTAAACGCTATAACTTTTGTGCAAACCAATCAATAAATGCTTATTGTGATTTGTTTTACCAAAAATATGTAGAAGAATACGTATCGGCCTAAACTGAGGAAAAAAAAATTATATTTTTTTGGGGGATATTTATTATAGCAAAAAGTATTGCATTTTTTTCCAAAATTGTAGCTCTATTTTTGTTTATAGCGCAAAAAATAAAAACCGCAGAGGTGATCAAATACCACCAAAAGAAAGCTCTATTTGTGGGAAAAAAAGGACGTACATTTTGTTTGCGAGCCACGTCGCACGACCACGCAATTGTCAGTTAAAGTAACACAGTGCCGAATCGCAAAAAGTGGCCTGGTCTTTGACCACCCAAATGGTCCGGGGCTGAAGTGGTTAATAAATACTACTGGAAAATATTTTACGCTACGATACTCTATATTTGAGTTTTGCTGAAAGAAATATGATGATATGATGGGAGGATGGATATGGATTGAATTACTGATATAGGTGTCCATTTATTAAGCAGTGGAAAAAAAATAGGATTTTTGTACTCACCGTAAAATCCGTTTCTCTGACGTCCATGGACCGACGCAGCTCTCATACTGATTACATGTGGGTATATGTCCCTGCTCGCAGGAGAAGACCTAGGCAGAATGTTAGGTGTTAAAACATTCCAGAACAAGCCAGAGCCGAACAGCCCCGCCCAGGGGGGCGGTCCCTCCGGACATTACCCTTCCACCTGCAGCTAACAGCCTCAGTTCGTAACAAAGCAGTACAAACTTAAAAGGAAGGGTGGGTGCTGCGTCGGTCCATGGACGTCAGAGAAACGGATTTTACAGGGAGTACAAAAATCCTATTTTCTCTTATCGTCCATGGACCGACGCAGCTCTCATACTGATTACATGTGGGACGTCCCAAAGCAGTATAAGAAAGGGGTGGGAGCAAAGAAAGTAAAGAACAACCAAAACTTCACTCCAAACCAGCAGAGCCCCTCAACGGAGGAGTTGCAACATTAGACAGCGGCCTGCAACACTTTGCGGCCGAAGGAAGCATCCGAAGATGCAGCCACATCAACCTTGTAGAACTTTGAAAAGGTATGAACGGACGACCAGGTCGCCGCCTTGCACACTTGTGCAACTGACAGTTGATGTCGGAAAACCCAGGAAGCACCATTGCCCTGGTGGAATGCGCCGTAACCGGGAAGGGAGGCGCCTGCCCTATGAGAGCATAGGCTTGAAAGACGGTTTTGTCCGATCCACCTAGAAAATGGTGGCAGACAAAGCCGCTTGGCCCTGTTTCTGACCAGAGCCAGTCAAACAGAGAGTAGACTTCCTAATAGAAGCAGTAGACAAGCACACCCGCAAGGCTCGTACCACATCCAAAGTGTGCCGCGCACACTCTCTGGGATGCGATGGGCGAGGACACTAGGACGGGAGGACAATGTCCTCATTTAGGTGAAAAGACGAGATCACCCTTGACAAGAGAAAGTCGCGGATGCAACACCGCCTTATCCTTATGGATGACTAAATATGGCGACTTTCCATACAAGGTCGCCTAATTCAAATACTCGTCTAACATCAGTTATCGCCACTAAAAAGGGCCACCCTCTGAGACAAAGTGAAGAGGGGAATATCCCTGATATTCTGAAAAGGAGGTTCCTGGAGAACCGAGAGTACCAATTCCGATCCCACGGGGGGAGAGGAGACTTGACAGGAGGGAGCCCATGGCGAACCCCCTGCACAAGGGTGCCAACCAAGGAATGACCCGCTAGACGGCCAAGGCCGAAATCTGACCCTTAATGATACTCAAAGCGAGCCTTTGGGCCACCCCATGCTGTAGGAAACGCAGGATTTTAGGGACGGAATACGTCCGAGGATGTCAGCCCAGCTCTTCGCACATGGCGATGTAAGCTTTCCAGGTACAGAGATAGTTCTGGAGGAAGACTTCCGTGTCCTTAATATGGACGAAATGACCGAGTCCGAGAGACCTCGGTCTCTCAACTACTGGCTTTTAACAGCCCTGCCTACAAAGGCCAGAAACTGTAAAGGCAGGATGAAATATATGACTGAGACAGAAAGTCCTCCCTTATTGGCAACCATCAGGGAACGGCCGCGACAAGGCGTACCAGATCGGCGTACCAGTGAAGCCGAGGTCAATCCGGAGCAATGAGGATCACCGGAATTCCCTCGGTCGCCACCCTGCGCAGCAGGCGAGGGATCAACTGCCTCGGAGGATAAACGTATATCAGGTGATAATGACCCCATGGGCCACTGACGCCTCTGAGGCATCCGCCCAAGGATCCCTGGATCTGACCACAAATCTCGACAACTTGCGATTTGAGTCGAGAGGCCATCGGGTCCACCTCCGGCGTGCCCCACCGTTTGTGTGGCAAGGAGTTGAAATGCCTCCGGGTGCAAGGACCACTCTCCCTGGTCCAACGTCTGGCGACTCAAATAGTCCGCCAGTTCAATGCCCGGAATGTAAACGGCCGACAGAGCCGGCACGCTTCATTTAGCCCACTTCAGGGTACGGGGGACCCCAGAAGCCGCAGCTGAGCTCCGAGTCCCCCCTTGATGGTCGACATACGCCACCACCTTGACTTTGTCCGACTGGATCCTAATAGAGCGATCCTGCAATCTCTCAGACCACGAGGAGAGGCACAGTCTGATGGCCCGTATTTCCAGAACATTGTTCGGCAAACGGGCTTCGTCCGGAGTCCAAGCCCTTGGGCCAACAGGACTCCCCAGACTACACCCCAGCCCTTCAGGCTGGTGTCCATTGGACGGGGAGAAACGACTTCCCGGACCGAAGAGTCGGGGACCCAAACCACCATGTCAGAGACGCCCTGACCAGGTGGCTCCCCTGGATCGGAAAATCAAAAGACAACGGGGATTTGTCCCAAGGGAACAAGATCTCCTTCTGCAATGCCCTGGTGTGTGATTGGGCATACAGAACGGCCTCGAAAAGAGGTCACCATGAGTCCCAGGACTCCCATGCAAAAACGGATTGACGACCATTTTTTGGGATGTCAGCATCCGCACTGCAGACTGAAGCGTCAGTAGCTTCCCCGGAGCTAGGAATACCTTTGCCTCCAAGGAGTCCAGAATCAGATCGAGATACTTCAAATCTCGAGTCGGGACCCGGACTGACTCCTGAATGTTTAGGAGCCACCCGAAGTCCCTGAGGGTCTGACTGACGATAGTCACCCTGTCTTCTAATTCTGAGCCATTTCCTGCCCTGAGAAGAAGATCGTCCAATGCCTTGCTGTCTCAGTAAGCTAGAACCGGCACAAGCACCTTGGTGAACACCCTCGGTGCCGAGGCTAGGCCGAAAGGAAGAGCCACAAATTGATAGTGGACTTCGCTGATTGCAAGCGCAGATCGGAACATGCAAGTAGGCGTCCTTGATGTCCAAGGTCGCCAGAAAATCCCCTTGACGGAGTGTACTGACCACCGTGCGAATGGATTCCATGCGGAACTTTTGCACTATCACGAAGGCATTCAGGACCTGGAGGTCCAAGATAAGCCGAACCCCGTCCCTTTTTTGGGACGACAAACGAATTCGAGTAGAATCCCTGAAACCTCTCCTGTGACGGAACCGGCACAATCACTCCGGACCACAAACCTGGATAGGCCCCATAGGACCGCCCGACGGGCAGGAAGGAGAGGAAGATTCGAGGGAAGAATCTGTCTGGTATTAGGAACGGAACCTAGCCTGTAACCTGAGGTGATCACCTCGCACACCCACCGGTAGGAGATCCGGGAGGTCCATTGATCCGTGGACCTGCAAAGTCTTTCCCCCTACCCCAGAGTCGGGTGGGTGCAAGACTTCACGCTAGGGAGCCGGCTTCTTCGGCATACGCACCCAGGGGCGCACATGTCCACCAGCCGTACCGCTGTCAGTCTGGGAGGGCCTCCCCGTTGACTGACGAAAAAAATAGGATTTTTTGTACTCACCGTAAAATCCTTTTCTCTGACATCCATGGACTGACACGGTGTCTCTTTACACTTTACACGTGGGTTATGTCCCTGCTTGCAGGAGAAGACCTAGGCAGAATGTGAAATGTTATACATACATTCTAAAAGCCAGAGCTGAACAGCCCCACCCAGGGGGCAGTCCCTCCGGACATAACCCTCCCACTACAGTCAGCAGACTTCAGTTCGTAACAAAGCAGTACAAACTTAAAAGGAAGGGTGGGTGCCGTGTCAGTCCATGGATGTCAGAGAAAAGGATTTTACGGTGAGTACAAAAAATCCTATTTTCTCTTACCATCCATGGACTGACACGGTGTCTCTTTACACTTTACACGTGGGATGTCCCAAAGCAGTGTCAAGAGGGATGGGAGCAGTATAAATGGAAAAACCAAAACTTCACTCCAATAAAAGGCAGAGCTCCTCAACGGAGGAGTCGCAACTTTAAACAGCGGCCTGCAGCACCCTGCGGCCGAAGGAAGCATCCGAAGATGCAGCCACATTAACCTTATAAAACTTAAAAGGCATGAACAGACGACCAGGTCGCCGCCTTGCACACTTGTGCAACCGACGCTTGATGTCGGGAAACCCAGGAAGCACCAATTGCCCTGGTGGAATGCGCCGTAACCGGAAAGGGAGGCGCCCGCCCTTTGAGAGCATAGGCTTGAATGACGGTTTGTCTGATTCCCCTAAAAATTATGGCAGACGAAACCGCTTGGTCCTGTTATGGACCAGAGACAGTCACAAACAGAGAGTCGGACTTCCGAATAGAAGCAGTAGCAGACAGGTACACCCGTAAGGCTCGTACCACCTCCAATATGTGCAGCGCAAACTCTCTGGGATGCGATGGGTGAGGACACAAGGACGGGAGGACAATGTCCTCATGTAGGTGAAAGGTCGACACCACCTTTGGAAAAAGGGAGGTCGCGGATGCAACACCACCTTATCCTTATGGATGACTAAATATGGCAACTTGCAGGACAAAGCCGCCAACTCAGACACTCGTCAAACAGAAGTGATTGCCACTAAAAAAGGCCACCTTCTGAGACAAGACAAGAGGGGAATATCCCGGATATTCCCAAAAGGAGGTTCCTGGAGGACCGAGAGCACCAAATTCAGATCCCACGGTGGGAGAGGAGGCTTGACAGGAGGGAGCACATGGCGAACCCCCAACACAAGGTGCTAACCAAGAAAATGACCCGCTAGAGGTCGCTGAAAGAAGACGGCCAAGGCCGAAATCTGATCCTTGATGGTACTCAAAGCAAGCTTTTTGGGTCACTCCACACTGCAGAGGACGCAGGATTCTGGGAACGGAATACGTCCGAGGACGCCAGTCCAGCGCTTCGCACATGGCGATATAAGCTTTCCAGGCACGGTGATAGATCTGCCTGGAGGAAGACTTCCGTGTCCTTAACATGGTCAAAATGACCGAGTCCGAGAGACCTCGGTCCCTCAACACCTGGCTTTTAACAGCCCTGCCGTTAAAGCCAGAGACTGTAAGCCGGATGAAACATAGGACCTTGAGACTGAAGGTCCTCCCTCATCGGCAACCGCCAGGGAACGTCCGCGTCGAGACGTACCAGATCAGCGTACCAGTGATGCTGAGGCCAATACGGAACAATTAGGATCGCCAGAGTTTATATCAGGCGATAAGGACCCTATGGGGCCACCAACGCATCCGAGGCATCGCCCAAGGATCCCTGGATATGGCCACAACCTCGACCCTTGCGATTGAGTCGAGAGGCCATCAGGTCCACATCCGGCGTGCCCCACCGTCGGTAGAGGAGTTGAAATATGCAAGGACGGGGGGCGTGGCCTGGTCATGGCTGAGTGAAGCTGCTTTCCTTTAGAGCTCCCGGCCCCGAACCCCACATACCCGGCTAAACAGCAACTAAATGTCGGTATGAACTCGGCTAAAAAGTACAAGACGAGAGCAGCAACGAGGGGGACACCCGCAGGCAAGAACCCGGGCGAAATACACAGATATTTTCAGCATTTACAAGAGAAATCCCCTGGAGGCAGAGCAGCAGCGCCGCGAGGCCCTGCACGTGGAGCAACGCAGAAGGCCCAACAGCCAGACACCGGCCCTCCTCTACCCGACGCCCCCGCCTCACCCACCCAGCACCAGCCGGTACTACAGGACAGACTGCCCAGCACGATGTCCTCTCACCAGCCAGCGGAGGTTAACCTTATGGACCAAGACATAAGGGCAATACTGCAGGCCCTACCCACCCGGTCGGACATTGCTGCCCTCCCCACCCGATCTGACATAGAGACCCTCATCCTCCGTTTGGAGGAAACACACAGAAGAGATATACAGGAGGTGAGAGGGGAGATCTCCAACATTGCAGACCGGATGACTAATGGTGAGGCTTCAGTGACATCACTGGAGGGCCGAGTACTGGCACTGGAGCATTCCCGGGACCAGCACTGTGACACTGCCGTAGCGCTTCAGCTACATCTGGAAGAAATTGAGGACCGGAGCCGCCGCAACAATCTGCGGCTCCGAGGTATTCCAGAAGACACGGAGGTGGAGAATCTCGGGGAGGCTGTGAAGGACATCTTCAGAACAGTGCTGGAGGACCCGGAAGCCGAGATCGTCCTAGACAGAGCACACAGGGCCCTAGGTCCCAAATCAATGGACCTGAGCAGACCCCGTGATGTGGTCTGCAGACTTCACCGTTACTCGCAGAAGGAGGACATCCTACGCCGGGCATGGGACTATGGCGATGTAGAAGTGGAGGGTGCACGCATCAGGATCCTCCCCGACCTCTCCAGGGCGACGCTGAAACGCAGAACTATCCTGAGACCCCTGCTGGACCTTGCCAAGCAGAAAGGTCTCACATATCGTTGGGGGGTTCCCCTTCGCGGTGACGTTCCGCAAAGACGCAAGTAACTTCACTCTGCAACCCACGGCGGACCTACCGGCACTCTTTCGTTACATGGATGCAGACCCGATGCCAGTCCCTGATTGGCTGCAGATTTTACCGCGGCTGGCAGGGGGATCGGGCATATCCGCCTACCGCGGCTCAGGACCTTCACGCCAGCAGAGGGGCAGACGGAGACCCCGGAACGCCTCAGGAGACGGAGACGCGCCGCGTGAGTAGGCTGTGAGCCACCTTTCCCCGACCCTCAACCCCAGCCACGCCTGCAGTGGGTACCCCCTGGTCCCTACACCATGACTGTTTTTTGGTCGAACCCCCCCCCCCTCACGGGCTCCCGGGGTGACATGGTAACCCTGCTGCTCCTCACGTTCTAGCTCACACTATTTGAGGCAGGAGTTTTTTGGGGGCGGTGGGACCCCCCCCTCCTTCCTTGACTCGGACGCATTACAGGGAGACTGGATGGAAAGAAGTGGTCTCCTGGGGGCCCCCCCCCCGTGCGGGTTTTAAAAAACTGGACCCCACAGCCACCTGGAGGACATGGAGGTATGGAAATGGGGATCGCACGCTGGCTGAGGGGGGAGGCTATGTTAGGGAGGGGGAGGCATTCGCACGGTTCTGTCCCCTGTGTTTCCCATAAGAACCTAAAGTGAAGCCCCATTATGGAGAAGGACGCAACTGCATGGTCTGGATGATACTCCAGTACTTGGTGACACACAGGTTCTCACGCACTTATGAGAGATCTTGCCGGAGTAACAGGGGGGAGACTGGTATACTGGTGTGCTGGTTATACTCTTGTTGGGGGATGGGGGAGTGTGCTCACACACTTTAAAAATTGGGACAGCTTTGTCTTACCTTCGAATAACTAAGAGTACTGTTTGCACAAAATTTCTTTATTTACTTTCGTTATTGCCTTATTGTTCTGCACTTGTCTTATTGTATGTTATGCATATGACTGGTCAACATATAGTTACAAAATATGATGTACCGATACAAGACACAAGATTTCATATTGGCCGGGGGTGGGCGGAGGGTGCCGGGGGCTCGCTCACTGGCCCTGTCTGTCCACCACCCCAATTAGGACTGCGCTCAATATCCAGGATTTACCTGGCGAGCGCCATAGCCGGTTAGGCTACCCTTAGTTTTCTTCTCTACAAGCTATCTGCCCTAGTGATAGCTTCCTAACTTTCCATATACTTCACAAGCGGGACAATTTTACTCCCGCCCACTATATTCTCTGGTAGCTCTGCTTCTACACACTCTTACACCCCTATCTTTCTGTTCCTGCTAAAACTACCCCCCCCCCCCACCCCACTGACATGGACGTACTGCACATTGTATCCTTGAATGCCAAGGGCCTAAACACGCCTGAAAAACGTCGGATGCTACTTCATGACATGCGGCGCATGAAGGCGGACGTCGTACTACTGCAAGAAACACATTTTAGAGACGATACTCTACCGGTACTTAAAAAACGATATTACCCCCATGCCTATCATTCCATGTACACGGAAGCTAAATCTAGAGGAGTATCCATCCTCATTTCAGCCCGGGTTCCACACAGACACACAGTCAGACACGCAAGGACGGTCCTTGTTTTTGAAGGGCCAGATCGGAGACGTAAAGGTGACCGTAGCGAACCTCTATGCCCCGAATGAAAGACAAGACGTTTTTATTAAACGACACCTAGAACGACTCACAAGATATTCAGACGGGCAACTGATAGTTGGAGGGGACCTTAATATACCATTGACACCGACGGAAGACACCTCCTCTGGCACCTCATCTACTTCACGTGACACACGCAAACGGGTCAGTATGGCATTACACTCCGCCCAACTGATTGACGCTTGGCGACTTTTGCATCCAGGGGAGAGGGGCTACACATTCCACTCTAAGCCACACCTGTCCTACTCACGCATTGACTATTTTCTGGTCCCACACGGACAACTGCATGCGATCAGAGACGCCTCCATCGGGTCAATCACATGGTCTGACCACGCCCCTATCAGCTTGCGCTACGCCATTTCAGACGTACACACGACAGGCAGACCAACCTGGAGGCTCAACGAGAGCCTCTTGCAAGACCCAGATACTCTAACAGAAGTAGTTACGGAAATTAAACATTACTTTGATTCTAACAACACTCCTGACTGTAGCCCCGGGGTTATATGGGAGGCGCACAAGGCGGTGATTAGGGGGGTGCTCATTAAACACGGTTCACGCCTGAAACAAAAACGAACGGCCCAACTGAACCAACTGCTACATAGACTACAGGGCTTAGAGATGGCCCACAAGCAAACCCCCAACAAGCAGCTCGGTATTGAACTTGACATCGTCCGCACACAGGTCACAGACCTGTTAAACTTTAAAGCTAAGGCAGCACTACAGGTCTGTAGGAGGAAAGTTTACGAATCCGGGGACAAATGTGGTAGACTCCTAGCCCGATCACTGCAGACGCAGAAGCTGGCTTCCTACATTCCGCACATCATAACCGCCTCTGGACAGAAGGCGTCCTTACCCCAGCACATCACGCAGGAGTTCAGATCCTTTTATGACTCCCTGTACAACCTGAAAACAACACCTCACACGCCTGACACGACTTCGACGTACATAGCCGAATCCCATATGCCCTCACTACCGGCGGAGGCTCAAGAATTATTAGATGACCCCATCACATTACCAGAACTGCAACTTGCACTTAAAGCCACTAAATCGGGCAAGGCCCCAGGCCCGGACGGTCTTACTGTCCCTTACTACAGGACCCTGCTCCCGTCCCTAGGACACACATGCTAAATCTTTACAATGACCTTAGCTCTGGAAACACGTTTCATAAGCACACGCTACAGGCGCAAATCTCGGTTATACCAAAGGACGGCAAGGACCCGACACATTGCGGGAGCTACCGCCCTATCTCACTTTTAAACACTGACCTTAAACTTTTTACCAAGATTATTGCCTCTAGACTGCAACAACATCTACCACACTTGGTCCACTTAGACCAGGTCGGCTTTTCCTTACCAGAGAAGCTAGGGATAATACCACAAAAGTACTAAACTTGCTGCAAATAGCGAATGGCACCAAGGTGCCATGTGTATTCCTGGGAACGGACGCCGAGAAGGCGTTTGATAGGGTTAGCTGGGCGTTTATGTTAGCAACACTGAAACATATAGGGTTGGGAACTAGGATGACGAACTGGATACTAGCGGCGTACTCGGAACCGACGGCTAGGGTCAAAGCAAACGGGGTCTTATCCACTACTTTCCCAATCACAAACGGAACCAGACAGGGATGCCCACTCTCACCTCTCCTTTTCGCACTATCCCTAGAACCCTTCCTCTGTCATGTTAGAATGAACCCAGACATCACCGGTCTAGAAGTCAACGGAACACAGTGCAAGGTATCGGCATATGCTGATGATCTGCTGTTCTCACTTACGAAGCCAGCCATATCCTTACCTAACCTAATACGGGAATTCGATAAATATGGACAACTCTCCAACCTGAAGATACATTTTAGTAAATCGGAGGCGATGGGTGTGGGTATCCCGCTGCCCTTACTTACACGCCTACGTACTAGCTTAAACCTAAAATGGACTGATACAGCCTTAAAGTACTTGGGAACCCATATCCCCACGACTATCTCAGGAGTTTTCAAACTTAACTTCCCTCCCCTCCTCAAAACTGTTCAAAAATTACTAGACCAATGGAACAGCGGCCTACACTCGTGTTTTGGGCGATGTAACATTATTAAAATAACGATTCTACCTAAATTCCTCTACCTACTACAGGCCCTCCCGATACACATACCCGGAATTTACTTTAAACAGGTACAGTCTACCTTCATTAAATTTCTTTGGACAGGGAAAAAGCCTTGCCTACACAAAAAGATACTCTCACTCCCCAAGCGGTGCGGAGGCTTGGCAATGCCAGAGATCCGCACCTATTACCATGCAGTGCATCTTAGCAGACTCCTCGACTGGTGCCGACATAATGACACCAAGCTGTGGCCACAAATAGAGCAGGCACAATGTGACATACCTCTCCATAGATCCCCGTGGTGCCCAACAGCCATACCACCTAACCTCAAAAGACATCCGTTGATTGGGAACACCATCAAACGATGTACACACCTGTTGAACCGCTTTTCCCTTTCTGCCTGCAATTCGGCACTGAGGCCCATACTGGGTAATCCTCAATTTGAACCGGGAATGCAGGACAAACCATTCAAAGACTTACGGGACGCGGGCATACATCAAGCGTCTCACTTCAGCATCAGGGGTAGATGGAGAACAGTGGAGGAGCTCTCAGACCCAAGCGGCCTGTACCGATTGGACTTCCTGAGGGCCTTGCAGCTTAGCCATTTCCTTGCCAGCCTGCCTCCTCCCAATGACACAAACCAACCCCTCACAAAGTTCGAGGAACTCTGTACAGAGACAGGAGTTCTGCCACACACGATCTCCCTGACTTACGACATGCTTATCAGACCACCAGAAGACTACCAGATATCTAGCCTGGCCAAATGGGAACGAGACCTGAATTGCCAATTTACCAATGACCGCAAACAACACATACTCAGGTTCACGCACAAGTCCTCCATTTGCACCAAAATTCAGGAAACAAACTACAAACTCCTCACACGCTGGTATAGAACACCTGCCTTACTACATAAATTTTTTCCAACAACGTCAAACTTATGCTGGCGATGTCAAAGGGAAGAAGGCACCCTTTTGCATGTTTTTTGGTCATGTCCTGGACTCCAGAATTTCTGGAGAGAGGTACGCAGGATAACCCAAAAATTTTCTGATCGTAATGTTCCGAACGATCCTGCATACTTCCTTCTCCACGCTAATGACACACCGGCACGCATCTACAAACACTCAGTAGTACGCCACCTACTGGACGCAGCAAAAGCCTGTATTCCACTCGCATGGCAGTCCCCTCACCCACCGACTGTAACCACTTGGCTTAAAAAAGTGGACGACATCAGTAGGATGGAAGACTTGATTCTAACTAGCCAAAATAGACAGACGAGATACTCCAAGACGTGGCAACTCTGGACTATATTTAACTATTCAGAGGATGGACAACTCCTTAGAGGAGTAGACCCGCCACCCTGAGAGTTTGGATACATTCTACACACATTTACTAGACCCATCCCTCCCCCACCCCCCCCCACTTTGACCTTGAAGTGACCACCACCACCACATGTCATACAAATAGGCTATACCTAGCGGACGACAACTCAGACCCATGTCAGTGAGGTCCCTTCTCACCCCTCCCCTCTTCTCTACTGTATTTCCTCTTCCTCTACCTCTCCTTTCTTTCTTGGACTCTAAGTGTTTCTATTTTCTCTCTCTGATAAATAAGTATTGAAAAAAGAACGGGAGGCTGGGTCTACAGGACTACGGCTCTTCGCCTTTTTCAACCAGGAGAGACGGTCACCTCCACAGGTGGCCTGGCCATACTCTACGCATTGGCCCATCCCTATGTTGGACATCACCCAGAAGCATTGCTACACGAGCTGGACAGACGTAGTGGTTATTAACTGGGAGGGGAAGGCGTTTCACACCTCCAACGCCATCGTGGAGTTTTATATGCATGTATACCTCACCTGTGTTGATGTTCTGCGTTTTGTTTCTCCTATGGTACTTTGACTTTGTTTTTGTTATTGTGGTCCATGTGGACCAGCTTCTCCTGATATAAAATAAAAAATTTAAAGAAATATGCAAGGACCACTCTTCTTGGTCTGGTGTCTGGCGATTGGCGACTCAGATAGTCCGCCTGCCCATTGTCTATGCCCAGAATGTAAAATGGCCTACAGAGCCGGCAGGTTTCTTCCGGCCCACTTCAGGATACGGACTACCTCGGAAGCCGCAGCTGAGCTCCGAGTTCCCCCTTGATGGTTTACATATGCCACCGCCGTGGCGGTGTCCGACTGGCTCCTGATGGAGCGACCCCGTACTCTCTCCGACCTGAGGAGAGACACAGTCCGATGGCCCGTATTTCCAGAACAGTGATTGGTAAACGGGCTCGTCCGGAGTCCAAGGCCTGAGACGACAGGACTCCCCAGACTCCACCCCAGCCCGTCAGGCTGGTGTCCGTCGTGAGTACCGTCCATTGGATGGGAGGGGAACGACTTTCCGGACCGAAGAGCCGAGGATCCCAACCACCATGTCAGGGGCGCCCTGACCAGGTGAATCACCTGGATCTGAAGATCCAAGGACAATGGGGATTTGTCCCAGGTGGACAAGATCTCCTTCTGCAATGCCCTGGTGTGTGATTGGTCATACGGAACGGCCGCAAAGGAGGCCACCACGAGTCTCGGGACTCTCATGCAAAAAACGGATTGACAACCATTTTTGGGATGTCAGCACCCGCACCGCAGACTGAAGTGTCAGCAACTTCTCCAGAGGTAGGATACCTTTGCCTCCAAGGAGTCCAGAATCAGAACTAGATACTCCAGACACTGAGTCGGGACCAGGACTGACTCCTGAATGTTCAGGAAACACCCGAGTCCCTGAGGGTCAAATTGACGATAGTCACCTTTCCTCGAAGTCTGATCCACTTTCTGCTCTTAGCAGAAGATCGTCCAGATAGCCCACAACAGCAATACCTCACTGTAACAGAAGGCTAGAACCGGAGCAAGCACCTTGGTGAACACCCTTGGTGCCGAGGCTAGGCCGAAAGGAAGAGCCACAATCGATAGTGGACTTCGCTGATCGCAAAGCGCAGAAACTTCTGGTGACTTGCGCAGATCGGAACATGCAAGTAGGTGTCCTTGAAGTCCAAGGATGCCAGAAGAAAATCCCTTTGGTGGAGTGTAGCGATCACCGTGCGAATGGATTCCATGCGGAATTTCTGCACCTTCTCGAAGGCATTCAGGGCCTTGAGGTCCAGGATAGGTCGAACCACGTCCTATTTTTGGGACGACAAACAGATTCGAGTAGAATCCCTGAAAACTCTCCTGTGACGGAACCGGCACAATCACTCCGGACCTGATCAAATCCTGTACAGCCCCCAAGAGGGCTGCCCGACCGGTAGGAAGGAGAGGAAGATTTGAGGGAAAGAATCTGTCTGGGGGCCAGGATCGGAATACTATCCTGTATCCTGAGGTGACCACCTCGCACACCCACCAGTCGGAGATTCGGGAGGACCACCGATTCGTGACCTGCGAAGTTGTCCCCCCACCCCAGAGTCGGGCGGAGGCAAGACTTCACGCGGAGGCGGGCTTGGGAGCCGCTTGTTCGGCTTACGCACCCAGGGGCACTTGTGCCCACCAGCCGCACTGCCGTCAGTCTGAGAGAGCCTACCCGTGGACTCTGACTGACAAAAAAAACCCGTTTTGCTGGAAAGGAAGGCCCCTGTTTGCGGCGGGCCTCCTCACCCTTGCTAGTCTAAGGAAGAAAAGTGCTTTTACCTCCCATGACATCCATGACGATGTCATCCAGAGCAGCACCGAAAGGTCTACCACCTTTAAATGGTAGATCCGTCAGGAGCTTCCTAAGGCTAGGTCAGCAGACCAGCACTTCAACCAGATAAGACGACGCAATACCACCGCCGAGACAGATGCCCTGGATATTAAAGGGGCCGCGTCCAACGTGGCGTCGCACACATAAACCAGGCCCTGAACCAGTTGGTGGGCCAAAGCAACTGTGTCTGGAGGAAGATTATGCTCCTGTACAGCTAGGTGCAACATTTTTGCCCAACCTGTAAGTGTTTAAGACACAAGGGTCGCCGCTACCACAGGCCATAGGGCGGATCCCAACAAGGCAAACATGGCTCTGCTCACCACTTCTGACCTCCTGTCAGTGGGCTCCTCAAATGCAGGAGTCCCCTCCATCGGGAGAGTGATGGCCTTGTTCAACCGGGCGACTGGAGGGTCGACCCTGGGGGAGAAGCCCACTTTTTAAGTAGGGCATCTTCAAGGGGTATCTGATAGACAAACGCCGCGGGACCATAAAAAAAATAATAATTCTTCTGCGGCTTTTCCCAGACCTTATCAATGATCTGGTCAAAGAAAGTACATATGGAAAAACCTCTTTAGAAGGCCTGGCCTTAAAAGAACCAAAGGAGACTGTATCCGCCTGAGGTTCTGCATCCGCAGCATTTTAGCTTGAGAGTGTCCCTCACCGCAGTCATGAGTACACTAACAAGCGCCCTGTCATTTACTGACTCAGAACTGGAGTTTTCCTCATAAGGAATGTCCTGTTCAAAACCATCCAATACATTCAGAACTAGGGTCCTGAGCGGTAGTGGCTAGGCCCATATCTGAATCAGCGCACTGCCCTCATGAAGTAAAGTGGGGAGAGGGCGCTTTTTTGCTCCCTTGCGCTTGCACACAGCTCCCATCCTGGTCAGAAATGATTCCAGGACTGCCCACAACTGGTCCATAGGGACCGCAGGTGCTGAAGCACTGCCTGTTGTCCACTGACATTTAGGGGAAGCTGGTGACAGAGACTCCATATTGCCCCCCTCTGAGACTCCTCAGATAAAAAGTCCACCCACAGGCTGTGCTGACTGAGGAGGGGGCGCCCAGGGGACTCACCAAACCGGACCAGGGACCACTCAGTTCCGCTGTCTGTACCGTGCTGTGTCAGCGCTGGTGAGCTGTGAGGAGATTGTGAGGAGATTTGCGCTGTTACAGCAGCGCTAGAGGCCAAAACTAGTGCTGAAGAGCGCGCGGGCTACAAGAAAATGGCCACCGCACTTCACTGAGGCGATCCGCGGCAAGATGGCCGCCATGACTCAGCAAAAGTGAAAAAAACAGCACACACACAGCGCCACTCGGCGCTCAGGCCCCAAAACACACAAAAAAAGGCCCCAAGCTCTGCAGACCAGCATTAGCCCCTCCAAGAACAGTGTGAACCCCAGGCACCCCACACAGCACAGCGCCAGCAATGGTGACAGAGAGTGACAATGAAATACAGGGGGAGACAGGGAAAATCCCCCACAGAGAAACACACAGCCTTTTGTACTCACCTGCAGGCAGGAGAGACTACTTACCCGTCCCCTGAGGGACCCACTGGTGTGTTTCTGACAGGACTATCACAGTGCAGTACTGAGTAGCTGTCGGCCCGGTCCACCGTGAAAGATACAGTCAGTCAGGAACTGTTCAGTCTTGAGAGGACCGTGGGAGCATGAAAGCAAACCCGGCCACCCCTGGAGTCATGGGGCCTGTCGTGAACTGAGTCTCACGCACACAAGGCGAGGATCAGCACGCTCGATGGTCGGACAGGGAAGACTACGAGGATATCTTGTACCCAACCTGTTGCCCAGCCGACAGTTGATAGAAAATTCTCAAAAAAAAAAAAAAAAAGAATTCCAGAAAAGGAATAAAAATAGGTCAGGAGACTGGCTCCTGAGAGAGCCACGTCTTCTCCTTCTGCTAGGCAGAAAAAAACTGAAGTCTGCTGACTGTAGTGGGAGGGTTATGTCCGGAGGGACCTCCCCCTGGGTGGGGCTGTTCAGCTCTGGCTTTTAGAATGTATGTATAACATTTCACATTCTGCCTAGGTCTTCTCCTGCAAGCAGGGACATAACCCACGTGTAAAGTGTAAAGAGACACCGTGTCAGTCCATGGATGGTAAGAGAAACCTCCTTTTTGCTGGAAAGGAAGGACCCTGCTTACGGCGGCCTCCTTACCCTTGCTAGCTTGAGGAAGAACAGTGCTCTTACCTCCCGTGATATCCTTGATGATGTCATCCAGCGCAGCACCGAAAAGCCCACCATCTTTAAATGGTAAACCCTTCAGAGGCTTTTTAGAAGCTAGGTCAGCAGACCAGCATTTCAACCAGATCAGACAACGCAATACCACCGTCGAGACAGAGGCCCTGAGTTATAAGGGGCTGCGTCAAACGTGGCGTCGCCACATAAACCCGGCCCTGCACCATCTGCGGGCCAGAGCAATAGTGTCTGGAAGAAGATCATGCTCCTGTACAGTTTGGTGCAAACATTTATTGCCCATCCCGTAAGTGTTGGAGACACAAGGGTCGCCGCTACCACAAGCCGTAGGGCAGACCCCAACAAGGCAAACATGGCTCTACTCACCACTTCTGACCTCCTGTGAGTGGGGTCCTTAAATGCAGGAGCCCCCTCCACCGGGAGAATGGTGGCCTTGTTCAACCGGGCGACTGCAATGTCGACCATTGGGGGAGAAGCCCACGTTTTAAGTAGGGCATCTTCAAGGGGTGTCAGGGAAATTCCCCACCTAGTGTCACCAATCTGCGCCCAGCGCACATGCACGGCGGAACGACGCTTCGGCGCATGCGTGTGCGCGGTGGAACGTCGCTCTGGCGTTCACGGGTGCTCGCAATGGCGCGTGCGCAATGGCGCGTGCAATGGCGCGCCAATAGGATGACAGGCGGGCCTATTTAAACAAGCTCAGTGACACAGTCTGGTTGCTGGTTTGTCAGCGTTTCTGTGTTCCTAGTACCTGAAAAGTATACGTTTGATCTCCTGCTGTGACCCGGACCGGATTGACTACTCTACTACCTCTCCTGCACCTGACCCCCTGGCTTGCTCTACGGACTTCTACCTCTCTCCCAGTGTTTGACCCTCGGCCTGTGACTCGGATCTGCTGTTGTCTCTAGCCCTTGACCCCCTGCCTGTACCTGGGACTTCTTTGCTCAGCCTGCTTCTAGTCTCTGCCTGGACTTGTTTACCCGCTGCTAGTTCTTGCCTGGACTTTGTTTACTTGCTGCTGGTTCCTGCCTGAACTTGTCTACTCCTAGTGTTTGACCCTCGGCCTGCTCTCAGTCTACCCATCACCACTAGACCTTCCAGCAAGACACCTCTACCTGCTGGTAGCCAGTGCTCCCTTGTGCCGTCCTCTCCCTGTCTCACCTCCAGGGGGCGGAGTGCGCTTGGGTGCAAGGGTGAACCACTCTCGGCATCTCAGCCTCGGTGAGTACTCGCCTGATAGTACAAACCAGCCAGATGTCTGAGGCCGACAGGGTGCGTTCCCCGTTTGACACCCTCTGCCAGCAGGTATCCACCTTAACGGACACAGTTCAAAAACTACAAGATGGCTATGCCCAAATAGATGGCCGCCTTCAACAGCTCACCGGTCTGTTAGGACCTGCACCCCAGGCTGCTACCTCCGCCAATGTTGCCACCACCTCTCAAGTACCAACAAATTCAACCGTAGTAATGGCTACCCCTGAACCCAGGGTCCCTATCCCGGAACGATTCTCGGGGGTCCGCAAAAAATATCGGGCTTTTAAGAATGCTTGTTCCCTTTATCTCGCCCTTCAACCAAGAACTTTCTCTTCCGAAGCAGTCAAAGTAGGGTTCATCATCTCCCTCCTGACTGATGACCCTCAAGCCTGGGCCCATGGGTTGATGGAGCAGCAAAGCCCCATACTGGACTCTGTGGATACGTTCTTTACGAGCATGGCGCAACTGTACGATGACCCTCAGCGTTCAGCTACAGCTGAATCCGTTCTTCATAGCCTGTCCCAAGGGAGAAGACCGGTGGAAGATTACAAGGCAGAGTTCAGGAAGTGGTCAGCCGATACCGGATGGAATGAGGCGACCCTCAGATACCAATACCGCCAAGGACTGTCCGAGGTTCTCAAGGACGAGCTGGCCAGAATAGAAACCCCCACTTCCTTGGAGAACTTGATTCAGTCAGCTACCCAGCTTGACAGGCGCCTACGTGAGCGGCGCGCGGAGTGCTTTCAGCTTCCTCGTCCCAGCTGGCCTCCTTCCAGAACTGCTCCTCATTACCCACCTACCGCTACTCCCACAGCAGCACCCCTTCCTGAACCAGAACCTATGCAGCTTGGGTTGGTGCGGCCTCCCCTTACTCCCGAAGAAAAACTGCGCAGGCGCCAAGCCAACCTGTGCCTCTACTGCGGGGGTACCGGCCACTTTCTTCGTAGCTGCCCAGTGAGACCCAGTAAGTCTACTTCTAAAGACATTCTGAATTATCAAGTTTCTGGCAATCCCCAGATTTATGTCATTCTCTTTATTTCTCTACAGCTGCCGGAAGGGGCAATCCGCCTCCCGGCAATTATTGACTCTGGAGCCTGCAGCTGTTTCCTGGACACTTCACTGGCCTCAAGTCTTCATGTCCCTATTCAACCTAAGGACCACTGCCTCCAGATACACCTGGCAGATGGGTCCCTACCCCGCTCGGGGCTTGTTACACAGGAAACCAAACCCATCCTTGCTGTTTCTGACTCAAGCCACCAAGAGTTCCTCCGGTTAAACCTCATCCCTTCTCCAATGTTCCCCATCATTCTGGGTCTCCCCTGGCTGCAGGCGCACGAGCCTCTCATAAATTGGGCAAAAAGAGAAAAGTTAGCTTTACCTCGTCCTACTGTTCCCAGCACTGTCTTGCCTCAGCCCCTACCACCTGTGCTTCCATGATCGCCAAACCAGATAATTTGCAGCATGTTCCCCCAGTTTATCTGGAGTTTCGGGACATCTTCGATAAGCAGCAAGCCGATCATCTACCACCCCATCGGCCCTACGATTGTCCCATCGATCTCCTGCCTGGCTCAGAAATTCAGTTCGGACGTATCTTCCCTCTGTCTGAAACCGAGTTGAAGGCCCTCAAGGCCTATATTGATGAAAACCTTGAGAAGAAATTTATTCGCCCTTCTTCCTCTCCAGCCGGTGCCGGGATCTTCTTTGTAGGAAAGAAAGACGGTTCCCTACGACCCTGCATCGATTATCGGGAGCTGAACAAAATAACCATCAAAAACAGGTACCCATTACCCCTTATCCCGGAGTTGTTTCAGCGCTTCCGATCTGCTCGGATCTTTTCTAAATTGGATCTGCGGGGAGCCTATAACCTCATCCGGATCAGGGCTGGAGACGAGTGGAAGACCGCCTTTAGATCTCGTTTCGGACATTACGAATACCTGGTTATGCCATTCGGACTTTGTAATGCTCCAGACACCTTCCAACATCTGGTCAACGACATTTTCAGACAACATCTTGACGACTTTTTAGTAGTATACTTGGATGATATCCTTGTTTTTTCAGCTTCTATTGAACTTCACCGGACTCATGTCATGAAGGTCCTCACCATCCTTAGAGAGCATAAACTCTACCTCAAAGCCGAGAAATGTGACTTCGAAAAAACCACTGTGCAATTTCTCGGCTTTATCATTTCCATCGGAGGGGTTGCGATGGACCCACAGAAAGTGAAGGCAATTCAAGAATGGCCAGCTCCAACTGACAAAAAGGGGGTACAGCGGTTCATAGGCTTTGCCAATTTTTATAGGAGATTCATTTTGGGGGTTTCCTCCATTGTAGCACCAATCACTCAACTTACTCTGCAGGGCAACCATTTCTACTGGTCGCAGGAAGCCCAGGAAGCCTTCACCCGCTTAAAAGACGCCTTTACCTCAGCACCGGTACTTCTGCACCCAGATCCTTTACTGCCATTTACCTTGGAAGTGGACGCCTCCGAGACAGCCATAGGGGCCATTCTCTCCCAAAGACAAGGCCCCAAGGCCCTTCTACACCCAGTAGCCTTTGCTTCTCAAAAATTGACTCCTCCGGAACGGAATTATGATGTAGGAGACAGAGAATTACTGGCCATAAAATTCGCTCTGGAGGAATGGCGGTACCTTCTGGAGGGGGCAGTCATGATCTTCACAGATCATAAAAATTTGGAGTATTTAAGAACAGCTAAACGCCTACGACCCAGGCAGGCCCGTTGGGCTCTCTTTTTTACCCGGTTTAACTTCCATATTTCCTACAGACCCGGTTCCAAAAATGGGAAGGCGGACGCGCTATCCAGGATGTTTCCTGAAACCCCTCAGTCAGCACAACCAGGTACCATCCTGTCAGCTCAGAACTTCCTGTTGATTCCTCAGGCTGACCTGCTAACCTCCATCAAAGCCGCCTCCGGGCACTGTTCTGATCCTGTCACTTCATCCCTGGAGAAGCGCGATGGTTTGTTCTGGTCCCGAGACAAGATCTTCGTCCCTTTGGAAACAAGACCCCTGGTCTTGAGAACTTTTCATGACCTCAAGCTGGCCGGTCATTTTGGCGTACGTAAGTCCACGGAACTAGTCTCGCGCTCCTTCTGGTGGCCAGGCTGGAGGCAGGATTGTAAGACATACGTCGCCTCCTGCACTCAGTGTCAGCGTAATAAGGGGCCGAACACCAAAAGCTGGGGTCTACTCAAGCCTTTACCCATCCCTGAACGTCCATGGGCAGACGTGTCCATGGATTTCATCGTTGACTTGCCTCCTTCCGGAGGATTTACCACGATTCTGGTCGTTCTCGACCGCCTCTCCAAGATGGCACACTTCTTACCTATGATCGGGTCTCCTTCTGCAGCGGATACCGCCAGAATCTTCTTCAAAGAGATAACCAGGCTTCACGGAGTACCGAAAAGCATCACCTCCGACAGGGGTGTCCAGTTCACGTCTAAATTCTGGAGGGAACTCTGCAAGTCCCTGGAAATCAAAACCTGCCTTTCGTCAGCCTACCCCCCCCCCCCCCCCAGAGCAACGGCCAGACGGAAAGAACTAATCAAACTCTGGAGCAATACCTCCGTTGCTTCTGCTCCGCTTCTCAGGACGATTGGTCATCCCTGCTCCCATATGCAGAATTCGCCTACAATAATTCAGTGCATTCCGCTACTAATCAGACCCCCTTTTGGGCAAACTCGGGCTTCCATCCCTCCTTTCTCCCTGAAAACATCCCAGAGGGTTCTGTCCCCGCGGTCCAGGATCGAGTAACCTCTGTTCAGGAGAATTTTCAAAGACTCCGGGGAATGATGCAGAATGCCCAAGAGTCCTATAAGAAATTCTATGACCGAGGAAGGAAGGAAAACCCAGCTTTCAAGGTGGGGGAGGAAGTATGGCTTTCTGCCACCAATCTCCGGTTGCCTATTCCCTCACGGAAGCTAGGACCTAGATTCATCGGACCCTTCAAGATCAAACGGGCAATCAACCCCGTGGCCTTTGAACTGGCATTGCCTGCTTCCTACAGGATTCACCCAGTGTTCCACTCATCTCTGTTAAAACCCGTTACTCCCAGCTCCTTTCCTGGAAGAGATGAGCCTCCTCCCCCACCAGTTGAGGTGGATGGGGAAAAAGAATATGAGGTGGAATCCATCATGGGCTGCAGGAAAAGGAGGCAGACAGTTGCAATATCAGGTAAAGTGGAAGGGGTACCCCCTGGAAGACAACTCTTGGGAGCCATCCAGGAATCTGCATGCTCCCCGCTTAATCAGAGCCTTTCACCAGGAACATCCGGAGTTGATGGCCAGTCTGGGCGTCCGGAGTCCGCCCCTCGGGGGGGAGGCACTGTTAGGGAAATTCCCCACCTAGTGTCACCAATCTGCGCCCAGCGCACATGCACGTCGGAACAACGCTTCGGCGCATGCGCGTGCGCGGTGGAACGTCGCTCCGGCGTTCACGGGTGCGCGCAATGGCGCAATGCGCGTGCGCAATGGCGCGCCAATAGGATGACAGGCGGGCCTATTTAAACAAGCTCAGTGACACAGTCTGGTTGCTGGTTTGTCAGCGTTCCTGTGTTCCTAGTACCTGAAAAGTATACGTTTGATCTCCTGCTGTGACCCGGACCGGATTGACTACTCTACTACCTCTCCTGCACCTGACCCCCTGGCTTGCTCTACGGACTTCTACCTCTCTCCCAGTGACTTGGATCTGCTGTTGTCTCCAGCCCTTGACCCCCTGCCTGTACCTGGGACTTCTTTGCTCAGCCTGCTTCTAGTCTCTGCCTGGACTTGTTTACCCGCTGCTAGTTCTTGTCTGGACTTTGTTCACTTGCTGCTGGTTCCTGCCTGAACTTGTCTACTCCTGGTGTTTGACCCTCGGCCTGCTCTCAGTCTACCCATCACCACTAGACCTTCCAGCAAGACACCTCTACCTGCTGGTAGCCAGTGTTCCCCTGTGCCGTCCTCTCCCTGTCTCACCTCCAGGGGGCGGAGTGCGCTTGGGTGCAAGGGTGAACCACTCTTGGCATCTCGGCCTCGGTGAGTACTCACCTGATAAGGGGTATCTGATAGACAAACGCCACGGGACCATAAAAGTCTTCTGCGGCTTTTTCCCCCGACCTTATCAATGAGCTGGTCAAAGAAAGGAACATATGGAAAAAAAAAAAACCTTTTTAGAAGGCCTGGCCCTAAGGAACCAGAGGAGACTGTCCACCTGAGGTTCTACATCCGCAGCATTTAGCTTGCGAGTGTCCCTCACTGCATCAATGAGTTCACAAAACAAGCGCCCTGTCATTTACTGACACAAAACAGGAGTCTTCCTTGCCAGGAATGTCCTGTTCAAAACCATCAAATATATTCAGAGCTAGGGTCCTGAGCGGTAGTGGCTAGGCCCATATCTGAATCAGCGCACACCCCCCTTTTTTTTTTTTTGGTGGAAAAAAAGTGGGGAGCGGGGCTTTTTCGCTCCCTTGCGCTCACACACTGCTTCCTCCTGGTCAGATTAATGATTCCAGGACTGCCGACAACTGGTCCCTAAGGACCGCAGGTGCAGGAGCACTGCCAGTTGTCTCTAACAGTGTGAAGAAACAGGTGAACCAGACTCCAATATTGCCACCCTCTGAGACCTTATTCACCATTACAGTGAATAATACAGCCCACCCACAGGCCGTGCTGGGGCTGAGGAGGGAATACCTGGAGTACTCACCACCCCTAGGGACCGCTCGGTACCGCTGTATGAGTCGCGCTGTATGAGTCGCGCTGTAGTGCGGGTGCAGCCTGAGGTGAAGAATCTGTGAGGATGTGTGCATTTCGCGCCGTTCACCAGCGCTGCTAGAGGCCGAAAACTAAACTAAAAGTGCCCGCGGCTACAAGAAAATGGCCGCCGGGCACCAGTATAACTGTGTATTAAGCCCCGGCAAAATGGCCGCCAATGGCGCACTTTTTAAAAATAAAACACCGCGCCAATGGCGCACAGAAAAAAAACACAGCCAGTCCCCCAGAACACTTCCCAAGCAAAATAACAGCCATGGAGCGGCCCCCCCAGGGCAGAGTGACCCCCCAAGCATCCCCACACAGCACAACAGCACAACAGGGTGCAGAGAGCAGCATAACAGGGGGGAGACAGGGAGAACCCCCCACACACAGAAACACAGCCAGCATGTACTCACCTTGCAGCAGGAGAGACTACTTACCCGTCCCGCAAGCACCTTGGAGAATACCCCCGGTGCCAATAGAGGGACCCACTGGCTTGTTTCAGACAGACCTATCACAGAGTCGTACTGCGTAGCTGTCGGCCCGGTCCACCGCGAAAGATACAGTAGGTACTGTTCGATCTTGAGAGGACCGCGGGAGCATGAAAGCAACCCGGCCACCCCTGGAGCCATGGGGTATGTCGTGAACTGAGTCTCACGCACACAAGGCGAGGATCAGCACGCTCGATGGTCGGACAGAGAAGACTACGAGGATACCAGTGTACCCAACCTGTTGCCCAGCCGACAGTTGATTGAAGGTCTCAAAAATAAAATAATAAAATTCCCAAAGGAATAAAATTTAAAAGTAAAATCTTCCAGGAGACTGGCTCCTGAGAGAGCCATGTCTTCTCCTTCTAGGCAGAAAAAAACTGAGGCTGTTAGCTGCAGGTGGAAGGGTAATGTCCGGAGGGACCGCCCCCCGGGGCGGGGCTGTTCAGCTCTGGCTTGTTCTAGAATGTTTTAACCTCTAACATTCTGCCTAGGTCTTCTCCTGCGAGCAGGGACATATACCCACATGTAATCAGTATGAGAGCTGCGTCGGTCCATGGACGATAAGAGAAAACACTGCGCCATTCTCCAGCATTAACAGTGGAGATCATTCTCCTCTGAGTGCCTGTTTATGAAGCGGTGAAGATTGCTTCTCCTTTTGTGAAGTTAGAGCTGCACGATTCTGGCTAAAATGAGAATCGTTAATTTTTTGCTTAGAATAAAGATCACGATTCATGGCGTAACATCATCTTTCACATTATACAAAAAAATTGGGCCAACTTTACTGAAGTTTTTTTTATTTTTTATTAACCACTTAAAGGGGTTGTAAAGGCAAGTTTTTTCACCTTAATGCATTCTATGCATTAAGGTAAAAAAACATCTGTGCATTAGCCGCCCCCCCCCGAGCCCCCGTTTACTTACCTGACCCCTCGAAAGTCCCGCGCCGTGAACGCGCAGGCTTTTGGGCCGGCTTCTCGGCTCATTCATTGGTTGATTGGAAGCAGCGCAGCCATTGGCTTGCGCTGCTGTCAATCACATCCAATGATGCAGCGCGCCGGGGGTGGGGCCGAGTGATACAGTGAGCAGCTATAGCCGCCGGCTGTATCACAGGAGCGCGCCCGCAATAACTCACCACCATGCGAGGGAGCTCGCATATAGGTGGTGAGTTATTGGGGGGGAGGAGCCGAGACAGCCGCCGAGGGACCCCAGAAGACGTGGATCGGGGCCACTCTGTGCAAAACGAGCTGCACAGTGGAGGCAAGTATAACATGTTTGTTATTTAAAAAAAAATTTTTTTTATTTACAACCCCTTTAAAGGAACCGCTCATGTACATATATGTCGGCACTTTAAAGATGGATATCTCGGTAACAGCAGCAGCTGCTGCCACAACTGAGATATCCATCTTTTCAGTGAGCGGTCCTGTAAACGATAATAGTGGTCTCTGCGGTGGATTCGCTGCAAGATCACGGGGCGATCGGGTCCCTCTGTGGTATGGATACGAGTGAGGGGGAAGATGGCCCCCACCCGTCTCCATACCATAGCAGGGTGGAAGCGACGTGAAAACGTCACTTCCCCCCATACGTCTATAGGCAATTTTTTTTGTCATTTTTTCAAATGACAAATTTTTATTCTTATTTTTTTTATTGCATCACAGTCTAAATATGAGATCCAAGGTCTTTTTGACCCCAAATCTCATATTTAAGAGGACCTGTCATGCTTTTTTCTATTACAAGGGATGTTTACATTCCTTGTATTAGGAATAAAAGTGACCCATTTTATTTATTTTTTTAAAACAGTGTAAAAATAACTAAAATAAAGTAAAATAAAGAAGAAAACCCCAAAAAATGTTTTTAAAGCGCCCCGTCCCGACGAGCTCGCGCGCAGAAGTGAACGCATACGTGAGTAGCGCCCGCATATGAAAACGGTCTTCAAACCACACAAGTGAGGTATCGCCGCAATCGTTAGAGCGAGAGCAATAATTCTAGCCCTAGACCACCTCTGTAACTCAAAAGATGCAACCTATAGAATTTTTTAAACATCGCCTATGGAGATTACGGGTAAAAGTTTGTCGCCATTCCACGAGCGGGCGCAATTTTGAAGCGTGACATGTTGGGTATCAATCTACTCGGCGTAACATTATCTTTCACAATATAAAAAAAAAATTGGTCTAACTTTACTGTTGTCTTATTTTTTTATTCGAAAAAGTTTTTTTTTTTTTTTAAAAGTATGCTTGTAAGACCGCTGCGCAAATACGGTGTGACAAAAAGTATTGCAATGACCGCCATTTTATTCTCTAGAGTGTTAGAAAAAATTGGATTTTTGTACTCACCGTAAAATCTGTTTCTCTGACGTCCACGGACTGACACAGCCTCTTCATACTTGACAAGTGGGTTTATGTCCCTGCTCATAGGAGAAGACTAGGCAGAATGTTAAATGTTATAATATACGATACATCAGGGCTCGACAATCCCTGGGCGCCAGGTCGCAAATGCGACTAGAATCAGCGACCTGGCACCTGGGGCAACACAGCTGAGGTTACCTGTATCTCCGTGCGCCCCCCCCCCCCCCCCCCCGCGATCGCGTCATCTCGTCGGCCCGCGCCGGCCGGTAATTTAGGCCGCTGCTTTGCGGCCTTCTGCAGGCCTAGGCTTCATTCTGTAATCTGGCGCCATCTTGTGGTGGCCGTTGGTAAGACAACCAGCAATGCTTGCCTGTTTCACTGCCAGCCCATCTCCTTCCCTTTACTTAGAAGTTAACCCCCAAACATTATATATATTTTTTATTCTAACACCCTAGAGAATAAAATGGCGGTCGTTGCAATACTTTGTCACACCGTATTTGCGCAGCGATCTAACAAGCGCACTTTTTTGAGGAAAAAAATACACTTTTTTAAATTAAAAAATAAGACAACAGTAAAGTTAGCCAAATTTTTTTTTATATTGTGAAAGATAATGTTACGCTGAGTAAATTTGATACCAAACATGTCACGCTTCAAAATTGCGTCCACTCGTGGAATGGCGACAAACTTTTACCCTTTAAAATCTCCATAGGCGACATTTAAAAAATTCTACAGGTTGCATGTTTTGAGTTACAGAGGATGTCTAGGGCTAGAATTACTGCTCTCGCGCTACCGATCGCAGCGATACCTCATGTGTGGTTTAAACACTGCTTTTATATGCGGGCGCTACTCACGTATGCATTCGCTTCTGCACGCATTGGTCGTTAAAAAACAAAAACAAAAACTGGCTCCTAACTTTTTTAGCTGGCTCCTAGATTCCAAGCAAATTTGTCAAGCCCTGCGATACATTACCAGAGCTGAACAGCCCCGCCCAGGGGGCGGTCCCTCCGGACATAACCCTCCTACCTGCAGCGAGCAGCCTCAGTTCGTAACAAAGCAGTACAAACCTTAAAAAGGAGGGATGGGTGCTGTGTCAGTCCATGGACGTCAGAGAAACTGATTTTAGGGCGAGTACAAAAATCCTATTTTCTCTTACTGTCCATGGACTGACACAGCCTCTTCATACTTGACAAGTGGGATGTCCCAAAGCAGTGTCAAAGAAGAGGGGTGGTAACAGTATTTGAAGGAAAAAACCAAACTTCACCCAAAACAAGCAGAGCTCCTCAACGGAGGAGTTGCAACATTAACACCTTGCGGCAGAAGGAAGCATCAGAAGATGCAGCCACATCAACCTTATAAAACGTAGAAAAGGTATGAACGGACGACCAGGTCGCCGCCTTGCACACTTGTGCAACCAACGCTTGATGTCGGAAAGCCCAGGAAGCACCAATTGCCCTGGTTGAATGCGCCGTAACCGGAAAGGGAGGCGCCCATCCCTTAAGGGTGTAGGCCTGTATGACAGTCTGCCGGATCCACCGAGAAATGGTGGCAGCCGAGACCGCTTGGCCCTGTTTTGGACCAGACACAGACACAAACGGTGAGTCAGACTTCCGAATAGAAGCCGTAGAGGACAGGTACACTCGCAAACAGGGGCGTCGGAACAGGACAGGCAAATCAAGCAGCTGCTCGCAAAGCACGTACCACATCTAAAGAGTGAAGCGCAGACTCTCTGGAATGCGATGGACGAGGACACAGGGATGGAAGAACAATGTCCTCATTAAGGTGGAAGTACGAGACCACCTTCGGGAGAAAAGAAGGCCATGGACGTAGCACCGCCTTATCCTTATGAAGGACCAAGTATGGCGGCTTGCAAGACAAAGGCTGCCAATTCAGACACCCGCCTGACAGAAGTAATGGCCACTAAAAAAGCCACCTTCTGGGATAGAGTTAAGAGAGGAATCTCTCTGATGTTTTCAAACAGAGGTTCTTGAAGAACCGAGAGCACCAAATTCAGATCCCAAGGAGGAAGAGGTGGTTTAACAGGGTGGAGCACATGGCGGACCCCCTGCACAAAGGTGCTAATCAAGGAATGATTCGCTATCGGCCGCTGAAAGAAGACTGCCAGAGCCAAAATCTGACCCTTGATGGTGCTTAAGGCAAGCTTTTGGGTCACACCACACTGTAAAAACAGCAGGATTCTGGGAACGGAATACGTCCGAGGACGCCAATCCAGCTCCTCGCACATGGCAATGTAGGCCCTCCAGGTATGATGGTATATCTTCCTGGGGGAAGGATTTCCGTGCCCTCAGCATGGTCGAAATGACCGAATCCGAGAGACCTCGGTCCCTCAATACCTGGCTTTCAATAGCCACGCCGTCAAAGCCAGCGACTGTAAAGCAGGATGAAGCATGGAACCTTGAGACAGAAGGTCCTCCCACATTGGCAGATGCCAAGGAACGTCCGCCACGAGACGCACAAGATCGGCATACCAATGACGCCGTGGCCAATCCAGAGCGATGAGGATCACCGGAATCCCCTCGGCCTCCACCCTGCGAAGCAGGGGAGGAAGCTACTGCAGCGGAGGGTAAGCATACATCAGGCGATACCGACCCCACGGGGCAACCAGCGCATCTGAGGCGTCTGCCCAGGGGTCCCTGGACCTGGCCACAAACGTCTGCACTTTGACTGGATCCTGACCAATCGACCCTGCAGCCTCACTGACCAAGAGGAGAAGCACCGTCTGATTGCCCTGAGTTCCAGAACATTGATCAGCAGACGGGATTCGTCCGGGGGTCCAAAGCCCCTGGTCTGATAGAACACCCAAAACTCCCCCCCAGCCCGTAAGGCTAGTGTCCGTCATGATCA
Organism: Rana muscosa; assembly: GCA_029206835.1. NCBI lineage: Eukaryota > Metazoa > Chordata > Amphibia > Anura > Ranidae > Rana > Rana muscosa. The sequence goes on from CM055122.1 coordinate 358,861,594, forward strand.
CCGTCCACTGGATAGGAAGGAACGACTTCCCGGACCGAAGAGCCGGGGATCTCAACCACCACGTCAGGGATGCCCTGACCGGGTGACTCACCTGGATCTGACGATCCAAGGACAACGGGGACTTGTCCCAAGTGGACAGAATCTCCTTTTGTAAGGCACGAGTGTGTGATTGTGCATACGGAACGGCCTCGAAGGAGGCCACCATGAGTCCCAGGACCTTCATGCAGAAAACAGATCAACGACCACCGTCGGGACGTCAGCCCCCGCACCGCAGATTGAAGAGTCTGTAATTTTTCCAAAGGTAGGAATACCTTCGCCTCCGAGGAGTCCAGGATCAAACCTAGATACTCCAGACACCGAGTCGAAACCAGGACCGACTTCTGAACGTTCAGCAGCCAACCGAATTCTCAGAGAGTTTGACTGACTATCGTCACATTTTCCTCTAATTCTGAGCCAGAGTCTGCTCTCAGAAGAAGTTCGTCTAGATAGCCCACAATAGCAATGCCTCGCTGTCTCAGCAAAGCTAGAATCGGAGCAAGCACCTTGGTGAAAACCCGCGGTGCTGATGCCAGGCCAAAGGGAAGAGCCACAAACTGATAGTGGTTTTCGCCTATCGCGAAGTGCAGAAACTTCTGGTGACCCACGCAGATTGGGACATGCAAGTAGGTGGCCTTGATGTCCAAGGATGCCAGAAAATCCCCTGGATGAAGCGCAGCGATCACCGTGCGAATGGACTCCATGCGGAATCTTTGAACCTTCACAAAGGCATTTAGGGCTTTGAGGTCCAGAATTGGACGAACTCTGTCCTTCTTTGGGACCACAGATTTGAATAAAATCCCTGAAACCTTTCCGTTGACAGTACCAGCACAATTACTCCACACCTCAGCAAGTCCTGCACTGCCCCCATGAGAGCAGCCTGACGCGCTGGAAGGAGAGGGAGATTTGGGGGAAAAAATCTGTTTGGTGGCCAGGAAAGGAACTCTATCCTGTACCCCAAGGTGACCACCTCGCACACCCACCGGTTGGAGATCCGGGAGTTCCACCGATCCGTGAACCTGCGAAGTCGCCCCCCGCACCCCAGAGTCGGGCGGGGGCAAGACTTCATGTGGTGGCAGGCTTGGTAGCCGGCTTGATCGGCTTACACACCCAGGGACGCTTCTGGCCACTAGCCGCATGCTTGTCAGTCTGGGAGGTCTTACCCGTGGGCTCTGACTGACGAGTAGTTTGAGGAAGATGTGAAAATCAGAGGTGGTCTGTCACATTAGCAAGCATGTAAGGTTTGCTGCTGCTTTTAAATTTAACATGTAAACAGTCCGATGGATTTCCAAATAATGTATTATAGCTGATAAGCTCCGTTTTGTGTTGAAATGAACTGAAATCTAAAACTCCGGTGGGTGTAACAAGATTGTTTTTTTTTTTTTTTTTGCTGATCCGAAAAATGATCCGATCCATGACTATGATCCGAGGATCGATCCGATCCGTGAGTTTTTTGATCCGTTGCACCCCTCGTGAACATGGCTCTGCTCACCACTTCCGACCTCCTATCAGTGGGGTCCTTAAAGGCAGGAGTCCCCTCCATCGGGGGAGTTGTGGCTTTATTCAACCGGGCGACCAGGGGGTCGACCACTGGAGGAAAGGCCCATTTTTTAAGCAGGCTCTCTTCAAAAGGGTACCTAACCGAAAGACGCTGTGGGACCGCAAATGTCTTCTACGGTTTATCCCATACCTGCTCTATGAATCTGTCAAAGACAGACATGTAGGGAAAAACCTTTTTAGAAAAATTAGCCTTAAAGGAACCAAAGGAGACAGTCTCCACCTGAGGTTCCTCAGCCGCAGCATCCAGCTTGAGAGTGTCCCTCACAGCATCAATGAGTTCACTTACAAGCGCCCTGTCATGTACTGACTCAGAGCAGGAGTCTTCCTCACAAGGAATGTCCTGGTCAAAACACATCAAAAAATTCAGAGCTAGGCTGTGCAGCAGTCAGGCCCATATCTGAATCCGAGCACACCCCTGGAGATAGTGCTCGGTAGTGGGGAGGGGCGCTTTTTAGCTCCCTTGCGCTCACACAGCGCTTCCATCCTGACAAGAAATTATTCCAGTACTGCCTGTTGCCTCTGGCATGTATGGGGAAGCAGGCGTACCAGACTGCATAATTCGCCACTCTGAGACTTTTTGTCAGAAAAGAGAAGAAAAAATAGGATTTTTATAACAGCTTACCTGTAAAATCCTTTTCTTGGAGTACATCACGGGACACAGAGCGACATAGTCATTACTAATGGGTTATATAGATACCTTCAGGTGCTGGCACTGGCAACTTCCAAAACCGGAAGTACCCTCCCCTATATAAGCCCCTCCCATCCGGGAGCACCTCAGTTTTGTAGCAAAGCAATAAGTGTCCCTAAAGAGGGGCGGGAGCTCCGTGTCCCGTGATGTACTCCAAGAAAAGGATTTTACAGGTAAGCTGTTATAAAAATCCTATTTTCTTTCTCGTACATCACGGGACACAGAGCGACATAGTCATTACTAATGGGATGTCCTAAAGCAATGCCCAACGAGGGGGGGGATACACCATACATAAGCTGAGCGCGATCAGACATGAGGATCTTTTGCGGCCTGCAACACACTGCGCCCAAAGGCGACATCCTCCTGACTTCTAACGTCCACCTGGTAGAACCTAGTAAACGTGTGTACTGAAGACCATGTTGCGGCCTTACAGATTTGAGCCAGGGAGGCCTGGTGATGCGCTGCCCATGAAGTTCCAACTGCTCTCGTGGAGTGCGCTCTAACTTTGAACGGAGGCGGTCTCCTTCTCAAGCCATAGGCTTGCATTATGACCTGTCTAATCCACTTGGCTAAAGTAGATTTTGATGCTGCCTGACCCTTTCTGGGGCCTTCCGGCAGAATAAACAAAGTATCCGTTCTGCGAATCTGAGCAGTGGCTTTTAGATAAGCTTTAACTGCTCTTACTACAGCCAAAGAATGCAATAACTTTTCCTCTACCGAAGTAGGTTTGGGGAAAAAAGAAGGAAGAACCACATCTTGGTTCAAATGAAACCTCGATACCACCTTAGGAAGAAAGGCTGGATGAGGACGTAACACTACTCTGTCCTCATGGATAACCAGATATGGCTCCTTACAGGACATAGCTGCTAATTCCGACACTCTTTTAGCCGAACAAATGGCTACTAGAAAAATCAATTTCCTGGTGAGAAGAACCAAAGAAATATGCTGTAATGGTTCAAATGGTTGTTTCTGTAGAACCGACAGAACCAGGTTTAGATCCCATGGACATATGGGAATATTAACCGGAGGACTAATACGCATCACTCCTTGTATAAAGGCTTTGACTAGTGAATGCGAAGCCAAGGGCCTTTGAAAAAATATTGACAAGGCCGAAATCTGACCCTTGATAGTACTCAAGGCAAGCTTCCTATCTACAGCCCATTGTAGGAAGTCCAGAATCCTACCTATTACGTATTTACGTGGATGCCATTTCTTGGCCTCACACCAGGCGATGTACGCCTTCCAGATTCTATAGTAGATCTGCCTGGATACCGGCTTCCTGGCATTGATCATGGTAGATACCACAGAATTAGAGAGCCCTCTCTTTTTTAGAATGTGGGCTTCAATAGCCAGGCCGTCAAACCTAGGGCTGGTAAGGAAGGGTGGTATATCGGTCCTTGCGAAAGCAGGTCCGGACGATGTGGGAGGGTCCAAGGACTCCCCACAGACATCTTTACAATCTCCGCGTACCATGCTCTTCGGGGCCACGCTGGAGCCACCAGAATCACTGGTTTCTTTTCTACCCTGATTCTGCGGAGTAATCGAGGTAACAATTGTGGCGGTGGGAATGCATATATCAGCTTGAACTGATCCCAAGGGAACACTAGGGCATCCGAGCCGCAAGCTAGGGGATCCCTTGTCCAAGAGACAAACCTGTCCACTTTTGCGTTGAATCTGGACGTTAGCAGATCTACATCCGGTGTTCCCCACCGCTGACATATTGTCCGGAAAACCTCGGGATGAAGGGACCATTCCCCTGGGCATAATTGTTGGCGACTTAGAAAGTCCGCCTTCCAATTCTCCACTCCTGGAATGAATACCGCAGATATGGCTGGGACATATCTTTCTGCCCATTTCAGGATGCAATTTACTTCCCTCTGGGCTGCACGACTCCTGGTGCCACCCTGATGATTGATATATGCCACTGTCGTGGCATTGTCCGATTGAATTCTGACAGGGGACCCTTGGAGTTTGGATGTCCATGCTACTAGGGCATACCGGGCTGCTCGTATCTCTAAGAGATTGATGGGCAGGGCCTTTTCTGCATCCGACCATCTGCCCTGGAGAGACCATTGCTCCAGTACTGCTCCCCAGCCTATAAGGCTGGCATCTGTAGTGACCACCTTCCAAGAAATCGGACTGAAGGATTTCCCTCTTTCCAGATTCTGGGGAACCAACCACCAACGGAGGCTCTTGCGAACGGAAGGGGACAAGGACATTGGTAAGTCTAGGGCCTGAACTTTTTTGTTCCAGGCTGACAGTATAGCCCTTTGCAAATTCCTTGAATGGAATTGACCGTAGGGTACTGCTTCGAATGATGCCACCATTTTTCCCAGCAGCCTCATGCACAGGCGTATGGATGGCTGTCTTTTTGTACCCACTAGGTGGATCAAATCTCTCAAAGACGACCCCTTTTCTTGAGGCAAGAAAATTTTTCTCTGGTCTGAATCCAGCCTTAGCCCCAAGTATTCCAGACTTTTGACTGGTTTTAGGGCTGACTTGTCTCGGTTGATAATCCAACCGTGATATTCCAGATACTTGATTGTCTCGTGAACAACCACTTCTAGTTTTTCCACTGAGTGGTCTATCAGCAACAAGTCGTCTAGATATGCCATTATCGTTACACCTCGTGTTCTTAGATTGGCCAATAATGGGGCCAGAATTTTTGTGAACACTCGTGGTGCTGTGGCCAGACCGAAGGGTAAGGCTCTGAACTGAAAATGGCGTCCTTCTACCGCAAAGCGTAGAAATTTTTGGTGGGCTGGAAAGATGGGAATGTGCAAATAAGCATCTTTGATGTCGATCGAGGCTAACCATTCCTCCCCTTGTAGGGCAGTGGCCACCGATCGGATCGACTCCATCCGGAAAGTCCTGATATGTAGGAATTTGTTTAGCCCTTTTAGATTTAATATGGGCCTCACGTCCCCGTTTGGCTTCGGGACTGTAAAGAGGTTTGAGTAAAACCTGAACCCCCATTCTTCCAGGGGAACCTCTATAATTACTGCTTGGAGCAATAATTGTTCTAGTGCCAACAGGAGGGATCCTCTCTTCTGGGGATCCCTTGGCACGTTTGACCTTATAAAGTGGGAAGGAGGGGAGTCTTTTAACTCCAATTTGTATCCCAGACTTACTGCGGAGAGCACCCATCTGTCTCTGATCGTGTCCCGCCAGGTCTCTGTGAACAACTGAAGTCTTCCCCCCACCCGATTGAGTGGGGGCAACCCTTCATGCATTTGACTTTGGGGGAGGTTTTGTACCTCTCCTGCTCCAGGGCTTCTTGTTACCCTGCAATTGTCCCTGATTTTTACCTCCGGGATTCGACCGAGGAGGCCGTCGGAACTGTTTCACAGCCGATGTCCTAGGGACTGGAGAAGCAGGCCTCTTAAAATAGGGACCTCTAACTCTGTTTTTAACCGGCAAAAGTGTACTTTTACCGCTGGAAATTCTCTGGATATATTTGTCCAGGTCTTCCCCGAATAAGCGTTCACCATGAAATGGGAAGCTGACCAGCAATTTTTTACAGGGAGCTTCAGCAGACCAGTTTTTGAGCCATAAAAGCCTGCGCATATGTACTACAGACAGCGTAAGGCGGGAGGCCTGATGGATTGAATCCTTTATAGCGTCCACCGCAAAGCATAAGGCTCTAGGTAGATCAGCTAGGGCAAGAGCCTGCTGATCTGGCAAGTCCCTTAGGACCTGTTTCAACTGATCCTTCACTGCTTGGCAGACCCCAATAGCTGCCACTGCTGGTTGTGTCACCAAGCCTGCTGTAGCAAAAGCAGATTTTAATAAGGACTCTAATTTTTTATCTATTGGGTCCTTGAACATTTGGACATTATCCACTGGACATGTCAGTGATTTATTCACACAAGAGATGGCTGCGTCCACTGTAGGGACCCTCCATTTTTTGATGAACTTATCCTCCATGGGATAGACCACTTGAAATCTCTTGGGAGGAGTAAATATTTTATCAGGATGCTCCCAATCCTGGTAAATGAGCCCTTCCAGTAAAGGATGGATCGGAAAGGAACAAACAGTCTGGGGAGCTTTTAGCGACCCCAACGAGGAGACAGAAGTGGATGATGGCTCCGCAAGGGGCATTTTAAATGCTGATCGGACCATATTAGTCAGGGACTGAACCCATAATCTTTCAGCATGTGATGCTGAGAATGGCTCTTCCACTGTTGATTCCTCTACAACAGAATCGACCTCATCCTGATCCCCTTCAGGTAGGTCGATCCCTGTATGGGACTGTTGCTCCGCTAACAGGCACTCTGAGGGAGGAGACGGAGATCGAGCGCTTTTTTCCTGTGACAGGGAAGCAGCGATCAATGCTGACAATCTCTCTTCCAGCCCTCCCAGAGCTGAGGAAAAAACCTCCTCTGTTACATACACAGGAGCAGGTGAACTGAGGACAGCCACAGTACCAGGTACTCCTGAGGGTGCTCTACGGTCACTAACCTCTGATTCTTCAGGGGAGATTGGTGCAGCCAAAGCATGCCCAAGATCCTCAGAGCCCGATGGAGACCCCCTATGCTTCCTGGGATTTTTAGTCCCGGAGTTTTTAGACGGCATATTCCTAAGCCCAAAGCTGAGGTATTCCAGCCGAAATACACCACTTACTGACAATAGTCTAGCACAAATGCTTCTATAAAACAGTTGGTGTCTACTAATGTGCCTTTCTATGGGGATGCCTGCATCAACCGCTTGCTGTATGCCTTTTTTAAATGTTGCCAGCTCTGTCTCTGCACTCCATAGCCAGCTCACAACATAATTGTGGTTTTTAAACATGCTGGGACGCCCGCACATGCGCAGAAGCGCTGAGGCGCGCACAGAGCGTCATCCCCCAAAGCTCCGCCCACTTTCCCAGCTCACCTCTATATATAGAGGCGCGTGCACGCGCACGCGCGCCTTCGGCGCTAATTTTGTAAAGGGAAACTAGGGACAAGAGCCAGGGCCCCTTTTGCCGCAGGCCGGGTGATGGACGAGCATTGCAACATGGCAGAGGAAGCAGTTTCCCACAAGAGAACTCACCATCTGCCTGGACTTGCTCTGATGAAAAGAAACTAGTCCACATGACAAGAAACGTTCCACAGCGGCCTCTAGTGGATTAACACAGGTACCGCAGTCTATTATTATTATTTTTTTTTTCTTGACCACTATTAAAATTATTACATTTTTTAGTAGTTACAGGCATGCATAATATTTAGCGGGAATACCGTTAGGTAACAGGCAGAAAGACATATTAGGCTTGGGGGTCCCCTCAATAGAACCAAGTTCCTGAGGGGCCCCCACTTACCTTTTTCCCGCCGCAGGACTCTGTTTGGCCACAGAAGCCCAAACTTCACCTATCACGGCAGGCATTGCAATTAAACCTTCAGGGACCGGGTTCCCAAGGATTCCACTCCCCTGGACCTGTATAGCACCCTGCACAGAAAACATCTTGGTCGTGGGTATGACCAGAGCTCTGGATCCCAGGGTCCAGCCCTCCTAAGAGAGGCATTACAGGCAAAACCTTGCTCTTCTCTGCAAGGCCCGGGTACCGACCGTTTAGCTATGAAGCTTTTTTGGTCGGATCCGGAATAGCTTACTGAGGCCCAAAAGAACCTGTACGCAAGCTCAGTGAAAAACACATGTTTCTTCTTGGCCAACACCTTAGACACTGGCAAAAAACTGAGGTGCTCCCGGATGGGAGGGGCTTATATAGGGGAGGGTACTTCCGGTTTTGGAAGTTGCCAGTGCCAGCACCTGAAGGTATCTATATAACCCATTAGTAATGACTATGTCGCTCTGTGTCCCGTGATGTACGAGAAAGAAAAAGCCCATCCTCCAGCTGCACTGACTGTGGGGGGTTACCCAGGGGACTCACCAACCCAGAGAGGACCGCTCGGTTCTGCTGCCAATGCTGCGCTTCCAGCGCGAGTGAGCAGTGAGATAACTGAGGAGAATTGCGCCGTTCAGTCAGCTATAGAGGCCCAAGAAGCACAAAAGCAAAGAAAATGGCCGCCGCAATTGTAACTGCGCCATAGCGATCCACGGCAAGATGGCTGCCATGCGCTCTCATGTAAGAATAAAAAAATACCACAAAAACATGGCTCCGAACGGCGCACAAGGCACAAAAAACACTCATAGCCTTATGCAGACACTCATAGCCCCCCCCCCAGGACAGTGACCCCCAGCCAGCACAGCACCAGAGTAATTGGTGACAGAGAGTAACAAAACAGTAAGGGGGAGACAGGGAAAATCCCCCATAGCACAGGAATACACAGCATGTACTCACCTGCGGAGACAGGGGAGACTACTTACCCGTCCAAGAAGGACCTACTGGTGCGTTCCAGACAGACCCATCACAGTTCGGTACTGAGTAGCTGTCGGCCCGGTCTACCATGAAAGATACAGCAGAACTGTTCAATCGTATGCGGACCTCGGAGCAAAAGCTCACCGGCCACCCCTGGAGCCGTGGGGTATGTCGTGGACTGATGTCACGCAGAGCAAGGATCAGCATGCTCGATGGTCGGACTGGAAAGACTACGAGGATATCTAAGTACCCAACCTGTTGCCCAGCCGACAGTTGATAGAAGATCTCAAAAATAAAATAATAAAATTCCAAAAAGGAATAAAAAAAGTCTTCAGGAGACTGGCTCTGAAGAGAGACACGTCTTTCTCCTCTGCTAGGCAGAAAAAAAAAACTGAGGCTGCTGGCTGCAGGTAGGAGGGACCGCCCCCTGGGCGGGGCTGTTCAGCTCTGGTAATGTAATGTATATTATAACATTTAACATTCTGCCTAGTCTTCTCCTATGAGCAGGGACATAAACCCACTTGTCAAGTATGAAGAGGCTGTGCCAGTCCATGGACGGTAAGAGAAAAAAATATATAATGTTTGGGGGTTCCAAGTAATTTTCTAGCAAAAATACCTGTTTTAAACTTGTAAACACAGAGTCTGAAAAACAGGCTTGGTCCTTAAGTGGTTAAAGTGTATTTCCTGGTGCCTCCATGGCAGCATACCTGTGATAAGCTCCGCCCCGGACTCCTCCCCTCAGGATAGTGAATAAATTATAAAAGTGAGACTCATACCCCCCCATAGCATTCTCCTTTTTTTCCTCATACCTGATGGATAGTGGTGTTGTGTGTCCTTTCCTCTGCCATGTGCAGCTTCCGTCTGGGTTCAGGCCTTTCCCAGATGCGGTCCCTTTCCTTGGGCTGCTAAAAGCGCTGATAAGAGGGGAGCCCCTTCTGAGGGTCTTTTGGGGCAGCAGCGGTCTCTCATCTTGGAGCATTACGTTTCTGCGTTTCAGGTTTGGCTGGTACCCTCTTCTGTGGGGCAGGTAAGGTAGCTTTCCTTTCCTATTTTTTGTCATGGCGATATTTCATGTTGATTTATCTTTATTTTTCCTTGCTTCCTGTCTTAGGTTCGCTGGTGTCTCTCGTGTGCGGCGAGCGCATGCATGCAGTGGCGTAGCGTGGGTTGTCAGCGCCCGGAGCAAGGCAAGTAATTTGCGACCCCTAACTTGTGGACTTTTCGCACGCCGAGTCCCTTCCCTTCCTACAATAGTACTGACCTACCCGATTCCTATACTGACCACTACACTAACCTACATAATTCCTACACAGACCTACCTGATTCCTATATTGACCACTAAACACTAACCTACCTGATTCCTATACTGCCCACTACACAGACCTGTCTCATTCCTATACTGACCCTTACACTAACCTACCTGATTCCTACATCAACCACTACACTACACTGACCTACCTGATTCCTATACTGACCATTACACTATACAATACACTACACACTAACCTACCTGATTCCTATACTGACCACTAAAACTACACTGACCTACCTGATTCCTATACTAACCACTACACAAATTACACTATCCACTACACAATACTCTACCCACAGACCAATACACACCACACTGACCACTACCCTTACTCCTATACTGACCACTACACAAACTACACTATCCATTACATATAACACTACCCACAGACCGCTACACAATACACACTGACCGTTAACAATGTGGGTCTTTAGCGCTACTAAAGAGTAGGTGAAAAGTGAATGGAGTGACATTGTGTTAAGAGCTGCAAAAACTGAAAGTGTTCACCTTACACAATAGTGTTAAATAATAAAGAAAAATGTTCTTGCGCTAAAAGCAAACATACATATTAATCAGTGAGAGAACGCTCTCCTGATATAGGATATAATAATAGGAAATCAATCCGTGTATAAAGGTGATCAGTACAAAATACAATAGGTGAAAACACATAAAACATGAAAATATGTATAAAATATATATGAAGTGCAAATCAGTGCAATAAAGTGCCAATGAGCGGTGGGGAATGCCTGCACACCTATGCACAAGTGCTAAAGATATTGCAAATGTATGCCATGAACAGTCCAAAGAAGGGGGGGATAAAAGTGTTCTAGGTATAAGTCTCTAAAGGGAGATGATCCACATGTCAGGCACACTTGAGCAGAAGTAAATCCACTAGAGATATGTGTATCACTGGAGTATCCAAAAAGCGGTCTCACAGAACTCTCACCTCTATGTGGTCAAAGTTGGGCATACAGTAATACGGCGCATCACAACGCCGCAAGTTTGGTTTTACGCGCTTTATTTTTATTACTGTGATGTACGAGCATTACTTACTTTTATTAATAAAATAGTCCGTTTTAACATACTACACTATTGGAGCCTCCTTCTTTTCTATTCCTGGTATAATATTCCCACTGGAGCACAACCCCCCCCCCCCCCCCTCTAGGTAAGCTGATACCATTGTGATAAGTGGAGACGGTGGAGGAGAGCAGTCGGGATATCCAGTAGTGGAACCAGCATAGAGGAAAGATGATCACTTATTATGCCCAACTTTGACCACATAGAGGTGAGAGTTCTGTGAGACCGCTTTTTGGATACTCCAGTGATACCCATATCTCTAGTGGATTTACTTCTGCATCTCTAGTGGATTTACTTCTGCTCAAGTGTGCCTGACATGTGGATCATCTCCCTTTAGAGACTTGTACCTAGAACACTTTTTATCCCCCCCTTCTTTGGACTGTTCATGGCATACATTTGCAATATCTTTAGCACTTGTGCATAGGTGTGCAGGCATTCGCCACCGCTCATTGGCACTTTATTGCACTTCATATATATTTTATACATATTTTCATGTTTTATGTGTTTTCACCTATTGTATTTTGTACTGATCACCTTTATACACGGATTGATTTCCTATTATTATATCCTATATCAGAAGAGCGTTCTCTCACTGATTAATATGTATGTTTGCTTTTGGCACAAGAACATTTTTCTTTATAATACTCACTGTAACGACAGGGGTTAACATTGTTTAAAGATATTCCCTTTCCGAACACACATCAGCCACCAGACACTCCAACCAGCCGAATAAGACCCCAAACAAATATTTCTCCCCGCACAAACGAGACAACGCTCCGTGTTGAAGTTCCAAAAAAAACAGGGAATGAATCTTTATTACAAGCACAAGGTAACACACTTCTCTTCAAAACCCTTCCCTCCCATCCTTGGGGAACAGGGTGGGATAAACTGTCCAATGACAATGGTGATACAGGTCAGGTGTGTTCAAACTTCTCCTTCAGTAAACAGTCTTAGCAGGAGGGGTGATTTCCCTCCCCCCCTCCTCACAGAAAGACACTTAAGCATCCCATAATAGGCAGCCAGACGGTCTACCAAGCTTCAATCCACATCACAGAAAGTAGCAGACTTAATTACCACAAGCCACAATAGACAATAGAATGCAATCACACCTCACCCCATCACAGCAAATAGTACACAACAGCCAACAAACAATATATACCAGGGATATGCAAGTCCCATCATGCCTCTGGCTCTGGGTGTCATGCTTGCTGCTGTCAGAGTCTCGCTATGCCTCATGGGACTTGTAGTTTGGCAACAGCTGGAGGTCCGCTAATTGCATATCCCTGATATATACAATGTATATACAGCATTGAATCTGACTAGCACAGATCATAGAGGGGTTCTCATTCACCCTGTGCCCCTATTAGAGACACAGGGTCGTTTACACATAAGAGGCGTTGGGGAAGCTGAAGCAAGGGTATCTCATACTTTCTAAGAGATTCTGGGTTCCCCGGGCCCTCCCGTTACATCTCTCCCCTTTCGGCAGGAGACTAACACAGGAGGAGACCCCAGACGGGTTGACTCCGAAGTTAGTCCATGGTTCCATTCCTCTAATGCCGGTATCCACACAGTACCCCAAATAAATTGCTCCAAACAGAGCATTACTTACCCAGCCAACCTCTGCCTCTCTCAGAGAACATACCCACCGCTGGGGAGAGGCCTGAACTGGCCCTTCTCCCTGGAGTCCTTTCAGCTGCTGGAGAGAAGACAGGGTGACTGGGCTCAGTCCGTCATGCTGTTGGGGGATCTGGGCCAACTGGCCAGCATCCCTGGGGTATACAAGTGGAGACTGAAGTCCCATCCACTTGTGGTAGGTGAAAATCCCCCAGTGCTTGCAAAGCAAGGCTGACATCCTCCTGTCTCAGTGTCACACCATTTTCTGGGATTGTGTCAGTGAAGACCGAAGTCCCATCCAGTACCACAGGAACTCCCTCTTCTGTTAGTTCAGGACAGAGGCCCACGGCACTCTGCTCTGTTGCCAGCTCTTCTGCTGGGTTGCTGTGAGTGGAGACCGCAGTCCCATCCACCGATTTCAGCTCAAGCTGCAGTTGTGTGCAGCGGCCAGTAGCATCCTGCCCTGCTGCCAGTGATTTAGCTGGGAGTAAAAGCTTTACTACCTTAGCTTGTTGCTGGAGAGAGGGGCCAACTGCCCCGGCTCCCTGAAACTCCACAGTTGTTTCCGGTGCTGGGCAGAGGTTGGTAGCACTCTGCCCTGTTGCCAGCACTTCTGCTGGGGACTCCACACCATCTGCTCTGGCTAACTGTTGGGGAGGGAAAATGGCTGCTTCTCCTCCCTGCATCTCTGAAATCCACTGGGAAAGAGGAACCATCACTTTCTCACCTCGGGCCTAGAAAACTGCCACGGTTGTAGAGCAGGGGTCTGCAGTACTCTGTCCTGCTGCCAGTACTTGAGCAGGCGATGCATAATCCATAACATCCTCTGAACAGTCCATTAAGTCCATACATTCTGTAATCTGTGGCTGGGGAGATGAGCCAACTGCCCTAGCTCCCTGGAACTCCACATCATCCACTTCGGCTTTAGGGATGGCAATCTCCAGATTTTCCACTGCCGATTCTTCAGCCAGGATTTCAGAGTTGTCAACTGCTATTTCCTGATAGTCCCAGGAAAAGGTAGCACCACCCTGCTGCTGAGCAGATTCTAGCAGCTGTCTGTAGGCGATCTCCAGCTCCCATTCCTGAACAGCCAGAAACTCCAAATCTTCCTCTGCCCAGTGCCCTTCCGAGACATTCAGTTTTCGCTCTCTGTGCTCCATTATTTCCTCCAAACGCCACTCCCGATCACTCCCAAAGTCAGGGTCACTGGACAGCCTCCAATACAACAATCCCAGGCCATCATAGTCAAAGCTTTCCATGGGGCTGTCATCCGCTGACCATGGGCACTCTTGGGCTACATACCACCGGAGGGCTCTGTAGCTCTCGTCCAACCGCATCTCTGCCCGGATCAGCCTGCTTAACTCAGCTGTCCACTCCTGCTTTGGTTGTTCCCCCAATAACGGCATTCGTACATCATACTGCGACCAGTACCTTACATAGATGGAGGGGAGAATCTTTCCCTGGTGTTGCTGCTCGAGAGCTAGCGCTTTCTTCCAGAGTTTGCAGCGGATCGAATCAGACCATCCCAGCAGGACCTCCTCTGATACTGGTCCTCTATGCTGTATCTGCATCTCTTGTAACCTCCTTCTGACTTCCTCTTCCATGGCGGCTGGTATCTGTACCTCTTCTCTCAGTTGGTGCTGCTGTGACTTCTGCTGCTGCAGCACCTTTTTGATGTAGCCAATTTGCGTCCACAGCTGCTATAACTAGGTCTATGATCTCCGCTGGAGGGTTAGGACCATACTGTGCCAGTCTTAGTTTAACAGCCTGATCAAAACTTGCCTCTTTGGGTGTCCTGTCTGTTACGCTGGGCCTTTCCGTTATGTTGGGTCTTTCGGCTCTATCCATTTCGACTAGTTCTGCGATAATGTCCCTTTTCTTACGGTTGTTGGCCGGTCGGCCCCGGTTCTCCAGTAAGTCCTTGAGGGAAGAGAGCTTTAGCCATTCATACTGTGCCTCCATTGTCCTGTGTCCTCTTGTAGCTGTCCATATAGGCTGTGGGAATCAATCCGCTGCTTGCCACCAGTGTAACGACAGGGGTTAACGTTGTTTAAAGATATTCCCTTTCCGAACACACATCAGCTACCAGACACTCCAACCAGCCGAATAAGACCCCAAACAAATATTTCTCCCCACACAAACGAGACAACGCTCCGTGTTGAAGTTCCAAAAAAAACAGGGAATTAATCTTTATTACAAGCACAAGGTAACACACTTCTCTTCAAAACCCTTCCCTCCCATCCTTGGGGAACAGGGCGGGATAAACTGTCCAATGACAATGGTGATACAGGTCAGGTGTGTTCAAACTTCTCCTTCAGTAAACAGTCTTAGCAGGAGGGGTGATTCCCCCCCCATTCCTAACAGAAAGACACTTAAGCATCCCATAATAGGCAGCCAGACGGTCTACCCAGCTCCAATCCACATCACCACAGTAGCAGACTTAATTACCACAAGCCACAATAGACAATAGAATGCAATCACACCCCACCCCATCACAGCAAATAGTACACAACAGCCAACACACAATATACACACAATATATACAATGTATATACAGCATTGAATCTGACTAGCACAGATCATAGAGGGGTTCTCATTCACCCTGTGCCCCTATTAGAGACACAGGGTGGTTTACACATAAGAGGCGTTGGGGAAGCTGAAGCAAGGGTATCTCATACTTTCTAAGAGATTCTGGGTTCCCCAGGCCCTCCCGTTACACACACTAACCGCTACACAATACTCTACCCACAGACCGCTACACACCACACACCACACAAAACACCACACTAACCTAACTGATTCCTATACTGACCACAACACAAACTACACAATACACTACCCACAAACTGCTACACACTGACCACTACACAATCCTACCTGACTCCTATACTACACAATACACACTGACTGCTACACTAACCTACCTGACTCCTATACTGACCACTACACTACACAATAACACTACACAATACACACAGACTGCTACACAATACTCTACGCAGCTTGTAAATTATTAATCCTGCAGTAAGTAGGGGGGGGCTTGGAGGGGGATTTTGGCATGTAACTGTACTTAGGCCCGCAGGCATGATGCTGCGTGTGTGCTGGCTGGCAATGGCATTAACAACACCTGGCATGGCGGTGCGGTGCAGTGACGTAACTCTGCCTAACTGCAGTGCTGCTGACCGGCGGCTGCTCTCATGATCTGAGATGGCTCCCTGCCTCCCTCACAGGCTCACTCGTGACTCACCTCCATTTTTTGTTGTCCATCGATCAGCTTGGGAATGATTCCCACTCAGTCCCAGATGAAGTCCCACTGTACTTCCTTTCCTTCCAGATCCGGCGCGGTCAGGACTCAGGAGGAAGGGTGGAAGATAAGATGGCGGTGGCTTAAGGAAGCGCGGGCGGGACTCCAGGAGCAGCCTTTGCGCATGCGCCGCCCGCGTGCAAGGACTGGCCAGGCCGCCGCTGCACATGACCACATTCGCCCAATCACAGGGCGCAAAATGACGGCCGGGGTCCCGGTGACACACATAATGGAATTTCAAAGAATTTCGAAAAAGTGACACAAACTGGTGCGGGATTTCGTCCCCCCGCCCCAATGGTGCTCCCGTTGCCACGGCCCCCCCCTGCATGCGCGCGAGCATGCCGCCGGTCATCCCTTTTCTCTATTCGCCGTGAGTCCCGTCTGTGGGGCGGGCTCTGATGGCGTTGTTGCTCGTACGACGCATGCGCGAGAGGCGGACGCCTTGAGCGCCATCTTGCTTGAGGGAAAAACCCTGTGGTTTTTCCCTCACTAAAGGTATATTAGGGGGGCGGAGTTTTGGCTGAGTTTCACACCTTCCCTCCGCCCCCTTGCCCTATTTAGAGAATGGGGGAAGTTAGTAGGTTACTCTGCATTGATCCAGCAGGTCCTTGCCTGGAGTGCTCCTGGTCTCCATCAACCATTACTGTGTTCTGGTGGGTAACATTTTTTTTTTTTTAAACAAAGTTGCCTTTGTTGTTTAAAAGGAGAGAATTTTAGAAGGGAGGAAAATAGGAAGGGAGGACAGGGGGAAAAAGAGTTTTCTTGTAAAGTTCCCTGGCCCTTAACATTTTTTTTTTTTTAAAACACAAAAGGAAGGGGAGGAATGCTAGTGCAACGTACCTTAGGTGTGAGCCTGACGTGCGGAGAGGGACCTCCCATACAACCCCGGCTCGGAGACCACTGGAGTGGGGACAGTGGTGGTAAGAGCACGGTGAGGTAAGGGTGCCTGTCTGATCCTCACTGCTTGGAGTGGTGGAGCCGAGTGGAGACTGGAACGGCTGGTTCCGGAAGCAGCAGATGCAGGTCAGCAGGTGCAGCTTGCAGAGCAGAGGATGCAGGTCAACAGGTGCCGGTTTGCAGGGCAGGGATGCAGGTCAGCAGGTGCAGGTTTGCAGAGCAGGGATGCAGGTCAACAGGTGCAGGTTTGCAGAGCAGGGATGCAGGTCAACAGGTGCAGGTTTGCAGAGCAGGGATGCAGGTCAACAGGTGCAGGTTTGCAGAGCAGGGATGCAGGTCAACAGGTGCAGGTTTGCATTGCAAAGGATGCAGGTCAGCATGTGCAGCTTGCAAAGCAGAGGATGCAGGTAAACTGGTGCAGGTTTGCAGAGTCAGACAAGCCGGGTCATACACATCAAGGTAAACATCACAAGTGGCAGGCAGAGAGTAGTCAAAGTCCAGGCCGAATCTTGGCAACAGGCAGACTGGCAGTTAACTGAGCAGGGTCAAACAAGCCGAGGTCAGGACTGGAGACAGAAGCGTGGTCAGGAAGCCGGGTCAAACACAGGAACAGGATACAAGCACAGAATCAGGAACTCAGGGAACAGAAGCAGATCAAACCGCAAGGGGCAACATCTCTGGAATGTCTTTTATAGGAAGTACATGGGAGGAGCAAGGGGTTCAGAGTTCAACAGTAATCAGACACCAAGCAGAGTAGTCTAATGGATCAGATAGGTTATCCAGCAGATCAGGCAGGGAACTGTCCAGCATCTCAGATAGCTCCACTGGAAGAGTCAATGCCAGACACAGAAGAGGTCCCAGGTTCAAGCCCAGCACGTCCCTGACAGCTAGGCTTCTTCCTTCACCCTCCCTTATTTGTATGTTTAATTTCTCTTTTAGTTCTTAAATTTCTCTACTGCCTGCCCCGCAGTAATGAGTCAGCCGCCGTTAGATCAAGGCCCTCGCTTTCTTAGGTGAGAGCATGCACTTTGTTTTCTCAATGATAAAAAAAAAAAATTTGGGGGGGGGGAATTTTATTTTTTGGAGTTAAAAGAGTGCCTTTTTGCTGTTACGGTCGTTTCAGCCCTATACGCCAAGAAAAGTCTAACAAGACTTCTGGCCGTCACAGTGGTCATTCCCACCCAAGTTCCAGTCACAGCCGTTCAGCTAGTTCACAACGCCATTCTGAAAGCTCTAAAAAAAATGTCAAGCTTGCGGAGCCACCCCAATGGCAGATAAGCTGATCTGCAGAGACTGTTGTTGGAGCTATGCCGAACAAGGAAAGGCTGAGACTCAGCAAGTAACAAATTTGATCAAAAGGGTTGTCAAAGACTCGCTAGCAGAGCTTTTGGATGCAACACTTTCTCAGCAGGTCGCAACAGGTGGACAGAATCAAACTTCAGATTCAATCCTCCCAGGCCCTTCCACTTCTGGTCCTGTAATGGCCACTTAATTGCCTCCTCTTCCAGCTTCAGGAGATAGAGATGAGGCCGAAGATTCAACAGATGAATCCGACCCATCAGGGTTCAGTTTTTCTCTGGTAAAGCCATTTATTTCTGCAGTCAAGCAAGCGATAGGCTGGGGAGGAGATTGAGGAGCCTCCTAAAAAATCCAAGTCCTATTTTCCCTTTCCTTTTTTGTATATCATCTCTTTATTCTTTTCTTTTATTTCTTTTATTCTTTTCTTTTTGGGCCATAACTAAGTGCAAAGAGCGTTGCTTGAAGATCATATAGATATACTGGGACTGGTGAGACTCATAGTGATTGGCAAATAGCAGAAGGTATAGTACAATTGTACTTAAGAAGTAATTTAGTCTAATCATCCCTGAAGCCACAAGTACCTGGTGACATCACACTTATCCGCATTCTGAAATCATGTTATTTTTGGCTGCTTAGATGACACTGCCTAAATCTGCACAGAGACCTCTTAAAGTTATGACCGCTCCCCTAGCCCGCTAAAGGCAGGACTCATACAGTAGCTACACACGGTAGCCAAGGAGGGAGCTATATGCACAAAAGTTTGGCACCCGCCAAGGCGTTAACCCATCAGGGTTGGTATAACTGAACACAGCTGCAGTAAAAGGAGTTTGTGGTGAGTTGCCATGGCAACAAGATCCCCCTGGACACTCAAAGGGTCATACACACACACAGGGGTATTCAGCAGAAGGCGGGGCAGAGTTACTGGCAGGCATATGACAATGGAGGAAGAAAGATGGGGGATGGAAATCAGAAAACCTGGCTTAAGGAGCAACCATTTAAATTTTACACCTGTCAATGGGAAAGGGACTCATATTAGGTTGCAGTATATCTATAACAATTTTAATCAAAGGTCCTTAATACTCAGAATGACAAGATACTCATTCATTTGAAGGCATATGTCTTAAAAGTACTCGTGTTTTTCCTTCTCTAACTTTGCCCACATTAATAAAGTACAATCACAGAAAGCCAGGAAAGTGGGTCCAAAGGCCATTACTGTATGCTGTATCCAAGTGGAATCACCATGGAAGTCTGTCCCAGAAGCAAGGGCAACATGACCAGATGAACATTATTGACTTTCGCACAAATTATTATTGGACGGTTGAGAACAAGGAGCCTCATGTTTATTTTTATTTTATTTTTTTTCCCCTTCGTTTTTTTTTTGTGTTTTGGTATCTTCCGATTTTTTTTATGGACTTATTACATCCCGAACAAGTGATGACTACCAATACTGGGATCCAGACATATGAACTGTAGAGACGGAAAGTTTAAGAGTTTTATTTCACTTCAGAGGGCAAATCCAAAAGTTCCAAATTTCAAGGCAGATTATACATGACCCATTATTTTAGGTGTGGCCGAGTCTCATATTCTCAACTGGCCACAAGGGGCCATCTGTTGCCTTATGGGACATGTATAAACTGCATTGAAGAGCAGTAAAATATTGTAAATATGATTATATTTCAAATAGCTTGCTGTACATGTATTTCAATTAGCTTGCTGTAGATATAGTTCATTTAGCTTTCGGAATATATTCCCTTTCTTCACCCTTGCGAAGTCCTTTGTTAAACGCTAGACCTTGCGGAGCCCCAAGCTTGGAGAGACAATGCCATTGTGTTAAACCCACTCTCGTCAATGAGTCCCATGTGGGGATAATACAATGGACAGAGCCCCACCTATAACCCTTTAGAAAGCTGCAAGCACATCTCCTGATCAATTGAGGAAAGAAAGAAAGGTCTTCTGGACGCAGCACTCCGGTTAAAAAGCCTTTATTCCAGAAAAAGGTTCAGGAAACCAAGAACACACTGCACAACACAGCAAACTGATCACATCTGGCTAACGCGTTTCACACTATTAAAGTGCTTACTCATAGCTGGTTATTACACAAATATTACCCAAGATATACCCTAAACAGGGGAAGTCATGTGATCCAACCCCAAGGTGAAAATAGTTGATTAATTAAAGATTAATTAAGCGTGAAGTGATTCAAGTGAGATGGGTGTGGTTCACTGACCACAATGATAAAAGAGGATAGAAATGCCTCACCATATACACAATCTATACAAATATATAAAAATATGAAAATATATAATATATATAAAAGATAAGTGATATGGTGTAAAGTGGAAACGAAAAAATAACAATAAAAATAAGAATAAAAATAATTGTGAAAATAAAATAAGTAAAATAAGGATGAGATTACTACCAATTGTAAAAGTAGTATAATGTAAATGTGCATCCAAAACATGTGTAACCATGTGTGTAAATACAAAAGAGAAAAAAAAAAATATATATATATGCATGTATACAAAATTTGGACGTGTATAGATGAAAAATGCAAAGCAACCTTATAAATTGATTAGGTACGCTGTGGAGTGCTTGCATTAATATTACTTAGTCCGTACTGATATGTGCATGTCTCTTTTGAGATTTATTTATTTTTAAATTTTATTATTGTTATCGATAATTTATACAATGAACTTAATGTGAATAAAAGAACAGATGTTCTGTTTTAACTGATATCTGAGCAGATTTGTATTAATATGTGAGTATATGTCTCTTTAAAAATGCATTAGTCTATATGTCTATTGGGATGGAAGTCATTCCTGAGGGTATACTGTGAATGAAGATGAACTATTGTATAGACATGCAGTAGAAGCATATATGTACAAGTATGTTTAAATGTGCTTGAAAACACCATGTATGTGAATGTGAGACAAGAGTGTACCCATATGTGTACACCTGCATACAGCTAGGTGCACACACATGGGGAGCCCGATGAAAAAGCATATGTGTATATATATATAATGGCTCCAAGAATGCGCCCATCAACTGGGACATACAGGAACGATCCATCCAATCGAAATGTCTATAAGGTTGTTCTATGTGAACGATTCACATCAAGACAAATGTCCATGTGAAGGGTTAATTAAGGATGTACCCCTGTGTACATATAGACATGCAGCTCAGCACGCACACATGAAGAGCCCAATGTAAAAATATATATATGTATTGTTGTGGAGATTTTTATGGAGATGTATTTAATATGTATTGTCATAGTGTCACCCAGTGTTAGTACTTCCGCAACCCGCTCTAAAAGAGCTGATTGGGGTAGTCTGAGGCTGGTTGAATCCCGTCTGATAGGGGAAAACGTTTTGAGGTTGGAGTGTGATGTTTGCAGGGTGCGGATATGTCCGCCAACGGGGGCCCTCTGTGCATTAGCATGGACGATCGTTAAGGAGGGGATATGCTCGCTCTGCAATGACATCATTGGTTATAGGCGGATGGGCGCTCTTGTCTCTGCTATGTCTGATCAACATTGGTTGGAATTCGTAGCGTGCGTCTGCAGATAGCCTCCCTCCCCCATTCAATAATAGTATAATCTTATTATGCGTTATTCTATGGAATGGCGCAGAATAAGAATTCCTATCAACGGTAACTTTAGCCATCCTATGTTATTATATTCATGTATGACATATCCTGTTGGAAGGAATGTCCAAGTATTGTCATTTTCCTGTGAGGAGGGAACATCCTATGAGGTTCCCGCCCATGGGGAGGGGATTGGTTGCTGCAGCCAATCACCTCCTGTCTTGAGATCTTTTGAGTTTAATAAAAGCCTATGAGTAGGCGTCGGCTTGACAGTCTTTGCTGGAATGGCCTGATAAGAAGATAAGACCTGTGTTGGTGGTTTCCTTGATTGAATGATGGATTGAACGGTGAGTGGACTTTAGCAAACTTAACGATAGCATTACTTCAGAAAGATGAAAACTGATGTGTGCTTAGATAGCACAGGAATTATAGGCTGTGTGCTCTGTAAACAGCAGCCTAAAATTCCACAACAGTAATGGCGACTCACGGTTGGGACCAATTGCGGCCTCTTTGAACATCAGATCAGCAGAGGGGGGAGAGTGGACCTGCGATGTGATGTGTAAAGAGGCTGTACTTTGAAACTAACAAAAAAAAAAAAAATGTGTCTTTTTGAAATAATGTTTCAAGTTTGCAGCGTGTGTATGTGTGCGTGTGTATGTCTGCGAATCGCATGTGTGTGTGTGATTTTGTCATGGATCGTATGCCTGTGAATTTGATTGTGTGTGGGTATGCCTGCATGTGCCTGTGTAATTAGATTGTTTATGCGATGTATTGAGCAGTTGGCTGCCAGCCATGGCTGCTGCATTGTCCTGGTCTTTGTGAGCCATGAGGTTTAGCGGGGGTGGGGCTGCCAGCATCTCAGGTACAAGGGTGAAAGTTGGTGACTTTCTGTAAATAGCATGTTTTGTAGTGGGAGGGCCCTGAGAGAGGATCTGATGGAAACTGTGGGCTGTAAGAGTGTAACTAAGCGAGAAATATAGACTGTATATTGTGTATGAAATGAAGGTATAGATGTGGTATTTAGTGCACTGAACAGTTTGTAAAGTAGATTGCTTGGCTGCCATGTGCTTGAATGGGGGAAGGGCTTTGTGTTGCTGGGCTATGCCCTAAGGGAAGGACAATGGTGCCTGGAAGGGAAACGCCCTGAGGGAAAGAAACTCTGAGCAGATGTACAAGCAACAATATACTGTATGTGTGTGGTGTTTGTGATTTCTATGAAAAATAGAAATGAATAGATTGTGATTTTTGCCTTTATAGGGGACAAAGACACATGTCCCCATAAGTGTAAAAATATTAAGTGTTTGGTTTTTGAGTTGAAAGTTCCTGCCAAGTGGCCAGGCTGAGGCCACTGTGTGTGTGAACTTTAGGTAGAGAAGTGGTGAATATCTCAGAGTATATGAACTTAGAGAAATTAACATGTTTTTAATATTGTCATGTAACTAACATTTATTGAATGTGCTGTTTAGTTGGCCAAAGGGAGGCTAAGTTTGTAAGTGTACATGTGGTCCTTGTAGAGTGTAGCTAACACCTTTTTCAGTGGATTTTGATGATAATTTAGAAAAGTTTCAATGGTGTAGTCAGTCTTTGTGGAGAAAAACATCTTTGATTTTCTTTTAAAGAGATGCTGGTTTTGGCGGGAAAAATTGCATGCGTCAATGGCGCAATTTTTGTTGTCCATGAGGTGCTGTGGTGGGTCATCCACCATTTTGTAGTCCTGGCTTGTCGGCCATTTTGAGAGACGCTTACAGTTTGAGATAGGAAGTTCCAGTTTAGCAAACACGGCCCCTGAATATGCTGTATTGGCATTTGTTGATTGGCGCAGTTTTGTGATGTTTTGTGCACTTGCAGTTTGACCTGTGCACTGCTGGGGAGAGTGCTGGGACGCCAGAGTGACATACTGAGGATGGTTTTGTCTCTGGTTTAAATTGCTTTTCTAAGCATCACCTTTTGAGGTGAGTTGAGAGGTATCTTAAAATAGCGCGGTCTTATCCTGAGGGGCCACGACGCGCTTGCGGACACACGCACATGCTGGGGCCTATTTATGGATAGGATCTGGCTGACCTACCAGCAGTTGGAGTGTGGGAGGAGGCCAACGCAGACACAGGGAGGACATGCAAACTCCATGCAGATGGTGTTAGGAGGGGGGATTTCTCTGTTTTCATTTAAGTAGATGTGAGCTATTGCAGGGTCGGCTGGCTTTGCAGTATATGAAAAACTTCACTTTACACTGAATTTTGATGGATTGTAAGACTAACAGAGTTTTTGTACAATGATGTGTTTTTATGTTTAAATATTTGGGAGTTTCCCAGAGGGCAATTCATTTTTTTGGAACTTGTACTGTATAGCCATCTTTTGGCAGGAGTTTGTATTTTGAGTCCCAACTTATGGTCTGACTTCCAGGGAATGTGGGTCAGGGGGGATTCCCTCCCATTTGCAAAGGGGGGTTTACTCCATCATTTCCTTGACAAGGTTTTAAATGGTTGAAATATATATGATGTGTAGCCATGGATTTTTTTAAAGTCTTGATAGACAAAGCTAACGCCTCCCCTCCCCCTCCTTCTTCCTGAACAATTGATATGTAAATAAACCAGTTTGGTTTTTTAAGAGCTGAGCATGTAACCGGAAGTTTCTTTTCAGCATTTATATATCAGCAGAAAGTTAGTGGGAGGAGCTTGGGGTTTTTAAAGGTGAGCAATGAGATTTGTGTCTGGAAGGAAAATGGAAAGCATTTTGGCGTTTAAAAGTGTTTTATATTTTGTTCCAGTTTTGTGAAGTTTGTACTGTAATACAGTTTTGGGTAGAGAGCAAACAGTCGGCATCACCATTATTGTAACATCTAGATACAGAGAGAAGCCACATTGTTCTGCAGGTGGTAAACTGGCGTAATTGTTCTGTGAGGTTTAGTCTGACAACGCAGTGTATGGGTGTATAGCGGAAACGCTTGTGTATGCATACACTGTGAGGGGTAGAGGCCTAATTCGGGGGTTGATCTGTGGTTGTTGGTAGTTCCAAAAGTGTTGGGACAACAAGCCATAGAGTTGACACCTCGGTTAGGGTTTCTAGTTGGAGGACTTGACCATATAGTGGTTGTAGTTCTGCAATTCACCGTATAAGAAGACACCGGGCGGTGATCTCCGAAAATGGGTGCAACGGTTTAACCTGGACGCAGGTTTAAGACGATAAGCCGATTCGAATCGCCATGGACACAAGGAGGTCTGTGCAAAGGGAAGGAATGGAGGCTTCCCATAGTCAGACGGTCACACAGTGCACGAAGCCTAGTTTTGGGGCAAAGGCCTTTGAACCCCAAAAAGATTAACATAGGTGGTCCAAGGATACTATTTTGGGTATCCCTCTGGAATGGATGTAGTTGAGCTGCGGCTTCAGAAATCTGTAATGATGAGGAACGGTGGCTCATGCCCGTTTGTTTGAACCTTGTATGGCTGGTACATGGAAGGTTCTCGAGCTGCTCTCATGGTTGTCCCATTGTATTTTTTCCTATTGCTGAAAGAGTGAAGGTAGAATTCTGGCTGTTTTTGTTTTTTTTCATTTGTGGTTTTGGAAACTGGGAAGTATTTCCCCCACGTTTGTATCGGAATGTTTGTATGTAGTAACGTGAATATATTCGAACTTACCGCGGCGATCCTTCAATGCGTCGCGGCTGTTGTATGTTTGTAGGAACGGGAAAAGTAAGGGTTACAGAGGGTTTTGAAAGAATGTCATTGACAATTTACCAATGTACAGGAATGTCATTATTATTTTACCATTCTTTGATGATTTTGCTTATAAGTATTTTTCAGGCCCAAGGAGTTTGTACACAGAGAACAGGTGTATGTAGACAGCTGTACATATGGATAAATCTAAGGGAGGTAAAAGTATCACAGGCTATTTCATGGTTTCTTTTTTTCCTGCACCACGCATTTCTTCCTTCAGTCTGTAATGAGG
This sequence comes from Rana muscosa, assembly GCA_029206835.1. Lineage (NCBI taxonomy): Eukaryota > Metazoa > Chordata > Amphibia > Anura > Ranidae > Rana > Rana muscosa. Next base: position 358,887,203 of record CM055122.1, read on the forward strand.
AAGAAAAGGGGGGAGAATGATAAATGTAAGAGTGACAGTTTTTTTTTCTGTCAAACTAATAATAACCTCTGTAATTCTAACCAAGTTTGTGCCAAGACGGTCTTTCTTTAATAGAATTTGAATCGGCAAGCAGCAGTCTGGTGAAGTAGGTTCCCATCCCAGAGGCTAAAGAACCTTGTCAATGGTTTCAGGTATTGTAAGCCACGCACAGGTTATGCAGTGACCACAGTCCCGATGTCTGGGTTATTGTCATATGAGGGTTGTTTGGAGGTCAATCAAAATCAGGGTCGTACTTTCCTCATTAGCTGTCACTTATATTCTCGGCTGATGGGGTGGGTGCGATCACTGTAACATGAACTTCAAAATGTCCACCAAAAGGTTTTCACGAGTCCCTCCTGGACCCTGACTTAATAATCAGTTTACATTCTTTCCAACCAGGTGACTGGGTCGTTGTAAAGAAGCTTGAGGGATGAGACCACGCCAGCCACTGCAAGAAGCGGCTCAACCACACCAAAGAATGAGGAGTATCTTTGTTTATTTATATTTTTGTTGTTTAGTAAATTTTAGCGAGGGTAACGGTGAAAAGCATCCCAAGTTATTATTTAAAGTGTATGTCCTGACTAGCTCAGAAAGCGAACAGGACCGTCTGTTCTGAGTCTTCACCGAGTTTTAGTCCCCAGCGATGACAGCGGTACATGCCATTTATGATGTTATTATGGGTATGAGGAGTTTTAGTCCCCAGCGATGACAGCGGTACATGCCATTTATGATGTTATTATGGGTATGAGGAGTTTTGACAAACTAGTGAAGACTCCAGACAGACACTTGTCAATGGAATCTAACGATGTATTTTTTAGAGGGTAAAATTGGTTTTAGTTTTAATGGCTCTGCCTCTTGTCGGTTTGGGTATCTAGGCAGCTCACAAGTGTGTTTGAACTTTAGTTTGGTGTTTATGTGGATCTGCAGCTTATAAAAGGTAATTCCCCCAAAGCAAGAGGTTCATGCGCGATGGTGAAGCTGTCCCAACATTTTAGGTCGCGGCCGATCGCGAGGATCTGATGGCGCAGGAAATTAAGAATGGCAGGGACAGCTAGAAGGGATTTGTTCACCAATCCCGACCAGGTCTGGGCATGGGGTCCTGCATGTACAAGGTGGGGGGGGGGCTCGGGCTTGGGATACGATTGAACAATTCTCATCCGTTAAGGATAGGGTTCTTCATGTCATTGTTGAAGCCAGAGCTGTAGCTAAGTGAAGGTTGGGAGTCCTTTTTAAGGGTCTGGGAATCTTTGGGGATCAAATTTTTTATTTTACAGCGGATCGTGGTTAAAGGAAGTGGGAATATATATACTCATGTCGTTTTTATTTCTATTCTTTCTATGTCGTGATGAGAGGCTCCTGTTGCCTGATTTGACGCGTGACCAGAGTTTCCTTGATGAGACGCCCCGAAGCCGGACCCACATACAAGACACAGAGGATCACAGACGGATCGGCGATTACTACAGCTCACCATGTCGTGTCCTCCTTTATAAGTCATGCCCCTGAAGAGTAGAGTCTACATGTCAAGCCGTGTTTTCCTTTTTATGGACTAAGAACTGATTCATTTCCAGGTGTAAGAAGCAGATCAACTCTCATCGAGGGACACATAGGGTGCATATGACAAAAAAAAGGGAGGACTGTTGTGGAGATTTTTATGGAGATGTATTTAATATGTATTGTCATAGTGTCACCCAGTGTTAGTACTTCCGCAACCCGCTCTAAAAGAGCTGATTGGGGTAGTCTGAGGCTGGTTGAATCCCGTCTGATAGGGGAAAACGTTTTGAGGTTGGAGTGTGATGTTTGCAGGGTGCGGATATGTCCGCCAACGGGGGCCCTCTGTGCATTAGCATGGACGATCGTTAAGGAGGGGATATGCTCGCTCTGCAATGACATCATTGGTTATAGGCGGATGGGCGCTCTTGTCTCTGCTATGTCTGATCAACATTGGTTGGAATTCGTAGCGTGCGTCTGCAGATAGCCTCCCTCCCCCATTCAATAATAGTATAATCTTATTATGCGTTATTCTATGGAATGGCGCAGAATAAGAATTCCTATCAACGGTAACTTTAGCCATCCTACGTTATTATATTCATGTATGACATATCCTGTTGGAAGGAATGTCCAAGTATTGTCATTTTCCTGTGAGGAGGGAACATCCTATGAGGTTCCCGCCCATGGGGAGGGGATTGGTTGCTGCAGCCAATCACCTCCTGTCTTGAGATCTTTTGAGTTTAATAAAAGCCTATGAGTAGGCGTCGGCTTGACAGTCTTTGCTGGAATGGCCTGATAAGAAGATAAGACCTGTGTTGGTGGTTTCCTTGATTGAATGATGGAATGAACGGTGAGTGGACTTTAGCAAACTTAACGATAGCATTACTTCAGAAAGATGAAAACTGATGTGTGCTTAGATAGCACAGGAATTATAGGCTGTGTGCTCTGTAAACAGCAGCCTAAAATTCCACAACAGTATATACATGGTGGCTCCAAAAAATGTGTGCATTAACTGAAGTGCACGTCCAGCCATAGACATCTCGATGGAAAACAATCCGTCCAATCCAACCAACCAGAGACATCTCGATGGAAAACTATCCATCCAATCAAAATATCTACAAGATATTCTATGTGAACGATTCACATTAAGGCAAATGTCTGTATGAAAACGTTGGATAAGGAAAACAAACAAATAAGGAAATGCCCCCGTGTGAATGCAAGTATTCTGCCAAATGCGCACACATAAGGAGCCCAATGTAAAAGTATAAACGTATACATATAATGGCTCTGAAACTGTGCGCATTAACTGGGATGTACATCCAACCATGGACATCTCGATGGAAAACCATCCGTTCAATAAAAGATGTGCAAATGATTCCATGGGAACAGTTTGCACGGGAACAAATGTCTATATGAAAAGATTAAAAATGAAAATGCTGGCAAATAACAAAACCTTTGGGTTGGATCCTGACTTGGTGTAAACATACCATGATGCCCACATATGCGCTCAATGAAAGCCAATATAATATTGCATTTACAGTACAATTTACATACAGATGAAATATGGGCCATGAATCTTGTGTATACATTGGCTTCCGAGATAAAATTCTATATGTCGTTTCCGTGTACAGAATAAACTCCATATGTGCCCAAGACAGTTCATGCTGTCAAGAATGATATAAAGAAAACAAACATAAATTAAAAAGGAATAAAGAGACTATAAAACACACAAATTGATGTGTGACACATATACAATAAAACAATCTGATAATTACGATCTACCACTAATAGATGATTTGTGCAAAAGAAAGAGACCAAGTCCATACAATTTCTTCCAAACCAGGTGAATGATGGTTCGTGACTAAAAGAAAAAAGGGGAAGAAAAAGAAAAGAAAAATGGTCCCAATAGAATAGTAGAACTATCATGTTCCATATGTTATATGGATAGTAATATAGAGGCCATAAGGATTTGAACATGCAAAAAGCAATCAATATCATGGTAACTACATAAAACAAAATGAAATGAAAAACTCCTGACAAAAATCCGGGCATATACATGTATATGCCCATGAGCATATAGTAGAGGAGGACAAAATGGCAATCAGAACCTTAATTAACATGCGTGAGTAACAAATGTTAAAAACATCAGAAAAGATGCCAGACACCAGAAACTAGAAAGGACACTGTGCAGGACGCGAGGACTAATCATAATAATGGGATACATCCCATTCGAAGTTAAGGCCTGCCGGTATCCTGGTATGCAATGAAAAAGTAGGATTTTTATAACAGCTTACCTGTAAAATCCTTTTCTTGGAGTACACCACGGGACACAGAGCCAGTCATTACATAATGGGTTAAGGGTCACCAGCGGTGATTGGACACTGGCACAACCAATAGAAGACAGTTCCCCCCCATATAACCCCTCCCATCAGGGGAGTACCTCAGTTTTTGTAGTAAAGCAGTAAGGTTCCCATAAGAAGGGGGGGACCTCTGTGTCCCGTGGTGTACTCCAAGAAAAGGATTTTACAGGTAAGCTGTTATAAAAATCCTACTTTCTTTATCGTACACCACGGGACACAGAGCCAGTCATTACATAATGGGACGTCCCAGAGCAATGCTCAATATGAAGGGGGGGAGACACAGATCAAACAGGCCGCTTGCGGACCAGAAGCCCTATACTGCTGCCTGCAGCACACTTCGCCCGAAGGCGGAATCCTCATGTCCTTTCACATCTATTTGATAGAATTTGGAAAATGTGTGGACTGAAGACCAAGTTGCAGCTTTACAGATCTGAGCCATCGAAGCCTGGTGATGCACTGCCCATGAAGCACTTATCGCCCTGGTAGAGTGCGCCTTAACAGGAAAAGGAGGAGTCCTGGTCTTTAAACCATAAGCTTGAACAATTACCTGTCTAATCCACCTGGAAATGGTGGATTTTGATACCGCTTGGCCCTTCTTGGGACCATCTGGCAAAATAAACAAAACATCTGTTTTACGTATCTGAGCGGTTGCTTGCAGATACACCTTTACCGCTCTCACTAGATCTAGAGAGTGTAATAACTTTTCCCCCGCCGTCCGCGGGTTTGGAAAAAAAGAAGGCAGAACAATGTCTTGATTCAAGTGAAAAGCCGACACCACCTTAGGTAGAAAGGCCGGATGGGGTCGTAGTACAATTTTGTCCTTGTGACAAATTAGATAAGGCTCTTTACAAGAAAGAGCTGCTAGTTCTGATACTCTCCTAGCAGAAGCAATAGCAATCAAAAAGGCCAATTTCCTACTTAATATAATTAAAGGAATATGGCGAATAGGTTCAAAAGGTTGCTTTTGCAACACTGACAATACCAAATTCAAATCCCATGGACACAAGGGAGACCTGACTGGAGGATTTATCCTCAGTACCCCCTGAATGAATGTCCGAACTAGGGAATGAGATGCCAATGGTCTCTGAAAGAAGACTGATAGAGCCGATATTTGACCCTTGATGGTGCTAAGGGCTAATTTCATATCCACTCCTAACTGGCAAAAGGCAAGAATCCTGCTTATTTCATATTTCTGAGGATTCCAACTTCTGGATTCACACCAGGAAACGTATGCTTTCCAGACTCTATGATAGATGAGTCTGGAGGCTGGCTTTCTAGCATTAATGAGCGTAGAAAGAGCCGGACCAGAGACCCCTCTCTTTTTCAAAATGTGGGTCTCAGCAGCCAGGCCGTCAAATTTAGCCTTTGTAAGGAAGAGTGGAATACTGGACCCTGTGACAGCAGGTCGTGTCGAAGTGGAAGCTTCCAGGGCCTTCCTATCGCCATTTTTACGATCGCGGCGTAACAAGGCCTCCTGGGCCAATTTGGGGCCACTAGGATTACTGGTATTCCCTCCTCCTTGATCCTGCGAAGCAGTCTTTGTAGAAGAGGGATTGGAGGGAATGCATAGATCAGTGAGAACTGATTCCACGGAGTTATTAGAGCATCTGTCCCGTAGGCTAGAGGATCTCTCATTCTGGACACAAAGTTGTCCAATTTCTTGTTGAACCTGGAAGCTAGCAGGTCTACATCTGGGTTTTACCATCTCAGACACATGGCCTGAAAGATCTCGGTGTGGAGAGACCACTCTCCTGGTAGCAGCTGCTGACGACTCAGGTAGTCCGCTTGCCAGTTTTCTATCCCCGGAATGAAGATTGCAGAAAGGCAAGGTACATGCTCTTCTGCCCATGTAAAAATCCGGTTCACCTCTCTTTGGGCCGCCCGACTGCGAGTGCCTCCTTGGTGATTGATGTAAGCTACTGCAGTAGCATTGTCGGATTGAACCCGAACTGGGTATCCCTGTAACCTGTATGTCCAGGTTTTGAGGGCTAGATATACTGCCCGGATCTCCAGTATATTGATGGGCAGGATCCCTTGAGTCTTGGCCCAGGTTCCCTGGGTAGAAGCCTCTTCGAATACTGCACCCCAGCCTGATAGGCTGGCATCCGTAGATACCACCTTCCAGGACACTGGGAGGAAGCACTTTCCCTTCCGTAAATTCTTGGCTTCTAGCCACCACTTGAAGCTTTGGTGTACTTGTGAGGACAGGCGCATGGGTATATCCAGAGCTTGGCTCTTCCTGTTCCAGGAGGCTAAAATATTGCATTGAAGCCGTCTCGAATGAAACTGGGCGTAAGGGACCGCCTCGAAGGAGGCTACCATCTTCCCCAATAGCCTCATGCAAAGGCGAATAGACGGCCTTTTGCTTGCTTTGACCTTGTGGATCAGGTCTTTCGGAGACTGTATCTTTGGCTCTGGCAGGTATACCCTGTTTTGGGCTGTATCTATGATCATGCCCAGGTACACTATCCTTCTTTGGGCCTGGAGAGAGGATTTTTGTAAGTTTATAATCCATCCTAAATGCTCCAGGTATCCCTACTGTAGTGTGCACCGCGTGATCCAATCCCTCCTTTGACTGATCTATTACCAGTAGATCGTCTAGATAGGCTGTTACTGCAATGCCCTGTGTTCTCAGGTTTGCTAACAGAAGAGCTAGCACCTTTGTGAATACTCTGGGCGCGGTGGCTACACCAAATGGCAGGGCCACAAATTGAAAGTGGCGATGTTCTACCGCAAACCTTAGGAATCTTTGGTGAGCGGGGAGGATGGGTATGTGTAAATATGCGTCCTTGATATCTATGGATGCCATGAATTCTCCGCCCTTTAAAGTGGCGACCACGGATCGGATCGTTTCCATTCGAAAATGGCGAACGTTCAGAAACCGATTTAGGGATTTTAGATCCAGGATGGGTCTGACATCTCCATTTGGCTTTGGAATCACAAAGAGGTTTGAGTAAAAACCTGAACCTTGCTCTTTTTGGGGTACCTCTGTAACCACCCCTTGAGCCATTAACCACTTAACGACCGCCCACTGTAATTATACGTCAGCAGAATGGCACCGACAGGCAGAATCACGTATATGTACGTGATCGCCTTTGTATAGTTGGGGGGTCCGATCGGACCCCCCTTCTTTACAGTGAGCGGTGGTTAAGTGTTCGGGAGCGATCCGGCATGAGGGGACGGCCGTTCGATTCCGGCCACCCCCTCTCGATCGCTCCCGGCGAATGAGAGAGCTTCCCCTGCCTGTAATGTAAACACAGGCAGAGGAAGTGATGTCATCTCTCCTCGTGTCGGTCTTTTCGATCCGGCGCGAGGAGTGAAGACATCTCACAGTAAGTGCACCAACAGCCCACTGACACCAGTACACGTAGGCACACTTTTCACCCCCCAGTCACCCCCAGATCACCCCCCAGATCACCCCCAGTACCCCCAGTCACAGTGCACCGTTTGCAGTGATCATTTTTTTTACTGATCACTGCAATCAGTGTCATTTGTAACTGTAAAAAGTTGCAGGGCATTTAGGTTTAGGCCCCTTTAGGTCCAGGGTAGCCCCCTAACCCCCCCTAATAAAGGTTTAACCCCTTGATCGCCCCCCAGGTAACCCTTTCACCCCCTAACGCCAGCGTCACTAAGCGATCGTTTTTCCGATCGCTTTTTTCTTGTCGCTGGTGTCCTAGATAGCCAGTTAATTATTTTTAGGTTCGCCGCAGGTTTTTATTAGCGTCAGGTACCCCCATATATTATTTTAACCCCCTGATTGCCCCTAGAGTTAACCCTTTCACCAGTGATCACCGTATAAGCGTCACTGGTGACACTGGTTACCCAGTGAGTTATTTCGTTATTTAGGTAACCCGTCAGGTTTTTATATAGCGTCGGGTACCCCCATATTTAACCTAATAAAGGTTTTAATCCCCGGATTGCCCCTAGTTAACCCTTTCACCAGTGATCACCATATACAGGTTACGGGTGACACTGGTTGGTTAGTTTGCTTTTTATAGCATCAGGGCACCCGCCGTATATAACCCAATAAAGGTTTAACCCCCTGATCGCCCGGCGGGTGATATCAATTAGGTTTTAGCGCCAGAGAGGGTCTGCGTCGCCCCAGGCAGCTTTAGGTTAGTGCCAGTAACGCTAACACCCACGCGCAAAGCATACACCTCCCTTAGTGGTATAGTATCTGATCAGATCTATACTAGCGTCCCCAGCGGTTTAGGGTTCCCAAAAACGCAGTGTTAGCGGGATCAGCCCAGATACCTGCTAGTACCTGCGTTTAGCCCCTCCGCCCAGCCCAGCCCACCCAAGTGCAGTATCGATCGATCACTGTCACTTACCAAACACAACACACATAACTGCAGCGTTCGCAGAGACAGTCCTGATCCCTGCGATCGCTAACAGTTTTTTTGGTAGCGTTTGATACATTTGGTGACAGTCAGGTGCTTTTTTTCCTGTGAATCTTACTAGTGTACCCCTAAATTTAGAGCCCAAAATGGCAAGACGAAGGTACACTAGTAAAGAGGCCTACGAGATTCTGAGCATGACAGATAGTGAAGAGGAGGTCACGTATCTGTCAGATTCAGGCTCAGAAGATCTTCCCGTAGAAGACAGTGACGTCAGCGGCCCCACGTCAGATAGCTCTGACGACGAAGTTGAGGTCCCTGCTAAGGTCAGGTGTACCCGATCCCGATCTTCTGAGGTTGTTGAGGAGCAAGAACCGCAGGGCTCTCGTATCATGGAGCAGAGTAGTACAAGCGCCGCTATTCCTTCTGGTGAATTGGCAAGCACCAGCGGCCTAGTACAGCCTGGGCGTACATCCAGCACTGCAGTATCACGTGGTGACGTGGCGAGTCCCATAAGTGCAGTTCAAGCTGGCGAGGTGGCAAGCACAAGTAGTGTCCCGCTGCCACCAAGAAGACAAAGGCAGGCCCGTCGTGCCCATTATTCGGAAAGGGGTACCACTTGTATGTGGACAATTATTACACGAGCGTGCCACTGTTTAGTCACTTGTTTGATCATCAGATTGGAGCATGTGGCACCGTGCGACCTAATCGCCGGGGCTTTCCCCAGCGGCTTGTAGATGCCCGTCTTAGGCTGGGGGAGAGAGCCTGCGTGAAGTGTAATAACTTGCTCGCTATGAAGTGGAGGGACAATAAGAATGTTTTCCTTCTTACCTCCCTTCATGCAGACACGACAGTCCAAATTCGTACGGCGACTGGTGTTGTGGAGAAACCCCTCTGTGTCCACGAATATAACAAAAATATGGGAGGGGTGGACCTCAACGACCAGTTGATGGCGCCGTATCTAATTGACCATAAGGCGAGACGCTGGTACAAAAAAGTGTCTCTATCCTTATTCCAATTGGCTTTGCTGAATGCTCATGTGCTATACAGAGCTTCAGGCGGGACGTTATCTCTTCTAAAATTCCAGAATGAGATAGTCACAGAACTCCTGTATCCAGGCGGTTCTGCACCTCACCATCCCCTACCAAATGCAGTAAGCCGGCTGCATGAGAGGCATTATCCGTATGCCCTCCCGAGTACCCCTACCCAACGAACCCCCCAAAAAAGATGTCGTGTCTGTAGCAAGCGCGGATTTAGGCGTGACACCCGTGTTTTTTGTCCACTCTGTCCTGACAAACCTGGTCTTTGCCTTGGTGAATGTTTTGATCGCTACCACTCAAAAGTGAAGTTTTAGCGTAGGGTACAGCATTTCACAGACTAGGACACACTTACACAGGGTCTCCCAAGATGCCATTACATTTTGAGAGACCCGAACCATTACAGTTGTTAAAGTTACAAAAAAAAGTGTAAAAAAGAAAAAAAAAACGTAAAAAACAAAACACAAAAAAAATATAAAATAAAAAAACCAAAAATAGTTGTCGTTTTATTGTTCTCTCTCCCTCTCTCTCTCTCTCTCTCTCTATTTTCTCTCTATTGTTCTGCTCTTTTTTACTGTATTCTATTCTGCAATGTTTTATCATGCTTGCTTTTCAGGTATGTAATTTTTTGTTTTCAGGTACGCCATTCAGTTGCAGCGCGGATCTATTTATCTTGACAGCAACAGCGTTTGCTCCCACGATACATAAAGCCGTGACTCCAACGCTGTAGGAGGTGATTTCACCACCACAGTTTAAAAAAAGAGCATATATGCCGAAGCATGGGGGCAGCAGGGGCGGAGGAGCGATTTTGCTCCTAATGCCGCGTATATACGGTCGAAATTCCGACGGAGGCTTGCCCGTGGAAAAGTCCGACCGTGTGTACGCGGCATAACTTTTTTGCGGGAGGATGCCCCCATGCTTCGGCATATATATATTTTAGGCACAGGTTGCGTTAAAAAAAATGTTTTATTTTTTACTAAGTTTTGTTTTGGTATTTGCTTTGCAGGTATGGTATGGTCTTACTGTTGTACTGTAATGTTACTTTGTTTTAATGTTAACCATCATTTGCTTAGCAGGTACGCCATTCAGTTGCATCGCGGATTTATTTATCTTGACAGCAACAGCGTTTGCTCCCACGATACATAAAGCCGTGACTCCAACGCTGTAGGAGGTGATTTCACCACCACAGTTTAAAAAAAGAGCATATATGCCGAAGCATGGGGGCAGCAGGGGCGGAGGAGCGATTTTGCTCCTAATGCCGCGTATATACGGTCGAAATTCCGACGGAGGCTTGCCCGTGGAAAAGTCCGACCGTGTGTACGCGGCATAACTTTTTTGCGGGAGGATGCCCCCATGCTTCGGCATATATATATTTTAGGCACAGGTTGCGTTAAAAAAAATGTTTTATTTTTTACTAAGTTTTGTTTTGGTATTTGCTTTGCAGGTATGGTATGGTCTTACTGTTGTACTGTAAGGTTACTTTGTTTTAATGTTAACCATCATTTGCTTAGCAGGTACGCCATTCAGTTGCATCGCGGATTTATTTATCTTGACAGCAACAGCGTTTGCTCCCACGATACATAAAGCCGTGACTCCAACGCTGTAGGAGGTGATTTCACCACCACAGTTTAAAAAAAGAGCATATATGCCGAAGCATGGGGGCAGCAGGGGCGGAGGAGCGATTTTGCTCCTAATGCCGCGTATATACGGTCGAAATTCCGACGGAGGCTTGCCCGTGGAAAAGTCCGACTGTGTGTACGCGGCATAACCTTTTATGCCGCGTACATACGGTCGAAATTTCGACAAAGGCTTGCCCGTGGAAAAGTCCGACCGTGTGTACGCGGCATAACTTTTTTGCGGGAGGATGCCCCCATGCTTCGGCATATATATATTTTAAGCACAGGTTGCGTTAAAAAAATGTTTTATTTTTTACTAGGTTTTGTTTTGGTATTTGCTTTGCAGGTATGGTATGGTAAGGTGACAGGTCTTACTGTTGTACTGTAATGTTACTTTGTTTTAATGTTAACCATCATTTGCTTAGCAGGTACGCCATTCAGTTGCATCGCGGATTTATTTATCTTGACAGCAACAGCGTTTGCTCCCACGATACATAAAGCCGTGACTCCAACGCTGTAGGAGGTGATTTCACCACCACAGTTAAAAAAAGAGCAAATAGTCCGACCGTGTGTACGCGGCATAACTTTTTTGCGGGAGGATGCCCCCATGCTTCGGCATATATGCCCATCATTAGAAGTGGGTGGATGAAGGGAGGTATTCTAATGGTGGGCATACCCACCGATCAATCTCTTTTTTTCGTTCAGCCAACAGGCTGCATGAAAAAAAAGATTACAATACATGTCCAACAAGGACCAGCAACGTACTGGTATGTTGCTGGACTTGAATGGTTATACCAGATTGATGCCTGCGGGTATCATTCTTTTCAGCCAGCGGCCGGCTTTCATGTAAAAGCAATCCTAGTGGCTAATTAGCCTCTGGACTGCTTTTACAAGCAGTGGGAGGGAATGCCCCCCCCCCGGATATAAACAGCGCCATTGGGAAATTGGGAAAGCATTTTATCACACCGATCTTGGTGTGGTCAGATGCTTTGAGGGCAGAGGAAAGATCTAGGGTCTAATCCCCCATTTTTTTTCAAAAAAAGAGTACCTGTCACTACTTATTGCTATCATAGGGGATATTTACATTCCCTGAGATAACAATAAAAATGATTAAAAAAAAATAATATGGAAGGAACAATTTAAAAATAAAATGAAAAAGCAAAATAAATAATAAAAAAAAAAAAAAAAAAAAAAAAAAAAAAAAAGCACCGCTGTCCCCCCCTGCTCTTGCGCAAAGGCGAACGCAAGCGTCGGTCTAGCGGCATATGTAAATAGCAATTGCATCATGCATGTGAGGTATCACCGCGAAGGTCAGATCGAGGGCAGTAATTTTAGCAGTAGACCTCCTCTGTAAATCTAACGTGGTAACCTGTAAAGGCTTTTAAATGCTTTTAAAAATGAATGTAGTTTCTCGCCGCTGCGCGTTTGTGCGCAATTTTAAAGCATGTCGTGTTTGGTATCCATGTACTCGGCCTAAGATCATCTTTTTTATTTCATCAAACATTTGGGCAATATAGTGTTTTTTAGTGCATTAAAAATAAAAAAAGTGTGTTTTTCCCCCCAAAAATGTGTTTGAAAAATCGCTGCGCAAATACTGTGTGGAAAAAAAAAATGCAACACCCACTATTTTAATCTGTAGGGCCTTTGCTTTAAAAATATATATAATGTTTGGGGGTTCAACATAATTTTCTTGCAAAAAAAAAAATGTTTTCATGTAAACAAAAAGTGTCAGAAAGGGCTTTGTCTTCAAGTGGTTAGAAGAGTGGATGATGTGTGACATAACATGTTGTGCATAAAATGCCAGGACAGTTCAAAACCCCCCCAAATGACCCCATTTTGGAAAGTAGACACCTCAAGCTATTTGCTGAGAGGCATGTTGAGCCCATTAAATATTTTTTTTTGTCCCAAGTGATTGAATAATGACAAAAAGAAAAAAAAAAAAATTACAAAAAGTTGTCACTAAATTATATATTGCTCAAACATGCCATGGTTATATGTGGAATTGCACCCCAAAATACATTCTGTTGCTTCTCCTGAGTACGGGGATACCACATGTGTGAGACATTTTGGGAGCCTAGCCGCGTACAGGACCCCGAAAACCAAGCACCGCCTTCAGGATTTCTATGGGTGTAAATTTTTGATTTCACTCCTCACTGCCTATCACAGTTTCGGAGGCCATGGAATGCCCAGATGGCACAAAACCCCCCCAAATGACCCCATTTTGGAAAGTAGACACCCCAAGCTATTTGCTGAGAGGTACTGTATGTTGAGTATTTTGCAGATCTCGCTTTTTGTCACAAAGTTTTAAAAATTGAAAAAAGAAAAAAAAAAAAAAAAAAATGTCTTTCTTCATTTTCAAAAACAAATGAGAGCTGTAAAATACTCACCATGCCTCTCGGCAAATAGCTAGGGGTGTCTACTTTCCAAAATGGGGTCATTTGTGGGGGTTTTGTGCTATTTTGGCATTTTATGGCCTTCAAAACTGTGATAGGTAGTGAGGAGTGAAATCAAAAATTTGTGCCCTTAGAAATCCTGAAGGCAGTGCTTGGTTTTCGGGGCCCCGTACGCGGCTAGGCTCTCAAAAAGTCCCACACATGTGGTATCCCCGTACTCAGGAGAAGCAACCAAATGTATTTTGGGGTGCAATTCCGCATATAACCATGGCATGTTTGAGCAATATATCATTTAGTGACAACTTTTTGTACATTTTTTTTTTTTCTTTTTGTCATTATTCAATCACTTGGGACAAAAAAAAAAATATTCAATGGGCTCAACAGGCCTCTCAGCAATTTCTTTGGGGTGTCTACTTTCCAAAATGGGGTCATTTTGGGGGGGGTTTGTGCTATCTTGGCATTTTATGGCCTTCAAAACTGTGATAGGTAGTGAGGAGTGAAATCAAAAATGTATGCCCTTAGAAACCTTGAAGGCTGTGCTTGGTTTTTGGGGTCCCGTACGTGGCTAGGCTCCCAAAAAGTCCCACACATGTGGTATCCCCGTACTCAGGAGAAGCAGCAGAATGTATTTTGGGGTGTAATTTCACATATGCCCATGGCATGTGTGAGCAATATATCATTTAGTGACAACTTTGTGCAAAAAAAACAAAGTTTGTCATATTCCCGCAACTTGTGGCAAAATAAAAAATATTCCATGGACTGAACATGCCTCTCAGTAAATAGCTTGGGGTGTCTACTTTCCAAAATGGGGTCATTTGGGGGGATTTTGTGCTATTTTGGCATTTTATAGCCTTCGAAACTGTGATAGGTAGTGAGGAGTGAAATCAAAAATTTACGCCCTTAGAAAGCCTGAAGGCGGTGCTTGGTTTTTGGGGCCCCGTACCCGGCTAGGCTCCCAAAAAGTCCCACACATGTGGTATCCCCGTACTCAGGAGAAGCAGCAGAATGTATTTTGGGGTGCAATTCCACATATAACCATGGCATGTGTGAGCAATATATCATTTAGTGACAACTTTTTGTACATTTTTTCTTTTTTTTTTCTTTTTGTCATTATTCAGTCATTTGGGACAAAAAAAAAATATTCAATGGGCTCAACATGCCTCTCAGCAAATAGCTTGGGGTGTCTACTTTCCAAAATGGGGTCATTTGGGGGGGTTTTGTGCTATTTTGGCATTTTATGGCCTTCAAAACTGTGATAGGTAGTGAGGAGTGAAATCAAAAATTTGCGCCCTTAGAAATCCTGAAGGCGGTGCTTGGTTTCCGGGGTCCCGTACGTGGCTAGGCTCCTAAAAAGTCCCACACATGTGGTATCCCCGTACTCAGGAGAAGCAGCAGAATGTATTTTGGGGTGCAATTCCACATATAACCATGGCATGTGTGAGCAATATATCATTTAGTGACAACTTTTTGTAATTTTTTTTTTTTTGTCATTATTCAATCACTTGGGACAAAAAAAAAATATTCAATGGGCTCAAAATGCCTCTCAGCAATTTCCTAGGGTGTCTACTTTCCAAAATGGGGTCATTTGGGGGGGTTTTGTACTGCCCTGCCATTTTAGCACCTCAAGAAATGAGATAGGCAGTCATAAATTAAAAGCTGTGTAAATTCCAGAAAATGTACCCTAGTTTGTAGACGCTATAACTTTTGCGCAAACCAATAAATATACGCTTATTGACATTTTTTTTACTAAAGACATGTGGCTGAATACATTTTGGCCTGAATGTATGACTACAATTGAGTTTATTCGATTTTTCTTATAACAAAAAGTAGAAAATATCATTTTTTTTCAAAATTTTCGGTCTTTTTCCGTTTATATCGCAAAAAATAAAAATCGCAGAGGCAATCAAATACCATTAAAAGAAAGCTCTATTTGTGGGAAGAAAAGGACGCAAATTTCGTTTCAGTACTACATTGCATGTCCGCACAATTTACAGTTAAAGCAGCGCAGTGCAAAATTCTGAATTCACCTCTGGTCCTTTAGCTACCAAATGGTCCGGGGCTTAAGTGGTTAAGTGATTCAAACCTGTGAAGAAGGATCCTCTTTTTTGTGGATCCTTGGAGACTCTTGAACCTCGGAATTGAGAAGATGGGATCTCTCGAAATTCCAGTTTGTACCCTGAGGATATTGTGGATACCACCCATTTGTCCTGGGTTTCTGTCCGCCAAGTCGCTGAGAACTGACGAAGCCTTCCCCCCACTCGGCCGACCGGGGGCGCCCCTTCACTGAGAGGTTTTGGGGGCTTGCTTATTAGCTCTTGCACCCCATGGCTTCTTGTTCTTCTGAGCCTGTCCCTTGGCTTTTGTGGGCGGCTGAAAAGGCCGTCGCCACTGGCTGGAGTCAGATTTCCCGGGAGCTGGGGAGAGAGAGTGTTTAAAACAAGGCCTCTTGTTTTTCTTTCTCTCAGGTAAAAGTGTTGTTTTACCACTTGATATCTTCTGTATATATTTTTCTAAATCTTCCCCAAATAGGCATTCGCCATGGAACGGGAAACTTGCCAACAGCTTTTTGCATGGGGCTTCCGCTGACCAATGCTTAAGCCAAAGTACCCTGCGCATATGTACCAGCTGGAGTGTAAGGCGTGATGCCTGTATGATAGAATCTCTTATGGCATCCACTGTGAAGCATAAGGCTTTAGGCAAATTCTCCCAAATTTTAGCCTGCTCTGAAGGCAGCTCCTTCAGCCCCTGCTTTACCTGTTGGCTGATGACCTGACACATACCGACCGCTGCTACCGCAGGTTGGGTAATTGAGCCGGCCAAAAGGAAGGAGGACTTCAGTAGGGATTCCAACTTCTTCTCAGAAGGATCTTTAAACACTTGTACATTGTCCACCGGACATGTCAGGTTCTTATTTACACAAGAAATAGCCGCATCTACCGAAGGCAGGCTCCATTTCTTTAAAAAAATTTCCTCCATAGGATAAAGAATGTTAAACTTTTTTGGAGGTGAGAAACGCTTATCTGGATGTTGCCAGTCTGCGTACATTAAATCCTCTAGTAACGGATGAACCGGGAAGGAGCATGCACCTTGCAGGGATCTTAATGACCCTAGGGAGGAGACAGGTGATTCCGTTACCTCCGAAGAGGGTAACTTAAATGCAGATCGCACTGTTCCTGCATAGCATTGTACCTGTGACTTCAAAATCTGGTATACCGAGAAAGGCTCATCCGATATCCCTGATCCGTCTGACTCCTCATCCTCTGCTGATGTAGCCTCCTCCTCATCCTCCTCCTCCTCAGGTACTTCTGAAGGGAGGTCCAACACTGGAGGAGATCTGCTTCGCTTATTGTCCTTTTTAGAGGACTTAGCGATCAAGGTAGCAATTTTCTCCTCCAGATTATTTAGGGCTGCTGACAAAGTGTCCTCAGTGACATATGGAGGCCCAGGCTTCACTGGGGAAGCCGCCATACCTGACAGAGGTAATGGCTCATCCTGTACAGGTGCATTTGGCAACACAGGAGAGGAAGGTACCGAGTCAGCACAGCTAGAGCCTCCTGTCTCAGGCAGCGGTGCTTTTTTATCTCTTTTTGTCTGCATTACTTCCCCTGGAAGGCTTACTGTTTAGACAAAATACAAGGTACCTAAATGCATACACTACTGTGCTTAGTTTAGCAATTTACATTAAGTATGCAACTTTTAACACACAGCTATGCAAAACATGGATGTCTTCTAGGAAGTACCCAGTCCAACCACATGGAGTCTTATGTCCCTGTATAGCTGCTGTGTTTCTCTGCCAGGAACAAGAGAACAAACGAGCTTGCTTGATGCTGCAGTGCTCTGCACACTGACAGACTTTTAAATTTGGCGCCGTTTTCCGTGCCTGCGCACGCCTACGTGCCCGCGCACGCCTTCGCCCCCCCCCTCCGATAAAGCGCGCTCCCGCGCGCGCGGCTCTTTAGCGCTATGGCGGTGGCCACAGTGAGAGTGGACTCTCCCCAACCCTTCCCACTTACCTGCATCTGCAGGTGTCTGGTCGGCCACCGAAAGGAGGAGCCGAAGCCGACACTGAACAGAGTGAGGTGAGATTTACATTCAGCTCTTCTCTCCCCTCAGTGGTGGAAAAAGAGAAGACATCCACTTTTTTTTTTTTTGGAAAGGTCCTTAACCTAGTTTTGGACCTTCTAATCTTACCTTATCCTCGCCGCAGGTTTTTTCTGCTGAAAATTTTCAGACAGATACCAAACTTCACCCCTCACGGCGGGCTATGTGTGCCAACCTTCAGGGATATGGGTTCCTATTTAAAGGATACCTCTCCCCTGGGCCTTGTACAAGACTCTTACCAGGACTTTTAGCGAAATAGCGAAAGTGCTGGATCTTAGAGCCCAGTCCTCCGAAGAGAGACATTACAGGCGATGCCTCATGGGTGAGGCCCGGATCCCATCCAGTTTTGGCTTAACTTGTAGGCGTCTTGGATGGGTCCGAAAGCATAGCTCTTTTACCCCCAGAGGGTCTCTTTGGCAGAGCTTTCCTTTAGCACCTCCTAACGCGTCCAACACCTTTCGACACTGGCGAAAAAACTGAGGTACTCCCCTGATGGGAGGGGTTATATGGAGGGGAACTGTCTTCTATTGGTTGTGCCAGTGTCCAATCACCGCTGGTGACCCTTAACCCATTATGTAATGACTGGCTCTGTGTCCCGTGGTGTACGATAAAGAAAATCCAATAGACCTCACGCCTGCACAGTGTCCTGAATTTGTCTCCCCCCTCTTAAAGGTGAACTAATCTTTTCTATACCTTGTATAGAGAGGCATGAGACATTTTTCTGATGTACTGATACCCAATGCCTGGCAACATTCGTGTTCCTATCTTTCTGTATATCATACAGGTGATCATACAGTCTGTCTTTGAGTCTCCTAGTCGTTCTTCCGACATATTGGATATCGCACAGTTCACATTTAATCACATATACCAAAAACTTGGTATTGCAATTAATGAACTGCTTAATATCAAAAGAATTGTGATTGGTACTAGACTGAACTATGTCACCTGTTTTTATATGTCTGCAATAATTGCAGTGAGGCATTCCACATCTAAAAGTGCCTTGGAAATGCAACCAGTTTAATGCCGAAGGTATGCTTGAAAAAAGGCTAGGTGAAAGGCGACTACCCAAAGTAGGGGATCTATGGGACACTGATTTAACTCCCCTGGGGAGTATTTCATGGTAGGCAGGGTCGTTCAGTAGAATGGGAAGGTATTTCTCAATAATAGATTTTATTTTACCGAATTAAAACTGTAAGGTGTAGAGAACACCGGTACTCCACTGAAAGACAGTGCCGCTTTGTTCTTGCGTTTATTCGAACAATTCTGAAGTAAGGTCTCTCTTGGGATAGCACTCGCGGTTTTGAAAGCTCTTTTTATTAAATTGGGAGCATAACCCCTATTAACCACTTAACGACCGCTCACTGTATATATACGTCGGCAGAATGGCACCGACAAGCACAATCACGTAGAGTGTACGCGATTGCCTTTGTATAGTTGGGGGGTCCAATCGGACCCCCCTCCTATACAGTGAGCGGTGGCTAAGTGTCCGGGAGCGTTCCGGGATGAGGGGGCAGCCATTCGTTTCTGGCCACCCCCTCGCGATCGCTCCCGGCGAATGGAAATGCCCCCTCTGTCTGTGTCAGACAGAGGGAGCAGGAGGAAGTGATGTCATCTCTGGTGCGGCACTCACATATACCGGGCGCCGTACAAGAGAAGACATCAGGTCAGTGCACACAACACTACACTGACACCAGGACACATAGGGACATAAATCGCCCCCCCAGACACCCCAGATCACCCCCCCCCCCAGCCCCCAGTCACAGTGTCACTGATTGCAGTGACCATTTATTTAGTGATCACTGCAATCAGTGACATTTGTGACTGTAAAAGTGTCACCAAAGTTTAGTCTTAGGTCCAGTGTAGCCCCCTAACCCCCCCTAATAAAGGTTTAACCCCCTGATCACCCCCCAGATAACCCTTTCACCCCCTATCACCACTGTCGCTAAGCGATCATTTTTCTGATCGCTGTCTTAGCGTCAGTGATGCCGATCGGCAGCCAGTAATTTTTTTTAGGTTCGCCGCATGTTTTTATAGCGTCAGGTACCCCAATATATTATCTAATAAAGGTTTAACCCCCTTGATCGCCCCCAGGTAACCCTTTCACCCCCTATCACCACTGTCACTAAGCGATCGTTTTTCTAAACGCTGTCTTAGTGTCTGTGATGCAGATTGGTAGCCGGTAATTTTTTTTAGGTTTGCCGCAGGTTTTTATAGCGTCAGGTACCCCAATATATTATCTAATAAAGGTTTAACCCCCTTGATCGCCCCCAGGTAACCCTTTCACCCCCATCACCACTGTCGCTAAGCGATCGTTTTTCTAAACGCTGTCTTAGTGTCGGTGATGCAGATCGGTAGCTGGTAATTTTTTTTAGGTTCGCCGCAGGTTTTTATAGCGCCAGGTACCCCAATATATTATCCAATAAAGGTTTAACCCCCTTGATCGCCCCCCAGGTAACCCTTTCACCCCCTATCACCACTGTCGCTAAGCGATCGTTTTTCTAAACGCTGTCTTAGTGTCGGTGATGCAGATCGGTAGCCAGTAATTGTTTTTAGGTTCGCCGCATGTTTTTATAGCGTCAGGTACCCCAATATATTATCTAATAAAGGTTTAACCCCCTTGATCGCCCCCCAGGTAACCCTTTCACCCCATCACCACTGTCGCTAAGCGATCGTTTTTCTAAACGCTGTCTTAGTGTCGGTGATGCAGATCGGTAGCTGGTAATTTTTTTTAGGTTCGCCGCAGGTTTTTATAGCGTCAGGTACCCCCATATATTATCTAATAAAGGTTTTAACCCCCTGATTGCCCCTAGTTAACCCTTTCACCAGTGATCACCATATAAGTGTTATGGGTGACGCTGGTTAGTTAGTTTGCTTTTTATAGTGTCAGGGCACTGGGCCGTGTATATAACCCAATAAAGGTTTAACCCCCTGATCGCACGGCGGGTGATATCAATTAGGTTTTAGCGTCAGAGAGGGTCTGAGTCACACCCCAGGCAGCGTCAGGTTAGTGCCAGTAACGCTAACACCCACGCGTGAAGCATACACCCCCCTTAGTGGTATAGTATCTGAACAGATCAATATCTGATCTGATCAGATCTATACTAGCGTCCCCAGCAGTTTAGGGTTCCCAAAAACGCAGTGTTAGCAGGATCAGCCCAGATACCTGCTGGCACCTGCGTTTTGCCCCTCCGTCCAGCCCAGGCCACCCAAGTGCAGTATCGATCGATCACTGTCACTTACAAAACAAAAACACACATAACTGCAGCGTTCACAGAGACAGGCCTGATCCCTGCGACTCCAGTGCTGTAGGAGGTGATTTCACCACCACAGTTAAAAAAAAAAAGCAAATATGCCGAAGCATTGGGGCAGCAGGGGCGGAGGAGCGATTTTGCTCCTAATGCCGCGTACATACGGTCGAAATTCCGACGGAGGCTTGCCCGCGGAAAAGTCCGACCATGTGTGTGCGGCATACCTTTTTTGCGGGAGGATGCCCCCATGCTTCGGCATATATAAATGGTGCGTGTATGCCCATCATTGGAAGTGGGTGGATGAAGGGCGGTATTCTAATGGTGGGCATACCCACCGATCAATCTCTTTTTTCGTTCAGCCAACTGGCTGCATGAAAAAAAAAGATTACAATACATGTCCAACAAGGACCAGCAACGTACTGGTATGTTGCTGGACTTTGAATGTTTATACCAGAATGATGCCTGCGGGTTTAGGTATCATCTTGGTATCATTCTTTTCAGCCTGCGGCCGGCTTTCATGTAAAAGCAATCCTAGCGGCTAATTAGCCTCTGGACTGCTTTTACAAGCAGTGGGAGGGAATGCCCCCCCCGGATATAAAAAGCGCCATTGGGAAATTGGGAAAGCATTTTATCACACCGATCTTGGTGTGGTCAGATGCTTTGAGGGCAGAGGAAAAATCTAGGGTCTAGAAGACCCCAGTTTTTTCAAAAAAAAAGAGTACCTGTCACTACCTATTGCTATCATAGGGGATATTTACATTCCCTGAGATAACAATAAAAATGATAAAAAAAAATAAATACTTGGAACAATTTAAAAATAAAATAAAAAAGCAAAATTAATAATAAAAAAAAAAAGAAAAAAAAAAAAAAAAGCACCCCTGTCCTGCCCTGCTCTTGCCCAATGGCGAACGCAAGCGTCAGTCTGGCGTCATATGTAAACAGCAATTGCACCATGCATGTGAGGTATCACCGCGAAGGTCAGATCGAGGGCAATCATTTTAGCAGTAGACCTCCTCTGTAAATCTACTGGGGTAACCTGTAAAGGCTTTTAAAGATGTATGTAGTTTGTCGCCAATGCGCGTTTGTGCGAAATTTTAAAGCATGTCGTGTTTGGTATCTATGTACTCGGCCTAAGATCATCTTTTTTATTTCATCAAACATTTGGGCAATATAGTGTGTTTTAGTGCATTAAAATTAAAAAAAGTGTATTTTTTAACCCAAAAAATGCGTTTGAAAAATCGCTGCGCAAATACTGTGTAGAAAAAAATGCAACACCCACCATTTTAATCTATAGGGCCTTTGCTTTAAAAATATATATAATGTTTGGGGGTTCAACATAATTTTCTTGCAAAAAAAAAATTTTTTTCATGTAAACAAAAAGTGTCAAAAAGGGCTTTGTCTTCAAGTGGTTAGAAGAGTGGATGTAAGCTTCCTAATGTTGTGTATAAAATGCCAGAACAGTTCAAAACCCCCCCAAATGACCCCATTTTGGAAAGTAGACACCCCAAGCTATATACTGAGAGGCATGTCGAGTCCATGGAATATTTTATATGTTGACACAAGTTGCGGAAAAACGACAATTGTTTATTTTTTTTTGCACAAAGTTGTCACTAAATGATATATTGCTCAAACATGCCATGGGCATATGTGGAATTACACCCCAAAATACATTCTGTTGCTTCTCCTGAGTACGGGGATACCACATGTGTGAGGCTTTTTGGGAGCCTAGCCACGTACGGGACCCCAAAAACCAAGCACCGCCTTCAGGCTTTCTAAGGGTGTAAATTTTTGATTTCACTTCTCACTGCCTATCACAGTTTCGAAGGCCATGGAATGCCCAGATAGCACAAAACCCCCCCAAATGACCCCATTTTGGAAAGTAGACACCCCAAGCTATTTGCTGAGAGGTATTGTGAGTATTTTGCAGATCTCGCTTTTTGTCACAAAGTTTTGAAAATTGAAAAAAAAAAAAAATATATATATATATTTTCTTTCTTCATTTTCAAAAACAAATGAGAGCTGTAAAATACTCGCCATTCCTCTCAGCAAATAGCTTGGGGTGTCTATATTCCAAAATGGGGTCATTTGGGGGGTTTTGTGCGATTTTGGCATTTTATGGCCTTCGAAACTGTGATAGGTAGTGAGGAGTGAAATCAAAAATTTGTGCCTAGAAATCCTGAAGGCGGTGCTTGGTTTTCGGGGTCCCGTACGCGGCTAGGCTCCTAAAAAGTCCCACACATGTGGTATCCCCGTACTCAGGAGAAGCAGAAAAATGTATTTTGGGGTGTAATTCCACATATAACCATGGCATGTGTGAGCAATATATCATTTAGTGACAACTTTTTGTAATTTTTTTTTTTTGTCATTATTCAATCACTTGGGACAAAAAAAAATATATTCAATGGGCTCAACAGGCCTCTCAGCAATTTCCTTGGGGTGTCTAATTTCTAAAATGGGGTCATTTGGGGGGGTTTTGTGCTATTTTGGCATTTTATGGCCTTCGAAACTGTGATAGGTAGTGAGGAGTGAAATCAAAAATTTCCGCCCTTAGAAATCCTGAAGGCGGTGCTTGGTTTCCGGGGTCCCGTACGCGGCTAGGCTCCCAAAAAGTCCCACACATGTGGTATCCCCGTACTCAGGAGAAGCAGCAAAATGTATTTTGGGGTGAAATTCCACATATAACCATGGCATGTGTGAGCAATGTATCATTTAGTGACAACTTTTTGTAATTTTTTTTTTTTTTTAGTCATTATTCAATCACTTGGGACAAAAAAATAATAATTCAATGGGCTCAACATGCCTCTCAGCAATTTCCTTGGGGTGTCTACTTTCCAAAATGGGGTCATTTGGGGGGGTTTTGTACTGCCTTGTCATTTTAGCACCTCAAGAAATGAGATAGGCAGTCATAAATTTAAAGCTGTGTAAATTTCAGAAAATGTACCCTAGTTTGTAAACTCTATAACTTTTGCGCAAACCAATAAATATACGCTTATTGACATTTTTTTTACTAAAAACACGTGGCTGAATACATTTTGGCCTAAATGTATGACTACAATTGAGTTTATTCGATTTTTCTTATAACAAAAAGTAGAAAATATCATTTTTTTTCAAAATTTTCGGTCTTTTTCCGTTTATATCGCAAAAAATAAAAATCGCAGAGGCAATCAAATACCATTAAAAGAAAGCTCTATTTGTGGGAAGAAAAGGACGCAAATTTCGTTTGGGTACAACATTGCATGTCCGCACAATTTACAGTTAAAGCAGCGCAGTGCAAAATTCTGAATTCACCTCTGGTCCTTTAGCTACCAAATGGTCCGGGGCTTAAGTGGTTAATGAATCGTTGGGTCATGTTTGTGGCTTCGTTGACAAATACCTCAGGTCTACTGCACAAACGTCGGAGCCTGAGGAATTGTCCGACCGGAACCCCACGAATGGTGTGGCTGGGGTGACCCGAGTCCGCTCTAAGAAGGGCATTGCCAGCTGTGGGTTTTCTATAGAGGCCTGTGACTACTACATCATTTACAGCCAACAACTTGACATCCAAAAAATCTATAGAGGTGCCAAGTTTTCCCGTAAAGCGGAGATTCATGGGATTATCGTTAAGGTGATCCAACCAATCCTGTAAATTTGTGTCCTCGTTGGAGGAAACAAACAGGAGGTCGTCAATGAACCTACAAAAGAAAATCGTATCTAAACGGCGGGGGCTATCATGTCCAAAGATGCGAGACCTCTCCCAAAATCCCATATAGAGATTAGCCAGGGAAGGTGAAAATTTCGCTCCCATAGAGGCCCCGCACCTTTGGAGATAATAGCCCCCGTTGAACATAAAGAAATTATGTGTAAGTAAATAGTCCAATGACAGCAAGATAAACTCCTGTAACACTAACGAATACTTCCCAGATTCTTTGAGTAAAGTGTACACAGCCAAAACCCCCAAGTCGTGAGGAATACTCGAGTAGAGGCTGGTCACATCGCATGTAATCCACCTGTACTCTGCTTTCCACTGAAAATCCCGGAGTTTTATAAGCAGTTGTTTGGTATCGCGTAGATACCCTGGGAGGTTGACAACCAAAGGCTGAAGTTGGCCGTCAACCCACTCTCCCAGGCGCTCGTTAAGGGATCCAATACCTGCCACTATGGGCCTGCCCATAAGTGGGTCCAGGCCCTTGTGAATTTTTGGCAGGTGATGGAACACCGGCATTATGGGATTAGTGGGGATAAATAACAATTTCTCTTTATCTGAAAAAATTCCCGCATGGACTGCTGTGTCCAACAAGGAGGAAAGTTTAGCAGAGAAAGGGATGGTGGGATCACCCTTGAGTGGAGTATAGGTGTTGCTGTCAGACAACTGACGTAAAGCTTCACCTTTGTAGGTGTCCGAATTGAGGACCACCACCAACCCACCCTTGTCCGCATTACGAATGACAATGTTATTATCCATTTCTAAATGTTTAAGAGCTTTGTATTCTGATGGAGACAAATTATGGGAAACCGACCTCCTACGGCAATCACGAGCCAAATGGGTGAGATCCTTCTCGACCATACTTTGAAAGAGGTCGAGATCCTTGCCCCGCGACCCCACCGGATAAAAGTCCGATCACATAGAGTCACCTGGACTTGCATGAAAGGGGGGCTGACTTATGGAGTAAGCCCTCCAATCATGACCCAAGCTAGGCCAACCAATAGGGTATCAGTATAGAGAGATATACTCAGAGTAAGGGAGATGGGAGCTCAGTACTTGATGGAAGAATGGCCTAAAGGACGGGTCTAAAGGGGTAATTATGCCAAAGGTCTGTCTATGTAACTACTCATGTTAGTACTTTAAGGTTTTAGGAGGATGCTCTATGTTCCTCCATGTAAATACTTTGTATATTTTAACCTACTATTTCCTGCTTGTCTAAGACTGTATAGATAGCTTCTTTGTGTTAGTTTAGACTTTACCAAATACATAATAAATATGTTCATTATGTTAAAGCTTTCAAATCTTGTCAAAAAGGAACTCTTATTAAACCTATATCATATCTGTGAGATATTAAATCTTAAATATAGTTATTGAAAATCAACAGTTGGCGACCCATGAAGATAAGTACAGGACTGAAAGCATTTAATATAATAACAAAATCTGTATATTAGAGATTAAGGTTATTGGGAGGAAGTTAAGCTGAGTCAGCTTATCCAATCTATCTAGGGAAAATATAGGTAAATGTTTGTGTTTTATTAGTGGGTATTAGAGGAACTCTAATATGAGGGAGGATACACCACATTATTTTTTTTAATATCCCGTAAATCATAATTGATAGGAGTACTTTTGATGTACCATTAAAAACCGGTTAATTTAATGGGGAGGAAGTATAGGGATTTTTGTTTTGATTTTTGATTGTTTTTTTTTGGAAAGAGGACACTAAAATAGGAGTCCTTGGTTTTGTGGAAAAAAAATAATAATTTTACATGGCGGGAAAAATGTTGTTTTTAATTATTGTTTTTCTGCCTCACTAAGCTTCATTACTAGCTCTAACCAGTGTGAGTTTGCGTGATGCATTGAAACCTACAAAAGATTTTGGCTTTTGTTGTGTTTTTTTTAACAGTGGGAATTTACAAGCAGTAATATTCTCATTGATGTCAGAAAGTACAAAACTGTGGAAGTTTTACTACTGAAGCTAATATCTGAGATTATTATTAGTGTAAAATAAAGGTGCAATTAGCATACTGTATTTTATACCTTGATTTTTTTTTTCTTCTTCTTCTTCTTTGGTAAACTGAATTGGGTGTAGCAAATATAGGTGTATACATGGCTGTGTTTACATTTCTATTGCCTACCTAGAGCAGTATACCTATGGTTCCTTTTGTGCGGATCTCAGCACTTTTGGGTTTAGACTTAATTCAGTGAAGATAGTGTTATTTTAAGGCTGGTATCTCCACTCTGGTGCATATTCTTAGGGCTAGACTACTGTGTCAAGTTGGTTCTGTGGTGTATCATTGGATCATCACAGAACTTGTAAATCATGGAGAAATTAATGGCCAGGACTGCTAAAGTTAAAAATAGCGCTGAGATAATAAGAGCAATGGAGGAATCTAAAAACCCATGGCACCATGCACAAGAGTATGTGAATATAAAACTTACAGAGAAAAAATACAGCCTGTTGGTTAGCTAATAATTATAGGTCATTATTATTGCAAACCATTTCTCTCAAGGAAGATCTAGAAATAGCCAAAAGTAATATCAGTACTCTAAGAGTTTCTAGGACAAATATGAATGCTAGCCACCAGCAGCCAACAATACAGGGGCTGAAGGCTGCAGACATTAAATGTGAAAAATTATCGCCATCTTCCAGCACAGGGCAGCGGGTACAACCTACACATACCATAGAGGGAAATGCAACCAGTTTGAGTATTTCTAGTGGCAACAGGAAATTATCCCAGTCTGGAGTATGTGTTAGTTCCAACAGTTTATTGAAAGGTGAGAGCTCTTTTGAAAGGGCCCCCATTTCTCATACAGCAAAAGTGGTTAATCAGGTTTTAGCCATTGAATATTCTAAGCCTAAAACCACACCAGTTATTAAGAGACGCGTTAATACTTTACAGAAGATAAAATGCTTCACGTGTGGTTTATTCGGCCACATTTCCCAGTTTTGTTCATCTTCTGGTGAAACGATATTAAAGCCAAATACAACAAAGAGGCGTGACGTGGAAGTGTACTCACCTCGCTGGGGTGAAAAGCCTAAGAAATATGAAAATACAAATTCATACATCCCTTCCTCAACTATTAAGGCCAAAAATGAGGCTTTACAGTATGAGATTAGGCAAATGAAACAGGAACGGGATGAGTTTGTGAAAGAATTCCAATCCTTTAAAAGAAGCATTATGGACTCCTTTAATTTGAAAAATGGGAGTAAATTTGTCCATTGGGAACCAAACTAGTACACTAAAATGGGATGAATTGCAAGCTAGAAGTTATTTATTTATTTATTTTTTAAGAGATCTGGGACATTTAGTTTCACTAGATCATTGTATTGTTTGCTTTAAATAAGTAATATCTGTTTGGATGCAAGTTATTTTTTTCAGGGTAAGTGAGTCCTGGAAGTATATGGACATATAAAGCGGTTCATATGCGTAAATACGCGCCTAACAAAAAAGTAAGTATAGTATTCCAGAGTGTTTTTTTGTTTTCTTATTCAGTCCCTTAGTATTCTCCTAGTGGCCAGAAACGCCTAGCAATTCATTTGCAAATTACTAAAGTTCTAAACAAAATCTAGAGGATTCGATCTAAACGAATGGGTGTGTCTGAGTGAGGGAATGGATGTGTATGAACTGTCCAAGTTAAACAAGATTTTTGCTTTAGGGCCATCAATAAGTGTGATCACATTAATGCGCATGCTTTGTACTGTTTATGGTTAGTTGATTCATTTTTTTTTTCCTCTCTCTCTCGCTCTCGTTTGTAATGAGCTCAATACTGGTACCAGTTTAAATTTATACTTTTTTTTACAAATTGAAATGTATTCGCGAATAAATAACCTGTGCACAGATACGAGATCTCGAGTCCTATAGTATATAGGAATTTGTTTTGTTTTTTTCTCTTTCCTGTGGTTAGAGTGAAGCGTCATTCACTCTGACACGTGGAAACTACATAATACATTACCTTATGGCAGGGCTTGACAAATTTGCTTGGAATCTAGGAGCCGGCTAAAAAAGTTAGGAGCCAGGAACGCACCCCGTCCCGCCGAGCTTGCGCGCAGAAGCGAACGCATACGTGAGTAGCGCCCGCATATGAAAGCGGTGTTCAAACCACACGTGAGGTATCGCCGCAATCGGTAGATCGAGAGCAATAATTCTAGCCCTAGACCTCCTCTGTAACTCAAAACATGCAACCTGTAGAATTTTTTAAACGTCGCCTATGGAGATTTTAAAGGGTAAAAGTTTGTCGCCATTCCACGAGCGGACGCAATTTTGAAGCGTGACATGTTGGGTATCAATTTACTCAGCGTAACATTATCTTTCACATTATACAAAAAAAACTGGGCTAACTTTACTGTTGTCTTATTTTTTTATTAAAAAAAAAGTATTTTTTCCCAAAAAAGTGCGCTTGTAAGACCGCTGCGCAAATACGGTGTGACAAAAAGTATTACAACGACCGCCATTTTATTCTCTAGGGTGTTAGAATAAAAAATATATATAATGTTTGGGGGTTCTAATTAGAGGGAAGGAGATGGCAGGGAAAACAGACCGGGAAACTCCATTAGCATTGCTGGTTGTCATACCAACGGCCACCACAAGATGGCGCTAGACCACAGAAGGAAGCATAGGCCTGCAGAAGGCCGCAAAGCCGCGGCCTCAATTACTGGCCGGCTCTGCCCGACGCGATCCCGCGGCGCGGGGGGGGCACGGAGACACAGCATACCCCAGCTGTGCTGCACCAGGTCGCTAATTCTAGTCGCCATGGCGACCTGGCGCCCGGGGTTTGTCGAGCCCTGCCTTATGGCATCTCATGGATTCAGTAGGTCTATAGGTTGTGTCTTGTTTTTTTTTTTTTTCCTTCCGAATTGACGCATGTGTTGTTTATATGTGTAAAGGTTTAATGTTAACATGGGGTCTTCTTAGACGGTAAGTACTGTGAGGGGGTTAGCTCGGCAGCGGGTGTGTGTGACCCCCGGGATGGGCTCCCCACACAAAAACAGGCCCAGCAAACGGAGGTTGTGGTTTTCAAAAAAAAAAAGGTGTGGTTTATTTTCTATTTACAGTGACAAAACACAGCAAAGCAAAAGAAACATAAACAAAATAAATCCTGGTCAACTTGACCTCTGACTAAACATACAGGTTTCCTAACTAACAACTGGGATCAGCCTAGTGCTGTCCTAGTCCCTAAGTCCCTGGTTTTAAATGTCCAAGCAAATAGCCACACAGGCTTTGTCTCACCGCACAGGGGTTCACTCTCCCTAGACAGTCCACACAGGTCTGGGTCCAGGCATGAGCTAACATCTAATGAAGCTGGGAGTTCTTATAGAGGCCTAAATGAGCTGACAAGCTTCAGCTGGTCTCATCAACTCCCTGTCTGCACGACGCCCCACACTCTCCCTAGAGGTATGAGTCATCCATGAGCCCACTAGCCCCAGCTGGGCTTATACAACTCTCCACCTAGTTGTATAAGTCGGCGTAAAGCCTGAATCTGGGCGAAATATATCTACCCCCCTGGATGCAACCAGGTGACTTTACCTTCCTGCTGTCACATACCCCCCCTCTTGTTTTAACCTCGGGGTTGGAACACCAGCAATCAGGCATTCATGTACTCGAGACAAAGCATCCACATTCCCCATTTGAACGCCAGGGCGATGCTTTACTGTGAAGTTGAATTCCTGGAGGGCCAGGAACCACCTATTCACTCTTCTATTTGTTTCCTTGTTTTGAGCCATCCACTTTAACGGAGCGTGATCCGTAACCAAGTCAAAGTGCCTACCTAGCAGGTAGTACCGAAGGGAATCTAGAGCCCACTTCACCGCTAAACACTCCTTTTCAACGGTGGCGTAATTTACCTCATGGGACTTCAACTTCCTGCTGAGGTAAATGACTGGGTGCTCTTCCCCGTTCCAGACCTGGGACAATACTGCTCCTAACCCCACATCTGACGCATCACTTTGTACGACAAAGTCTTTAGAGAAGTCGGGTGAGTACAACACTGGCTGGCTACATAAGGCTTGTTTCAAGAATTGGAATGCTGCCTCAGCCTCGGGGGTCCATTTAATCATGACCGACCCTTTCCCCTTCGTCAGGTTGGTTAGGGGCACAGCCTTAGAAGCAAAGTGGGGAATGAATCGCCGATAATACCCAGCGATTCCCAGAAAGGCTCGTACCTGCTTCTTGCTGTTGGGACGTGGCCAACTCTGGATGGCCTCGACTTTGTTGAGTTGGGGTTTTATTACTCCCCTCCCAATGGTGTACCCAAGATATTTGGCCTCTTCCTGCCCAATGGTACACTTCTTGGGGTTAGCCGTAAACCCCGCTTCCCGAACAGAGTCCAGGACTGCTTGCACTTTTGGCAGATGTGAGGCCCAATCTGTGCTATGGACAATTACGTCATCCAGGTAAGCCGCAGCATACTTCCGATGGGGCCTCAGCATCTGGTCCATTTTCCGCTGGAATGTGGCCGGCGCATTCTGTAACCCGAACGGCATTCTTTTATATTGGAACGCCCCGTCTGGGGTTACAAATGCGGTTTTCTCTTTGGCCGACTTGGCCAGGGGGATTTGCCAATACCCTTTTGTGAGGTCAAGAGTCGTCATGTATCGGGCTGTTCCCAGCCGGTCGATCAACTCATCTATACGTGGCATGGGGTAGGTGTCAAATTTTGTAACTTTGTTCAACTGACGAAAATCGTTACAAAATCGCCAGCTCCCATCCGGTTTAGGCACCAACACAATGGGACTAGACCAATCACTTTGGGACTCCTCTATCACCCCTAAGTTCAGCATTTTCTGTACTTCCTCCCGTATTGCCTCCCGTCGGGCCTCTGGGATCCGATAGGGTTTTAACTTCACCCTTTCACCGGGCGGGGTAATGATGTCATGCTCTACCCCAGATGTTTGTCCCGGCAGCTCAGAGAATACCTCCTTGTTGCGAAGCACAAACTCCTTAACCTCCTGTTGTTGGGGTTGTGACAAGGTGGCTGCTATTCCAACCTCAGGAATCACGCAACCAGTTTGAGCTGGTGACCAAGTGTCTGCGACTAGGGACTCTCTATCCCTCCAGGCTTTCAACAGATTAACGTGATAGATCTGTTCGGGCTTTCGCCTTCCTGGTTGTCTGACCTTGTAATTCACTTCGCTCACTTTTTCCATTATCTCGTAGGGGCCTTGCCATTTGGCAAGGAATTTACTTTCAACCGTAGGGACAAGTACCAGTATCCTATCCCCCGGGGAAAAGGTACGGGTCTTGGCTCCACGGTTGTACACTCTCTGCTGTGCTAACTGCGCTTGGGCCAAATGTTCCTTCACGATGGGCATTACCTGTGCAATTCGGTCTTGCATCAGGGCGACATGCTCAATCACACTCCTGTGGGGAGAACTCTCACTTTCCCAAGTTTCCTTGGCAATATCCAACAGCCCTCTTGGGTGTCTCCCATACAGTAACTCAAAGGGGGAGAATCCCGTAGAGGATTGGGGCACCTCCCTAATAGCAAACATCAGATAAGGAAGTAGACAGTCCCAATCCTTTCCATCTCTATCCACCACTTTCTTCAACATTTGTTTTAGGGTTTTGTTGAATCTTTCAACCAGCCCATCGGTTTGGGGGTGATGCACAGATGTACGTAATTGCGTCACTTTGAACAATTTACACAGCTCCTTCATAACCCGGGACATAAAGGGTGTACCTTGGTCCGTAAGCAGTTCTTTACAAATACCCACCCGGCTAAACACAAGAGATAGCTCTTTGGCTATGGTTTTGGCCGAGGTATTTCGGAGAGGGATCGCTTCTGGATAACGGGTGGCATAGTCCATTATAACTAATATGTACTGGTGCCCCCTAGCGGACTTGATTATAGGACCTACCAAATCCATGGCGATCCTCTCAAACGGGACCTCAATGATGGGTAGAGGGACCAGCGGGCTACGGAAATGTGGCATCGGGGCCGACCTCTGACACACAGGGCAGGAGGAACAATAATTTTCTATGTCCTTCATCACCCCCGGCCAATAGAATCTCTGTAATACCCTCTCTCGGGTTTTCTCTGTCCCCAGATGACCTCCAAGAATGTGCCCATGGGCCAACTCCAACACCAACTTCCTGTAAGGTTTGGGCACCACAAGCTGCTCAACGGTTTCTTCTGCCCTTTTTGCCACCCGATACAGTAGGTCCTTCTCTACGCTGAAGTATGGGTAAGTGCAGGTATTATCTGGGTTCACTAACTCGCCATCTATTTTCACTACGTTTTCCCGTGCCTTTATTAGGGCGGGGTCTTTCAACTGTTCTGTGGCAAAGTTTTCCCTGTGAACCTCAAGATCAGAAAACTCCACAGACGGTAGGTTTTCGTCTGAGGAGGTGGGCTCCTCTCCAGTTTCTTGAGTCTCCCCTGCCAATACTGATAAGGGAAATTCCGGAGAGTCCTCACCACTCTCAGGGGAGTTCTGGCTATCACATTCCTGGTACATAGGGGCACCAGTGGGGGGCTCAGGATCATCCCACAGTTCCCAGAACTTCGGAAAATCCCTTCCCACAATGGCGTCATGCGGTAACTGAGATACTAAGCCCACTGGATGAAAGAGGGTACCTTTGGGGGTCTCGAAACACACTGTAGTCACTGGATACTCTCGGGTGTCCCCATGCACACAAATAACAGCTACCTTGCTATTCCCAGAGACCTCTGTTTTAACTAACTCAGCCTTTATCAGGGTCACAAGGCTACCTGAATCCAGCAATACCACAACATTTCTACCATTAACACACATTTTGCATAAATGTTTCTCAGTTCCTCGAATGGCAGTGCATGCGACTGTCGCACACAGCGACTGACGTCTGCCCGTCAGAAAGTCACACTGCATGGGTTCCTCCACAACCGGGCAATTGGCTGCAATATGTCCCGCTTGCCGGCAGCGGTAGCAAACGATCCTTCTTGCGGCCTCTTGAGCCGCTGATTTCCCAGGCTGTTCTCGCCAAACTTGGGGTAGAGCTCCCACCCTCTCACTCTCTCCACCCTCACCCCTTGGAATCCTCTTATCCGCCCCTGGGGATGGTCTGGTCTTAGGGTGGAAAGTCCGAGTGTCTCTGGAAGAGGCCGTCAGGTTCTCTGTAGCCAAGTATTTCTCCACACGATCCACAAGACCATCGGCCGTCTCTGGGTCTCCATGGCTTACCCACTTTTGGATGGCAGTAGGAAGAGCTCTCAAAAACCGATCCATTACAACACGTTCCACAATCTTTGGTGCGGACAAAGTCTCTGGCTGTAGCCACTTTCTGCTCAGGTGAATGAGATCATACATTTGAGACCTGGGGGGTTTTCCAAGCTGGAAAGTCCAGTTATGCACACGCTGAGCCCGGACAGCCAGGGTGACACCCAGCCTTGCCAATATTTCAGCTTTTAGCATCACATAGTCTTTTGCTTGGTTAGGCTCTAGGTCATAGTAAGCTTTCTGCGATTCACCAGTTAACAGAGGAGCCACCAGTCCAGCCCACTGCTCCTCAGGCCACTTTTCTCTTTCAGCGGTCCTTTCAAATGTGGTCAAAAATACCTCTGGATCATCCTCTCCAGTCATTTTTGTCAATAAACGACTCACCCCAAAGGACGCGGTATTAGTGGGACGGCTTTCCTCACTGGTCTGCGGACGTTGCTGCATTACTGCTTCCATCTGTTGTTGTAGTCTCTGCTCTTGCTTCTGCAACAGGTCTATGAAGCGGGCCTCAGATTGCTGCTGGGCTTGTTGCTGAGCCTCCAGACTCTGTTGCAAAGTTGCGTTTGTCTGCTGCTGGGCTGCAAGGCTCTGTTGATGAGCTTGCTGCTGGGCTGCAAGGCTCTGTTGATGAGCTTGCTGCTGGGCTGCGAAGTTCTGTTGTTGAGCTGCAAGGCTCTGTTGATGAGCTGCAAGGCTCTTTTGCAAACCTGCATTTGTCTGCTGTTGATTGGCATTTGCTAGAGCCAGCTGTTTCAGTATCTCCTCCATGCTGGCTTAAAAAAAAACTGCCACTGGTTCTCCACCAACTGTGAGGGGGTTAGCTCGGCAGCGGGTGTGTGTGACCCCCGGGATGGGCTCCCCACACAAAAACAGGCCCAGCAAACGGAGGTTGTGGTTTTAAAAAAAAAAAGGTGCGGTTTATTTTCTATTTACAGTGACAAAACACAGCAAAGCAAAAGAAACATAAACAAAATAAATCCTGGTCAACTTGACCTCTGACTAAACATACAGGTTTCCTAACTAACAACTGGGATCAGCCTAGTGCTGTCCTAGTCCCCAAGTCCCTGGTTTTAAATGTCCAAGCAAATAGCCACACAGGCTTTGTCTCACCGCACAGGGGTTCACTCTCCCTAGACAGTCCACACAGGTCTGGATCCAGGCATGAGCTAACATCTAATGAAGCTGGGAGTTCTTATAGAGGCCTAAATGAGCTGACAAGCTTCAGCTGGTCTCATCAACTCCCTGTCTGCACGACGCCCCACACTCTCCCTAGAGGTATGAGTCATCCATGAGCCCACTAGCCCCAGCTGGGCTTATACAACTCTCCACCTAGTTGTATAAGTCGGCGTAAAGCCTGAATCTGGGCGAAATATATCTACCCCCCTGGATGCAACCAGGTGACTTTACCTTCCTGCTGTCACAGTACTTACAAACCCCACCATGTTTTCCTATAACTTTTGTTTTTGAGTACAGATATGTGGGGGAGTCGGTGCATGTTTCACTGTACTTACTGTTGAGGGACTCAGTACCTCTGTTCCAAGCATATACTGCCAGGTAGCCCATTACAACCTCTCAGAAGAGGTACAGTGAGGTGTTATTAATGATTTTGAGTTTTGTGTTTTAGGAAGAAATACACACACAAGGACGGATGAATGGACCAAGACTGGTCAAATTTCTTTAAAAACACAGAGGACCTTAAAACATTTTTTTTTTTATGTCTTGTTTTAAGGAAAATCCTGCAATGATATTAATTAGTCAGGCAACCAAATTCTAAAACATTTTTTTTGTTGTTTGTGGTCTGTTTCATTAAACAGTGTCTGGCCAGTCGTGTGGCCTGGGGGACTTGCAAATTGATTTTCACTGAGAATCAATTAATATGTTAATCACTACTGTGAGAGGGCATTGCCTTTTGTATAGCTGCAATGTTTAAAAGGCAGTTTCAATATTTTTTTTTTGTTTAACAAAATACAGATTCAACGCTCTTTAACAATTTAAACGTTGGGGCAGCATTAAATCTGAATTTTTTTGTTACTTTAACTTTTTTTTTAACTTTTTTTATTTTATTTTATTTTTTTACCTTTTTTGGTGTAGTTTTTTCACTACTGAGAAAAGGAGTTGCCTTTTGTACAGCTGTAATGTTTAAGGCAGCTTCAATTTTTAACACAAGTAAAGATTCAATGCTCTTTAACAAGTTAAAGGTTGGGGAAGCATTCAATCTGAATTTTGGGTTTTTACCTTTTTTTTGGATCAGTTTTTTTTCTTATCTTTTCTCTTTCCTGTTAAGGAAACTATTTTTCTTTCTGTCCTATATAACCTTATTTATTTTTTTGCGGGGTGATTCTGGAGTTTGGCTCCGCTGGGGAGAAATAAAATAAAAAATAGAGGGGAGTAGGGGGGAACCTTATATGGCAACATTTATAAACAGTTAAAAATGTTGATATAGAATAATAAAACTTCCCTATAGCATTTTGGGGGATGGGACAAAGTTCCGACAGTTTTTTTTTTTCTCTCTTTCAGCATGGGATAATGGTTTTATATAAATGTATGTCATTGTAGCTATTACCAACTATGACAATAGTAACAGTAACACCTGGGTTTAGCAACAGTCATGTGACTCGTTTCCTTCTATATGTGACATAGTGTCCTCTCTACAGTTCTAATATTTGGCAGTCATCATAGGTGGTCATTGGTATTTTTTTTTTTATGATTGGTCAGTTTTCTTTTTGGGCCATAACTAAGTGCAAAGAGAGTTGCTTGAAGATCATATAGATATACTGGGACTGGTGAGACTCATAGTGATTGGCAAATAGCAGAAGGTATAGTACAATTGTACTTAAGAAGTAATTTAGTCTAATCATCCCTGAAGCCACAAGTACCTGGTGACATCACACTTATCCGCATTCTGAAATCATGTTATTTTTGGCTGCTTAGATGACACTGCCTAAATCTGCACAGAGACCTCTTAAAGTTATGACCGCTCCCCTAGCCCGCTAAAGGCAGGACTCATACAGTAGCTACACACGGTAGCCAAGGAGGGAGCTATATGCACAAAAGTTTGGCACCCGCCAAGGCGTTAACCCATCAGGGTTGGTATAACTGAACACAGCTGCAGTAAAAGGAGTTTGTGGTGAGTTGCCATGGCAACAAGATCCCCCTGGACACTCAAAGGGTCATACACACACACAGGGGTATTCAGCAGAAGGCGGGGCAGAGTTACTGGCAGGCATATGACAATGGAGGAAGAAAGATGGGGGATGGAAATCAGAAAACCTGGCTTAAGGAGCAACCATTTAAATTTTACACCTGTCAATGGGAAAGGGACTCATATTAGGTCGCAGTATATCTATAACAATTTTAATCAAAGGTCCTTAATACTCAGAATGACAAGATACGCATTCATTTGAAGGCATATGTCTTAAAAGTACTCGTGTTTTTCCTTCTCTAACTTTGCCCACATTAATAAAGTACAATCACAGAAAGCCAGGAAAGTGGGTCCAAAGGCCATTACTGTATGCTGTATCCAAGTGGAATCACCATGGAAGTCTGTCCCAGAAGCAAGGGCAACATGACCAGATGAACATTATTGACTTTCGCACAAATTATTATTGGACGGTTGAGAACAAGGAGCCTCATGTTTATTTTTATTTTATTTTTTTTCCCCTTCGCTTTTTTTTGTGTTTTGGTATCTTCCGATTTTTTTTTATGGACTTATTACATCCCGAACAAGTGATGACTACCAATACTGGGATCCAGACATATGAACTGTAGAGACGGAAAGTTTAAGAGTTTTATTTCACTTCAGAGGGCAAATCCAAAAGTTCCAAATTTCAAGGCAGATTATACATGACCCATTTTCTTTCTCGTACATCACGGGACACAGAGCGACATAGTCATTACTAATGGGTTATATAGATACCGTCAGGTGCTGGCACTGGCAACTTCCAAAACCGGAAGTACCCTCCCCTATATAAGCCCCTCCCATCCGGGAGCACCTCAGTTTTTTGCCAGTGTCTAAGGTGTTGGCCAAGAAGAAACATGTGTTTTTCACTGAGCTTGCGTACAGGTTCTTTTGGGCCTCAGTAAGCTATTCCGGATCCGACCAAAAAAGCTTCATAGCTAAACGGTCGGTACCCGGGCCTTGCAGAGAAGAGCAAGGTTTTGCCTGTAATGCTTCTCTTAGGAGAGCTGGACCCTGGGATCCAGAGCTCTGGTCATACCCACGACCAAGATGTTTTCTGTGCAGGGTGCTATACAGGTCCAGGGGAGTGGAATCCTTGGGAACCCGGTCCCTGAAGGTTTGATTACAATGCCTGCCGTGATAGGTGAAGTTTGGGCTTTTGTGGACCAAACAAAGTCCTGCGGCGGGGAACAGGTAAGTGGGGGCCCCCAGGAACTTGGTTCTATTGGGGGACCCCCAAGCCTAATTTGTCTTTCTGTCTGTTACCTAATGGTATTCCCGCAAAATTCTGTGCATGCCTGTAACTACTAAAAAAATGTAATAATTTTTAATGGTGGTCAAGAAAAAAAAAAAATTTTTTTATATATATTTAATATATTAGACTGCGGTACCTGTGTTTGTCCACTAGAGGCCGCTGTGGAATGTTTTCTTGTCATGTGGACTAGTTTCTTCTCAGAGAGCAAAGTCCAGGCAGATGGTGAGTTCTCTTATAGGAAACTGCTTCCTCTGCCATGTTGCAGTGCTCGTCCATCCCCCGGCCTGCGGCAAAGAGGGGCCCTGGCTCCTGTCCCTTGTTTCCGTTTTTTGAAATTAGCGCCGAAGGCGCACGTGGCCGCGCGCGTGCACGCGCCTCTATATATAGAGGTGAGCCGGGAAAGGGGGCGGAGCCTGGGGGATGACGCTCTGTGCGCGCCGCAGCGCTTCTGCGCATGTGCGGGCGTCCCAGCAGGTTAAAAACCACAATATTGTAGTGAGCTGGCTATGAAGTACAGAGACAGAGCTGGCAACATTTAAAGGCATACAGCAAGCGGTTGATACAGGCATCCCCTAGAAAGGCACATTAGTAGACACCAACTGTGATATAGCAGCAATTGTGCTAGACTATTCTCAGTAAAAGTGGTGTATTACGGCTGGAATACCTCAGCTTTAGGCTTAGGAATATGCCGTCCAGAAGCTCCGGAACTGAATCTTCCAGGAAGCGAAGGGGGTCTCATCGGGCTCGGAGGATCTTGGGCATACTTCTGCTGCACCAGTCTCCCCTGAAGTTCAGAGGTAAGTGACCGTAGAGACCCCGCAGGGGTACTTGGTACTGTGGCTGTCCTCAGTTCACCTGCTCCTGTGTATGTAACAGAGGAGGTTTTTTCCTCAGCTCTGGGAGGATTAGAGAGAGATTGTCAACATTTATCGCTGCCTCCCTGTCAGGGAAAGCACGCCCGATCTCCGTCTCCTCCTTCAGAGTGCCTGTTAGCAGAGCAACAGTCCCATACAGGGATCGACCTGCCTGAAGGGGATCAGGATGAGGTTGATTCTGTTATAGAGGAATCAACAGTGGGGGAACCTTTTCTCAGCATCTCAAGCTGAAAGATTATGGGTTCAGTCTCTGACTAACATGGTCCGATCAGCATTTAAAAATGCACCTTGCGGAACCATCAACCACTACTGTATCCTCGTTGGGGTCGCTAGAAGCCCCCAGACTGTTTGTTCTTTTCCACTTCACCCTTTACTGAAAGGGCTCATTTACCAGGATTGGGAACGTCCTGAGAAAATATTTATTCCCCCAAGAGATTTCCGGTGGTCTATCCCATGGAGGATAAGTTCATCAAAAAAAAAAAAAAAAAATGGAAGGTCCCTACAGTGGACGCAGCCATCTCTTGTATGTATAAATCACTGACATGTCCAGTGGATAATGTCCAAATGTTCAAGAACCCAATAGATAAAAGATTGGAGTCCTTATGAAAATCTGCTTGGTGATACAACCAGCAGTAGCAGCTATTGGGGTCTGCTAAGCAGTGAAGGATCAGTTGAAACAGGTCTTGAGGGACTTGACAGATCAGCAGGCTTTGCCCTAGCTGATCTACCTAGAGCCTTAGGCTTTGCGGTTGACGCCATAGAGGATTCAGTCCATCAGGCCTCCCGCCTTACGCTGTCTATAGTACATATGCGTAGGCTCCTATGGCTCAAAAACTGGTCTGCTGAAGCTCCCTGTAAAGAATGGCTGGTTAGCGTCCCATTTCATGGTGAACGCTTATTCAGGGAAAACCTGGACAAATATATCCAGAAAATTTCCAGCGGTAAAAATACGCTCTTGCCGGTTAAAAACAGAGTTAGAGGTCCCTCTTTAAGAGGCCTGCTTCTCCAGTCCCTGGGGCATCGGCTGTGTAACAGTTCCGACGGCCTCCTCGGTCAATTCCCGGGGGTAAAAAACAGGGACAGTAGCAGGGTAATGAGAAACCCTGGGTCAGGGGAGGTACAAAACCTCCCCCAAAGTTAAGTTCATTGAAGCCCCCACTCAGTCGGGTGGGGGGAGGACTCCAGTTGTTCGCAAGAGACCTGGCGGGACACGATCAAGACAGATAGGTGCTCTCCGCAGTAGGTTTGGGATACAGTTTGGAGTTAAAAGACTCTCCTCCTTCCCATTTTTGAGGTCAAACGTGCCAGGGGATCCCCGGAAGAGAGAGTCCCTCCTGTTGGCACTAGAACAACTATTGCTCCAAGGAGTAATTATGGAGGTTCCCCTGGAAGAATGAGGGTTCGGGTTTTACTCAAACCTCTTTACAGTCCCGAAGCAAACGCGGACGGGAGGCCCATATTAATTCTAAAAGGGCTATACAAATTCCTGTATATCAGGACTTTCCGATGGAGTCGATCCGATCGGTGGCCACTGCCCTACAAGGGGAGGATTGGTTAGCCGCGATCGACATCAAAGATGCTTATTTGCACATTCCCATCTTTCCAGTCCACCAAAAATTTCTACGCTTTGCAGTAGAAGGGCGCCATTTTCAGTTCAGAGCCTTACCCTTCGGTTTGGCCACAGCACCACGAGTGTTTACAAAAATTCTGGCCCTTTATTGGCCAATCTAAGAACACAAGGTGTAATGATAATGGCATATCTGGATGACTTGTTGCTGATAGACCACTCAGTGAAAAAACTAGACGTGGTCGTTCACAAGACAATCAAGTATCTGGAATCTCACGGTTGGATTATCAACCGAGACAAGTCAGCCCTAAAAACCAGTCAAAAGTCTGGAATACTGGGGGCTAAGGTTGGATTCAGGCCAGAGAAAAATATTCTTGCCTCGAGGAAAGGTGTTGTCTTTGAAAGATTTGATCCACTTAGTGGGTACAAAAAAGACAGCCGTCCATACGCCTGTATATGAGGCTGCTGGGAAAAATGGTGGCATCATTCGAAGCAGTACCCTACGGTCAATTCCATTCAAGGAATTTGCAAGGGGCCATACTGTCAGCCTGGAACAAAAAAGTTCAGGCCCTAGACTTACAATGTCCTTGTCCCCTTCCGTTCGCAAGAGCCTCCGTTGGTGGTTGGTTCCCCAGAATCTGGAAAAAAGGAAATCCTTCAGTCCGATTTCTTGGAAGGTGGTCACTACAGATGCCAGCCTTATAGGCTGGGGAGCAGTACTGGAGCAATAGTCTCTCCAGGGCAGATGGTCGGATGCAGAAAAGGCCCTGCCCATCAATCTCTTAGAGATACGAGCAGCCCGGTATGCCCTAGTAGCATGGACATCCAAACTCCAAGGGTCCCCTGTCAGAATTCAATCAGACAATGCCACAGCAGTGGCATATATCAATCATCAGGGGGGCACCAGGAGTCGTGCAGCCCAGAGGGAAGTAAATTACATCCTGAAATGGGCAGAAAAATATGTCCCAGCCATATCTGCGGTATTCATTCCAGGAGTGGAGAATTGGAAGGCGGACTTTCTAAGTCGCCAGCAATTAGGCCCAGAGGAAGGGTCCCTTCACCCCGAGGTTTTCTGGACAATATGTCAGCGGTGGGGAACATCGGATGTAGATCTTCTAGCATCCAGATTCAACGCAAAGGGGGACAGGTTTGTCTCTCGGACAAGGGATCCCCTAGCTTGCGGCTCGGATGCCCTAGTGTTCCCTTGGGATCAGTTCAAGCTGATATATGCATTCACACCGCCACAATGGTTACCTCGATTACTCCGCAGAATCAGGGTAGAAAAGAAACCAGTGATTCCGGTGGCTCCAGCGTGGCCCCGAAGAGCGTGGTACGCGGAGATTGTAAAATTTCAGTGGGGAGTCCTTGGACTCTCCCACGTCGTCCGGACCTGCTTTCGCAAGGACCGATATACCACCCTTCCTTACCAGCCCTAGGTTTGACGGCCTGGCTATTGAAGCCCACATTCTAAAAAAGAGAGGGCTCTCTAATTCTGTGGTATCTACCATGATCAATGCCAGGAAGCCGGTATCCAGGCAGATCTACTATAGAATCTGGAAGGCGTACATCGCCTGGTGTGAGGCCAAGAAATGGCATCCACGTAAATACGTCATAATTAGGATTCTGGACTTCCTACAATGGGCTGTAGATAGGAAGCTTGCCTTGAGTACTATCAAGGGTCAGATTTCGGCCTTGTCAATATTTTTTCAAAGGCCCTTGGCTTCGCATTCACTAGTCAAAGCCTTTATACAAGGAGTGATGCGTATTAGTCCTCCGGTTAATATTCCCATATGTCCATGGGATCTAAACTTGGTTCTGTCGGTTCTACAGAAACAACCATTTGAACCATTACAGCATATTTCCTTGGTGCTTCTCACCAGGAAATTGATTTTTCTAGTAGCCATTTGTTCGGCTAAAAGAGTATCGGAATTAGCAGCTATGTCCTGTAAGGAGCCATATCTGGTTATCCATAAGGACAGAGTAGTGTTACGTCCTCATCCAGCCTTTCTTCCTAAGGTGGTATCGAGGTTTCATTTGAACCAAGATGTGGTTCTTCCTTCTTTTTTCCCCAAACCTACTTCGGTAGAGGAAAAGTTATTGCATTCTTTGGATGTAGTAAGAGCAGTTAAAGCTTATCTAAAAGCCACTGCTCAGATTCGCAGAACGGATACTTTGTTTATTCTGCCGGAAGGCCCCAGAAAGGGTCAGGCAGCGTCAAAATCTACTTTAGCCAAGTGGATTCGACAGGTCATAATACAAGCCTATGGCTTGAGAAGTAGACCGCCTCCGTTCAAAGTTAGGGCGCACTCCACGAGAGCGGTTGGAACTTCATGGGCAGTGCATCACCTGGCCTCCCTGGCTCAAATCTGTAAGGCCGCAACATGGTCTTCGGTACACACGTTTACTAGGTTCTACCAGGTGGACGTTAGAAGTCAGGAGGATGTCGCCTTTGGGCGCAGTGTGTTGCAGGCTGCAAAAGATCCTCATGTCTGATAGCGCTCAGCTTATATATGGTCCCCCCCCTCATTTGGCATTGCTTTAGGACATCCCATTAGTAATGACTATGTCGCTCTGTGTCCCGTGATGTACGAGAAAGAAAATAGGATTTTTATAACAGCTTACCTGTAAAATCCTTTTCTTGGAGTACATCACGGGACACAGAGCTCCCGCCCCTCTTTAGGGACACTTATTGCTTTCCTACAAAACTGAGGTGCTCCCGGATGGGAGGGGCTTATATAGGGGAGGGTACTTCCGGTTTTGGAAGTTGCCAGTGCCAGCACCTGACGGTATCTATATAACCCATTAGTAATGACTATGTCGCTCTGTGTCCCGTGATGTACTCCAAGAAAAGGATTTTACAGGTAAGCTGTTATAAAAATCCTATTATTTTAGGTGTGGCCGAGTCTCA
Source organism: Rana muscosa (assembly GCA_029206835.1). Classification (NCBI taxonomy): domain Eukaryota; kingdom Metazoa; phylum Chordata; class Amphibia; order Anura; family Ranidae; genus Rana; species Rana muscosa. The sequence continues at coordinate 358,930,480 of CM055122.1, forward strand.
TATTCTCAACTGGCCACAAGGGGCCATCTGTTGCCTTATGGGACATGTATAAACTGCATTGAAGAGCAGTAAAATATTGTAAATATGAATATATTTCAAATAGCTTGCTGTACATGTATTTCAATTAGCTTGCTGTAGATATAGTTCATTTAGCTTTCAGAATATATTCCCTTTCTTCACCCTTGCGAAGTCCTTTGTTAAACGCTAGACCTTGCGGAGCCCCAAGCTTGGGGAGACAATGCCATTGTGTTAAACCCACTCTCGTCAATGAGTCCCATGCGGGGATAATACAATGGACAGAGCCCCACCTATAACCCTTTAGAAAGCTGCAAGCACATCTCCTGATCACATAGAGTCACCTGGACTTGCATGAAAGGGGGGCTGACTTATGGAGTAAGCCCTCCAATCATGACCCAAGCTAGGCCAACCAATGGGGTAACAGTATAGAGAGATATACTCAGAGTAAGGGAGATGGGAGCTCAGTACTTGATGGAAGAATGGCCTAAAGGACGGGTCTAAAGGGGTAATTATGCCAAAGGTCTGTCTATGTAACTACTCATGTTAGTACTTTAAGGTTTTAGGAGGATGCTCTATGTTCCTCCATGTAAATACTTTGTATATTTTAACCTACTATTTCCTGCTTGTCTAAGACTGTATAGATAGCTTCTTTGTGTTAGTTTAGACTTTACCAAATACATAATAAATATGTTCATTATGTTAAAGCTTTCAAATCTTGTCAAAAGGAACTCTTATTAAACCTACCGTATATCATATCTGTGAGATATTAAATCTTAAATATAGTTATTGAAAATCAACACCCTCCAACATCAACATATATTCTTGTGATTTTTTAAACTCTACCCATTTCCCCCATATATTATTGTATACTTCTAGAGAGTCTTCCGTTCTATGTATTGTTTCTTCTAATGATCTCAACCTATTTTTACTATCCATTCCTTCGTAGTGGGGGCTTCAGGAGTTCTCCACAGTTTTGGGATCAGACTTTTAGCAGTGTTCAGAAGATGAGGGACCAAAGTGTTCCTATATTGAGCTGCCTTTCTATCTGTATCATGGAACAAACATTTCCACGGATCTTTCTGAATCTGTTCCCCTGTTATTTGAAAAATGTTATCCATTACTCTCTCCCAATACGGCTGGATCTTCTCGCACTCCCACCATACACGTGCAAAGGTCCCAAGAGCACCCCAGCCCCTCCAACAAGTTGGGGGGGGGTCTCTATGTTCACTTTATGTGTTTTCTGTGGAGTGATATACTATCTTGCTATTAATTTGTAGCACATTTCTACTGTCCTAACATCACTGGAAGTACAACAGGCTGTCCTCAAAATCTTATTCCTATGTTTATCTCCCAGTAAGGGACCCATTTCTTCCTCCCATTTACCCAAGTACGGGGGTATTTAGGTCCGGTTTCCTCTATCCGAATTTTATAGATTTTAGACACTCTGTCCCAAGCTCCGCAGGGAGGAGAGAAGTTTCTCCATTGAATTCATATCGCCCTTTCCCTGCAGTGGTTGGGGGAGAGCCTGTGTGAAATGTTGTATTTGTGCGCATCTCCATCTAATGGTCTACTACCCCTTTCTGTGTAAGCTCTGTGAATGTGCATATCCTATTTCCTAACATCACGTCATGCAATATTATTTCATCTTTTTTTGACCATCTAATAAAATATATGTGCTCATCTTTTCCAGGTTTAAAGTAATTTGTGTCTTATCCCTTTCATGACTAAGCCTATTTCTGACATTTGGTGTTTACAAGTTAAAATCCGTAAATAAAGTTAGCCCAATTTTTTTGTATAATGTGAAAGATGTTAAGCCGAGTAAATAGATACCAAACATGTAATGCTTTATAATTGCACGCACTCGTGGAATGGCGACAAACTACGGTACCTAAAAATCTCTTTAGGCGATGCTTTAATTTTTTTTTACGGTTACCAGGTTAGAGTTAGAGGAGGTCTAGGGCTAGAATTATTGCTCTCACTTTGACGATCGCGGCGATACCTCACATGTGTGATTTGAACACTGTTTACATATGCGGGCACGACTTCCGTATGCGTTTTCTTATATTTATTTTAGAATATAAAATTGTGTTTGAAAATTTTTTTGATCACTTTTATTGCTGTCACAAGGAATGTAAACATCCCTTGTGACAGTAATAGGTGGTGACAGGTACTCTTTATGGAGGGATCGGGGGTCTAAAAGACCCCAAATCCCTCCTTTGCACTTCAAAGTATTCAGATCGCCGAAAACAGCGGTTCTGAATACTGTATATTTTTAAAAATCCGGCGCCATTGGCACCTGAGTAAACCGGAAGTGACATTGGGACGTCTCTTCCGTGTTTACATTCAAGAGACTGGCAAAAAGACGTTTACGGCTTTCACAACCGAGTATAATAACCTCCGTATAACAACCGAGCGGCTTTTAGCCGCATCGGTTGTTATGCCTGGATAGCCAATTATCCGCTTTGAACAACGGTACCGGGATCATGCCTGCAGCTGCAGGCATGATCCCAGCATAACCCCTGAAAGCTGAGGCCGCATATGTGCGTACGCTCGGCGGGAAAGGGTTAAAGAAATTAAAAGGTGAATTGTATTGTCATTGGTGTACTTTACCCAGTCTGTCCCATACCCTGAATAAGTGTTTAGTTAATGGGTTCGTGTTTTTTGACAGTTCACGGTATTGTCGTAGAATCCACACACTCTTCCCTAAATCTACTTTACTTTGTGCTTTTTCAATTTCCACCCATCTTTTCCCCTCTTTGTTGTGTGTCCAACCTATTATCCTTGAAATAACGGTTGCCTGATAGTACTTCTTATAATCTGGTGCTGCTACCCCCACCTGACTTTTTCCCTCTTTACCAAAGTTGTATATGAAATTCTAGGATGTTTACCCATCCAAATATATTTTGATGTTAGATCTTAGTTTCGAAAAAAAATTCCTGTGGGAATCTTATTGGGATCATTTGAAATATACATGTTAATTTAGGCAAAATAATCATTTTTAAAACATTTATCCTCCCTAGCCAAGACAAAGATTTATATCTTAGATTGTTGAGTTGATCTTTTACTTTATTTAATATGGGGGATATAATTCGCCTCAAATAGGGGTAAAACTGACAGCATCACTGGAGTCCCTAAGTATCCTAGTTCCTTTTTACACCAAGCAAAGGGGAAAGCAGGCTGGATTGCCCGTTGCTCCTCTTTTGAGATGGTTATATTTAAAATCTCTGACTTTACTGTATTAATTTTAAAATTTATAAAAAATGAGATCTTCCCATATCTGCTTAACTCCTTCAGTATAATTGGTAACATTGTCCTGGGATCCGTGATAAAAAATAATAATACGTCATCCCTATCCCTTACTCTCACTCCATTTATGTCCCTATTTTTCCTAATTGCGGCTAACAGGGGTTCTAGTGCTAAAACAAACAACATTGGAGACAGAGGGCAGCCCAGTCTTGTGCTATTAAATAATTCTAAGGTAGGGGAGAGAGTACCATTTATTCTAATTTTGGCTGTTGGATGGTAATAAAATGCGGTTATCCATCGCATCATTTTCTCTGCAATTCCCAGCATGAAGCCCCAGTCGACCCTGTTGAAAGCCTTTTCGGCATCTACCGACAGGATTACGACTGTGGCCTCACTCTCTCTTGCCTCATGTATTAGGAACAGGGACTTGAGAGTTATCTTTACCCTCCCTCCCTGTGAAACCCAACCTGGTCACTATGTATCCATTGTGGTAGTAATGTTTTAAGCCTTCCTGCTATTATTTTTGCAAGAATTTTTATATCAGTATTTAATAGTGATATTGGTCTGTAACTATCAGGAACCATTGGATCCTTACCCTCATTCAGAATTAGGGTTATGCAAGCCATCAGTGCCTCTTCCCGTGAGTTCTCTTCTTCCGCTAATGCATTGAAATAATCACATAATTTGGGAATCAGTAATTTTTTAAACCTTTTATAGTACATAATTGAGTACCCGTCAGGGCACAGACTCTTCCCCGTGGCCATATCTTTGATTGCTTCACGTACTTCTTCTTGGGTAATTGGGGTTTCTAATATTTCTAACTCCTCTTTAGGCATCACTGGAAGATCCAGGCCCTGCAGGTACTTTTGGACTTCCTCCTTACACCCCCTATTCTCTTCCTTTTTTGTGACATTATAAAGCTGGCTGTAATAGCCATGGAAGACCTCTGCGATTTCAGGGGATGAATGCATCATTTCTCCTTTATCATTTTTTAATTTTAGCTATAAAAGGATGCATTTTTTTAATCTTACTGCCCTGGCTAGCCATTTCCCTGATTTATTGCCCCACTGATGTTTCTCTTTGACTATATGAAAGGCTCTTTTTTTCTCCTGCTCTATTAATTCCCCCAGCTCTTTTTTTTTATTTATTTTTTTAGCTCTAGCCTGTGACAGGGGGGTCACTTTGGACACAGGGTGAGCCAGGAAACAATTGACATTAAGAATATGGCTTGGATTGCTTGAAATTGAAATAGTAATATTAGTCCACAATATGTACTGGTTGTTTTATTCTGAACTCAACAGGTTAATTGAGAGATGTGTTACCTGCCAGTTGTGATGTAAATGAATCTAGAAGGGCGTCTGAAGACCCTTTTAGTGTGAATAGGGATAATTCACTCTATACTTGTGTGTATTGTACTCAAACAGACAGGCTACAAATCCTTTCATTGTGAGATGTGTATTGAAGGTCGTCATGTTTCTATTGTGTAAAGTCTTTTGAACTGAAAGGGGATTAGAACCTGTTGTCTCCTAACAGACATCAAAATAATGTGTATTGGGTCTTGTTATGTTGTGGGTGGAGCTGGACCATTGTTCATTCAGGTTAATGCAGTATTGGATGTGTATAAAAGTTTCAATGCTTTTTTTCAATAAAGTCAGTCTATCCTGGAAAGATACAGAGTGCGTCTCGTTCTTTCAGAAGGATTAATTCCTATGGGAAGTGGTCGTCTGACTGTGGAGGATCGACAGTGAATTTGTGTCCAGGAGAGGGAAGGGATCTAAACGGCGTTACCCCCTTTCGTATTTGGGGTGCCGTTACATTGGTGGCAGCAGTGGGATCATCCCTCCAGTTACTGGGACACTTCAAACCACCACAGTGAATGACCAGCTATGCAGCCTGCAGGAAAGACTTACTTGAGTGCCGTGGAGGGACCGGTGGGACAAAGAACAAGGCCACCTTGATCAGGGAACTAACCGAGATGGATCAGAGGGATGGTGATGCAGGACCCCGGTCAGTTGAAGACTTGTTTCAGCAACGAGTTCGACAGCGGGTGGCATTATATGGTGCTAACCCATCAGAGACCACCATACAGAATGCCATTAGAGACATCCAGCTGCAGGATGAGCGACAAGAGAGAGAACTAGTGCGGCAACATGAGCGGAGAATGGCAGAAATACGGCAATCGGAGACAACACCTAAAGATGCAACGCCTGTCCGTAAGTTGCCCTTTCGGGCGTTCAAACTATTTAAGGAGGGAGAGGAGGAAATTGAAGCATTCCTGCAGGACTTTGAGAGACTATGCCAGATACATGAAGTACTGCCCCAAGATTGGGTCGCCTTACTGGCAAGTAATTTAACGGGCAGAGCGGCGGATGCGTATCGGACCCTGGAGGATGAGGACGCTAAAGACTATGACCGGGTAAAAGAAGCTCTGCTAGCCCGATTTGCCATTACACCCGAAGCCAGCCGGATTAAGTTTCGAGAATCCCGGAAACAAACCCACATAACATACGTGGAGTGGGCACATCGTCTGCAGCGAGACCTTAAGGGCTGGCTCCAGGGAAGCCACGCTCGCACCATAGAGGACATCACTCAGCTAGTACTCTTGGAACAGTTCTTTAACCACACCCCTCCGGTACTACGGGATTGGGTGCGAGATAAGCGACCACGGACTGTACAGAAAGCGGCTACTTTGGCCGATGAATATCTGGACTCTCGAAGGTCAGGCGGAAGTGAGCGCTATCCACTATCTCGGCCCAGTTTATCAGCCTCTAACCCAACTTCAGCACCAACCCCAGCGGCCACTTATCCTCAGCAGCCCAGGTTTAACTCCCAGGACTACGCACAACCCATCAGGTGTTTCGGATGTAAACAGCTAGGGCACAAAAAGCCAGACTGTCCGTTGAATCCAGCCATCCAGTCCCAGTCATGGAGACAGCCAGCAAGGGGGAGCCCCCGCACACCCATGCCTGCGGCCCACTGCGTTGAGGAGGAAGAACATTGGGGCGTCCTGCACGAGGCTGATCCAATACAAGCAGCTAACCGGGACAACCGGCAACAACACAGGCAGACTGTCCGGGTTAATGGAATGGTAGCCAAATGGCTTACGTGATAGTGGCGCTACCATGACCCTGCTACAGAAGAACCTCATCCCAGAGAGCCAACACACCGGAGACACTGTAGCCGTAAGAGTAGCGGGAGGTACCGTCTTCCGGCTACCCGTTGCCCGTGTTCACCTGGATTGAGGGGTTGGTTCGGGACACATGAATGTGGGGGTGATGAAGGATTTGCCAGCGGATGTACTACTGGGGAATGATTTGGCCCCCCTCCTTTCTGCTTACGCCCCGAGGGGCCCCGATGAAGTCAACCCTGTGACTACCCGTGCCCAGACACGTACTGCTGGAACTGGCCCGCTTGCTGCTGAGACCCAGGTGAGACTATCTTCCCCGACACGTACCTTAGGTCAGGCGCTCCTAGGCTGGGATACCCCAGAAGCATTCGGGAGGGAAACTCGGGAGGACCCGACCTTACACAAGTATAGGGCTAAGGCAGATACTCAGGAAAGGGGAATAGATGGGGAGCTTTTTGAATGGGTGGGGGATAGACTGTATAGGATCCCTAAGCCATCTCAGAGAAGTAAGGCCCCTTCGCAGAAACGACAACTGGTGGTACCTAAGAAATACCAGCTGGAGATTCTGCGAATCGGGCATGATGTGCCGCTAGCAGGACATCTAGGGTTCCGTCGCACGGCCCATAGGATTACACAGAATTTCTTCTGGCCCAATTTTAGCCAGGATGTGCGACAATACTGCACAACGTGTGACACGTCAACGGATAGGTAAGAGGGGGGACCACCCTAAGGCTAAACTCATGTCCATGCCTATTATTGGGGAGCCTTTTTACCTTTTTACCGCATAGCCATTGACATTGTGGGTCCCCTGGCCAGGCCTAGTCCATCCGGGAAGAAGTATATTCTCACCGTGGTGGACTACGCCACCCGTTACCCAGAGGCAGTAGCTATGTCTAACATTGAGGCAGAGACAGTAGCTGATGCCCTGGTTAAGATTTTTACCAGAGTGGGGTTCCCTAAGGAGATTCTCTCTGACCAGGGAAGCCAGTTCACCACAGTGCTCACCCAGCAGTTGTGGAAGGTGTGCAATATTAAGCCCTTGCTGAGCTCACCGTACCACCCCCAGACTAATGGTCTCTGCGAATGCTTTAACGGGACCCTCAAGCAAATGCTGAGGACCTTTTTGGACGCTTGCAGAGACTGGGAGAGATTCCTGCCTCACCTGTTATTTGCGTACAGAGAGGTACCCCAAGAATCTACTAGGTTCTCGCCCTTCGAGTTGCTCTATGGGAGAAGGGTCCGCGGACCCCTCGATCTCATCAGAGGACACTGGGAGGGAGAGACAGAGCAAGAAGGGACCCCCATAGTGCCCTACGTTCTGGAACTCAGGGACCGCATGGAGCAACTGTCTCTGATGGTAAGGGAGAATCTCCAGGCGGCCCAGGGAAGACAGAAGAGATGGTACGATCGGGGTGCCCGGCAGCGTATCTTCCAGGTGGGGCAGAAGGTCTTAGTGCTCAAGCCTGTGAAGACCGACAAGATGCAGGCATCTTGGCAGGGCCCGTATAAAGTAGTAGCCCAGGTATGTGATACTACCTATGTTATTGCCAGCTGTGCAGATGAAAGAATCCAGCGAACCTTTCATGTGAACATGCTGAAGGAGTATCAGGAACGGCAGGAGGATGTTGCTGCAGTATGTGCCCCTGCTGCAGACGACCCAGAAGGTTTACCCCTCCCTGACTTACTAGAGAGAGAGCCCCAGACTGACCTCATTAGCCTTGTACAGCTAGACCGGTTAAGCCCCACAAAGAAGGAACAGGCTAAGTGGCTCCTGTGGGAGAAACAGGCGACGTTCTCCCAAATACCAGGCTATACGACCCTGGCTGTGCATAAGGTAGAGACCCCTGGACAAGCACCCCTTCGACTGCCCCCCTACCGTATCCCTGAAGCAGTCCGAGAAGAAATGCGGAAGGAGATACAGGAGATGATTCAGTTAGGAGTCATTGAGCCTTCTGACAGCCCTTGGGCCTCGCCTGTAGTCCTGGTGCCTAAGAAAGACGGAACTACCCGGTTCTGCGTGGACTACAGGCGACTCAATGAGAAGACCACCACCGATGCCTACCCGATGCCCAGGGTAGACGAACTGCTAGATCGGATAGCCAGGGGACGTTATTTAACCACAATAGACCTGTGTAAAAGGTTATTGGCAGATCCCCCTGGCCGAGGATGCTATCCCCAAGTCTGCATTTGTTACCCCATTTGGCCTGTACCAGTCTAAGGTCATGCCATTTGGGATGAAGAATGCCCCGGCCACCTTCCAACGTATGGTGGATAGGCTCCTCGATGGCTTCCAGGATTTTGCATGTGCATACCTGGATGACATTGCGATCTACAGTGGGTCATGGGAGGAGCACCTGGTTCACGTAGGGGTGGTTCTGGACAAAATTCGGGCCGCAGGCCTGACCTTGAAACCAGACAAGTGCCATCTAGGTATGGCGGAGGTGCAGTACCTGGGACACCGAGTGGGGTGTGGGAACCAGAGACCAGAGCCAGCCAAGGTAGAGGCAGTAGCTAACTGGCCCACGCCCCGTACTAAGACCCAGGTATTAGCCTTCTTGGGGACTGCAGGGTACTACCGACATTTTGTCCCTAACTATAGAGCCATCGCCAAATCCCTGACTGACCTGACGAAAAATAATTTACCCAGGCAAGTCCTGTGGTCTCCAGCTTGTGAAACCGCGTTTCTAGCCCTCAAGCAAGCTCTTGTAAATGCCCCTGTCTTGGCTGCCCCCGTACCTAACAAAGGTTTTCTTGTCCACACAGATGCTTCCATGTTTGGACTGGGGGCTGAGCTGAGCCAAGTTGGGGAGGATGGAGGAGAACACCCTGTCGCATACCTGAGTAGAAAGCTATTACCCCGGGAAGTGAGCTATGCGGCAGTGGAGAAGGAGTGTTTGGCCCTGGTCTGGGCCCTTAAAAAGTTGAACCCTTACTTGTACGGACAGGAATTTTCACTGGTCACCAACCACAACCCATTGGTCTGGCTTAACCGGGTCTCAGGAGACAATGGCAGGTTGCTGCGGTGGAGCTTAGCCCTACAACCTTACAACTTCACCATCAGCTACTGACCCGGTAAGCAAAATGGCAATGCTGATGGGTTGTCCCGGCAAACAGACGTCCTCCCGGGCTCCTAGTGCAATGTTGATGGGTTGTCCAGACATTAGAAGAATGGACCTATGGACTAACTTCGGAGTCAACCCGTCTGGGGTCACCTCCTGTGTTAGTCTCCTGCCGAAAGGGGAGATGTGTGACAGGGGGGTCACTTTGGACACAGGGTGAGCCAGGAAACAATGGACATTAAGAATATGGCTTGGATTGCTTGAAATTGAAATAGTAATATTAGTCCACAATATGTACTGGTTGTTTTATTCTGAACTCAACAGGTTAATTGAGAGATGTGTTACCTGCCAGTTGTGATGTAAATGAATCTAGAAGGGCGTCTGAAGACCCTTTTAGTGTGAATAGGGATAATTAACCCTATACTTGTGTGTATTGTACTCAGACAGACAGACTACAAATCCTTTCATTGTGAGATGTGTATTGAAGGTCGTCATGTTTCTATTGTGTAAAGTCTTTTGAACTGAAAGGGGATTAGAACCTGTTGTCTCCTAACAGACGTCAAAATAATGTGTATTGGGTCTTGTTATGTTGTGGGTGGAGCTGGACCATTGTTCATTCAGGTTAATGCAGTATTGGATGTGTATAAAAGTTACAATGTTTTTTTTCAATAAAGTCAGTCTATCCTGGAAAGATACAGAGTGCGTCTCGTTCTTTCAGAAGGATTAATTCCTATGGGAAGTGGTCGTCTGACTGTGGAGGATCGACAGTGAATTTGTGTCCAGGAGAGGGAAGGGAAGGGATCTAAACGGCGTTACCCCCTTTCGTATTTGGGGTGCCGTTACATAGCCTATCTGGGATACCCCTCGATCTCGTCTGTTGCTCCAGCTCATTTATTTCTATATATAAATTATTAATCTCCTTTCCCTCCCCCCCCCCATGCTACTGTGCTTAACACCCCCCTTATATACACTTTGTGGGCTTCCCACAGAGTACCTCTTGAAATTTCAGGTGCGTAATTTGTAAGAAAAAAAAATCCTCCAACTCCTGTTCTATCCTCTTATTCACCTCGGGGTCCTGGATCAAGGAGTCGTTCAGTTTCCATCCCCTCCCCATGGGGGACCCGATGTTATTTCTAATTGAGCTAGCACTGGGGCGTGATCTGAGAGGGAGATTGTTTTTATAGTTGTATTTTTAAGGGAGGGTAGCTACTGATGCTCTATTAGTACATAATCTATTCTTGAAAATGACCCATAAACTGCTGAAAAATAGGATTTTTGTACTCACCGTAAAATCCATTTCTCTGACATCCATGGACCGACACGGCATGTCTTACACTTTACACATGGGTATATGTCCCTGCTTGCAGGAGAAGACCTAGGCAGAATGTTAAATGTTAAAACATTCCAGAACAAACCAGAGCTGAACAGCCCCGCCCAGGGGGGCGGTCCCTCCGGACATTACCCTCACACCTGCAGCTAGCAGGCCTCAGTTCGTAACAAAGCAGCACAAACTTAAAGGAAGGGTGGGTGCCGTGTCGGTCCATGGATGTCAGAGAAATGGATTTTACGGTGAGTACAAAAATCCTATTTTCTCTTATCATCCATGGACCGACACGGCGTGTCTTACACTTTACACGTGGGATGTCCCAAAGCAGTGTCAAGAGGGATGGGAGCAGTATAAATGGAAAAACCAAAAAACTTCACTCCAAACAAGGCAGAGCTCCTCAACGGAGGAGTTGCCACTTTAAACAGCGGCCTGCAACCCCTTGCGGCCGAAGGAAGCATCCGGAGATGCAGCCACATCAACCCTATAAAACTTAGAAAGGGTATGAACAGACGACCAGGTCGCCGCCTTGCACACTTGTGCATCCGACGCTTGATGTCGGAAAACCCAGAAAGCACCAATTGCCCTGGTGGAATGCGCCGTAACCGGGAAGGGAGGCGCCCGCCCCATGAGAGCATAGGCTTGAAAGCCGGTTTGTCCGATCCACCTAGAAAAAGCTGGCAGACGAAGCCGCTTGACCCTGTTTCTGACCAGAGACAGTCAACCAGAGAGTAGACTTCCGAATACAAGCAGCAGACAGGCACAACCGCAAGGCTCGTACCACATTCAAAGTGTGCCACGCACACTCTCTGGGATGCGATGGGCGAGGACTCTAGGACGGGAGGACAATGTCCTCATTTTAGGTGAAAGGTCGAGATCACCCTTGACAAAAGAAAAAGTCGCGGATGCAACACCGCCTTATCCTCATGGATGACTAAACATGGCGACTTGCAGTACAAGGTCGCCAATTCAGATACTCGTCTAACAGAAGTAATTGCCACTAAAAGGGCCACCCTCTGAGACAAAGTGAAGAGGGGAATACCCCTGATATTCTCAAAAGGAGGTTCCTGGAGAACCAAGAGTACCAATTCCGATCCCACAGGGGGAGAGGAGACTTGACAGGAGGGAGCTCATGGCGAACCCCCTGCACAAGGGTGCCAACCAAGGAATGACCCGCTAGTGGATACCGAAAGAAGACGGCCAAGGCCGAAACTGACCCTTAATAATACTCAAAGCGAGCCTTTGGGCCACGCCATGCTGTAGGAAACGCAGGATTCTAAGGACGGAATACGTCCGAGGATGTCAGTCCAGCTCTTCGCACATGGCGATGTAAGCTTTTCCAGGTACAGAGATAGTTCTGGAGGAAGACTTCCGTGTCCTTAATATGGACGAAATGACCAAGTCCGAGAGACCTCGGTCTCTCAACACCTGGCTTTAAACAACCATGCCGTTAAGGCCAGAGACTGTAAAAGCAGGTGAAATATATGACTTTTGAGACAGAAAGTCCTCCCTTATTGACAACCATCAGGGAACGGCCGCGACGAGACGTACGAGATCGGCGTACCAGTGAAGCCGAGGTCAATCCGGAGCAATGAGGATCACCGGAATTCCCTCGGTCGCCACCCTGCGCAGCAGGCGAGGAAGCAACTGCAGCGGAGGATAAACGTGTATCAGGTGACCATGACCCCATGGGCCTCTGAGGCATCCGCCCAAGGATCCCTGGATCTGGCCACAAATCTCGACAACTTGCAATTGAGTCGAGAGGCCAATCGGGTCCACCTCCGGCGTGCCCCACCGTCTGTGTGGCAAAGGAGTTGAAATACCTCCGGGTGCAAGGACAACTCTCACTGGTCCAACATCTGGCGACTCAATAGTCCGCCAGTTCTATGCCCGGAATGTAAGCGGCTGACAGAGCCGGCACACTTCTTTTAGCCCCCTTCAGGGTACGGGGGACCTCGGAAGCCGCAGCTGAGCTCTGAGTCCCCCCTTGATGGTCGACATACGGCATCACCGTGACTTGTCCGACATGATCCTAATGGAACGATCCTGCAATCTCTCAGACCACGAGGATAGGCACAGTCTGATGGCCCGTATTTCCAGAACATTGATCGGCAAACGGGCTTCGTCCGGAGTCCAAGCCCTTGGGCCAACAGGACTCCCCAGACTACACCCCAGCCCTTCAGGCTGGCGTCCGTAGTGAACACAGTCCATTGGACGGGGAGGAACGACTTCCCGGACCGAAGAGCCGGGGACCCAAACTCCATGTCAGGGACGCCCTGACCAGGTGGCTCACCTGGATCGGAAAATCCAAAGACAACGCGGATTTGTCCCAAGGGAACAAGATCTCCTTCTGAAATGCCCTGGTGTGTGATTGGGCATACGGAATGGCCTCGAAAGAGATCACCATGAGTCCCAGGACTCCCATGCAAAAAACAGATTGACGACCATTCTTTGGGATGTCAGCATCCGCACTGCAGACTGAAGTGTCAGTAGCTTCCCCGGAGGTAGGAATACCTTTTGCCTCCAAGGAGTCCAGAATCAGACCGAGATTCCAGATAGCCCACGACAGCAATGCCTTGCTGTCTCAGCAAGCTAGAACCGGCACAAGCACCTTGGTGAACACCCACGGTGCCGGGGCTAGGCCGAAAGGAAGAGCCACAAATTGATAGTGGACTTCGCCGATCGCAAGCGCAGATCGGAACATACAAGTAGGCGTCCTTGATTTGCAAGGTCGCCAGAAAATCCCATTGACGGAGTGCACTGACCACCGTGCGAATGGATTCCATGCGGAACTTTTGCACCTTCACGAAGGCATTCAGGACCTGGAGGTCCAAGATAGGCCGAACCCCGTCCCTTTTTTGGGCCGACAAACAATTCGAGTAGAATCCCTGAAACCTCTCCTGTGACGGAACCGGCACAATCACTCCGGACCTCAAACCTGAATAGGCCCCATAGGGCCACCCGACGGGCAGGAAGGAGAGAAAGATTCGAGGGAAGAATCTGTCTGGAATTAGGAACGGAACCTATCCTGTAACCTGAGGTGATCACCTCGCACACCCACCAGTAGGAGATCCGGGAGGTCCATTGATCCGTGGACCTGCAAAGTCGTCGTCCCTACCCCAGAGTCGGGAGGGGGCAAGACTTCACGCGGAGGCGGGCTAGGGAGCCGGCTTGTTGGGCATACGCACCCAGGGGCGCTCGTGTCCACCAGCCGTACCGCTGTCAGTCTGGGAGGGCCTCCCCGTCGATTGACGAAAAAAACCCCTTTTTTCTGGTAAAGGAAGGACCCTGCTTATAGCGGCCTCCTTGCCAGCCTGAGGAAGAACAGTGCTTTTACCTCCCGTGACATCCTTGATGATGTCATCCAGCGCAGCACCGGAAAGCCTACCACCTTTCAATGGTAAACCCTTCGGAGGCTTTTTTGAAGCTAGGTCAGCAGACCAGCATTTCAACCAGATCAGACAATGCAATACCCTGAGTTATAAGGGGCCGCATCAAAAGTGGCGTCGCCACATAAACCAGGCCCTGCACCATTTGTGGGAAAGAGCAATAGTGTCTGGAGGAAGATCATGCTCCTGTAGTTGCCCATCCCGCAAGTGTTGGAGACACAAGGGTCGCCGCTACCACAAGCCGTAGGGCGGACCCCAACAAGGCAAACATAGCTCTACTCACCACTTCTGACCTCTTGTGAGTGGGGTCCTTTAATGCAGGAGTCCCCTCCACCGGGAGAATGGTGGCCTCGTGCAACCGGGTGACTGGAGGGTCGACCACTGGGGGAGAAGCCCACGTTTTAAGTAGGGCATTTTTAAAGGGGTATCTATAGGCAAACGCTGCGGGACCATAAAAGTCTTCTGCGCCTTTTTCCCCAGACCTTGTCAGTGAGCTGGTCAAAGTAAGGTACATATTGAAAAAAACACTTTTTAGAAGGCCCGGCCCTAAGGAACCAGAGGAGACCGTCCGCCTGAGGTTCTGCATCCGCAGCATTTAGCTTGCAAGTGTCCCTCACTGCATCAATGAGTTCACAAAACAAGCACCCTGTCATTTACTGACACAGAACTGGAGTTTTCCTTGCAAGGAATGTCCTGTTCAAAACCATCAAATATATATTCAGAGCTAGGGTCCTGAGCGGTAGTGGCTAGGCCCATATCTGAATCGGCGCACACCCCCCCTTTTTTTTTGTGGAAAAAAAGTGGGGATAGGGGCTTTTTTGCTCCCTTGCGCTCACACACTGCTTCCTCCCGGTCAGATTAATGATACCAGGACTGCCGACAACTGGTCCCTAAGGACCGCAGGTGCAGGAGCACTGCCAGTTGTCTCTAACAGTGTGAATACACAGGTGAATCAGACTCCAATATTGCCACGCTCTGAGACCTTATTCACCATTACAGTGAATAATACAGCCCACCCACAGGCCGTGCTGGGGCTGAGGAGTGGATACCTGGAGTACTCACCACCCCTAGGGACCGCTCGGTACCGCTGTATGAGCCGCGCTGTAGCGCTGTATGAGTCGCGCTGTAGCGCTGTATGAGTCGCGCTGTAGCGCTGGTGCAGCCTGAGGTGAAGAATCTGTGAGGATGTGTGTATTTTGCGCCGTACAGCAGCGCTGCTAGAGGCTGAAAACGAAAGTGAAAGTGCCGCGGCTACAAGAAAATGGCCGCCGGGCACCAGTATAACTATGCATTAAGCCCCAGCCAAAATGGCCGCCAATGGCGCACTTTTTAAAAAAATAAAACACCGCGCAAATGGCGCGCAGAAAACAACAAAGCCAGTCCACCAGAACACTTCCCAAACCAAATAACAGTCATGGAGCAGCCCCCCCAGGGCAGAGTGACCCCCCAAGCATCCCCACACAGCACAACAGCACAACAGGGTGCAGAGAGCAGCATAACAGGGGGGAGACAGGGAGAACCCCCCACACACAGAAACACAGCCAGCATGTACTCACCTTGCAGCAGGAGAGACTACTTACCCGTCCCGCAAGCACCTTGGAGAACACCCCCGGTGCCCATAGAGGGACTCACTGGCTTGTTTCAGACAGGCCTATCACAGAGTCGTACTGCGTAGCTGTCGGCCCGGTCCACCGCAAAAGATACAGTAGGTACTGTTCGATCTTGAGAGGACCGTGGGAGCATGAAAGCAACCCGGCCACCCCTGGAGCCATGGGGTATGTCGTGAACTGAGTCTCACGCACACAAGGTGAGGATCAGCACGCTCGATGGTCGGACAGGGAAGACTACGAGGATACTAGTGTACCCAACCTGTTGCCCAGCCGACAGTTGATTGAAGGTCTCAAAAATAAAATAATAAAATTCCCAAAGGAATAAAAATTAAAAGTAAAATCTTCCTGGAGACTGGCTCCTGAGAGAGCCACGTCTTCTCCTTCTGCTAGGCAGAAAAAAACTGAGGCCTGCTAGCTGCAGGTGTGAGGGTAATGTCCGGAGGGACCGCCCCCCTGGGCGGGGCTGTTCAGCTCTGGTTTGTTCTGGAATGTTTTAACATTTAACATTCTGCCTAGGTCTTCTCCTGCAAGCAGGGACATATACCCACGTGTAAAGTGTAAGACACGCCGTGTCGGTCCATGGATGATAAGAGAAATAATGTATAATCCCGGGCTCCTGGGTGTCCGATCCTCCAGGCATCCACAAGCTGGTATTCTAATAATGTCTTTTTTTTTTTTTCTTCAGAAAGGGAAAATAAAAAACACAACTCTCCTTCCCCCCCCCCCATTTATGGAGGAGCTAAAAGGGCCTCATGGAAGGGGAATGGAAGAAGACCGAAAATAGTTTTTCCCTTGAATTGTCTTAATAAACCTTACCCTTTAGCGGAGTCAGATTCAACTCTTGGACACTCCTCCGGTAGTGGATTCTGCAGTAGTATGTTTAGCCAAAAATATCACCTTGCCAATGGAGGACTCAGCCTCCTTTAAGGATCCTTTAGACGGGCGCATCGATTCGGACCTTAAGAAGGTCTACTAATTGGCGGGAGGCACCTGCAGGCCGGCAATGGCATTAACGTCAGTCTCAAACACCATCAGACTCTGGACTGAAAACATTGAGGTGGCCATTCGACAAGATGTCCCGAAGGATGATATCATAAAGGCTCTGGAAGAACTTAAATTATCTGCAGACTTCGTAATGGAAGCAGCAATTGATTCAGTAAGATATGCAGCTAGAGCTATGTTGCATACTATTATGGCCAAAACGGGCTCTGTGGCTGAAACCATGGGCTGCAGATGCAGCCTCTAAGCAGAACTGGTGCAAGATCCTCTGACGGGAAAGCTTTATTTGGAGACAGGCTGGAGAAGGGCAAAAAAAAATAAAAAAAAAATCGGGATTACTTCCTCAAGACAGAAGGGTTTTTTCCTCCAAGTATCAATCCTCCAGGAACAGGAATTTCTCGCAGTTCAATCAGAACAGAGATTCTAAGAAGAATTGGAGAACTACGCAAGCCAACTTTTTGAAGTCTAATAAGCAGAGAAGTCTCCCCAACCCCCAGGATGGAGCGAAATCCTTTTGACACAAGGCCACTCCAAGTGTTCCCGGTCGGGGCCAGGTTGAAACGGTTTGCCAGGGTCTGGTCCAGTCGTTGCAAGGATCCCTGGGTGGTTTCCACCATCCGTTTCGGTCATTTCTGGACATTTTCAGATCATCCCCCGCAAGATTCATTTGTTCTAACAAGAATACCAGTATCCTTACAAAAGGCAGGAGCTCTACAGATGTTTCTACGCCAAGTCCAGCAAGCAGTAGTGCCTGTCCCTCCCTACGAGAGATTCACAGGGTTCTATTCCCCTCTTTTTCTAGTTCCCAAAAAGAATGGGGAATGGAGACCAGTAGTGGATTGGAAACGTCTGAACCGTTTCATTTAGTTAGACACCTACAAAATGGAATCCTTACAAACTATCATCCAACTGGTTCAGCCGGGAGACTGGATAATCTCAGTGGATCTTCAGAATGCCCATTTCCACGTGCCCATCCTTCCTGCTTTCCAAAAATATCTAAGCGTGGCGGTTGGTCACACGCATTTCCAGTTTCAGTGTCTCCCCTTTGGCCTCTGCACATCCCCAAGGGTATTTTCAAAAGTCCTGATCGCAGTACTAGCACCTCTCAGGGAGAGAGGACTGAGAGTTTTTCACTACTTGGATGACATCTTGTTGCTAGCCCCCAACCCAGAGCAGCTTCTGGCGCACAGAGGAGTCCTGCTGCCCACCCTGGCTGACTTTGGGTGGCTGGTGAAATCGGGAAAAGAGCCTTCTAACCCCAACCCAGTCAGTCAATGATCTACGTAGGTGCTCTTTTCAACACCTTTACACTCGGAACTCTTTAAAACGACACCATCAAAAAAAATAGGAACGCAAAATCACAACCACTCAACGGAACAAACACTCAAATCCTTAAACAAAGCATTACTACAAACAGCAGACATAATAGCTCCGAGACGCAGAGCACTCATTCGCAAAAACAACTCGGGCTGGTTTAATGACACTCTTACTCTACTGAAGCAAGAACGCAGAAGGGCCGAAGGAGCCTGGAGAAGAAACCCAACTGAGGAAAACCACTTTACAAAGCACTCACTAAGAAATATCACAAAGCAATTTTCAGAGCGAAAAAGGAACATTTCTCAAACACCATCAAAAAAGCCCTAAACCGACCTCTTGAACCCTTCAAACTAGTCGCTCAGACTATGAACCCCACCTGCCTAGAACCTCCAGCAAGCGAAACCCAAGAGTTCTGCAATGAGCTATCGGATTTTTTTATTGACAAAATCGAAAACATTCGGGAAATAATTCAACAGAAAAAAACAACCAACCCCACTCCGCCAAAGCAAATAGAGGAAATCAATACGAACATTATACAATTGACAACATTTTCGCTGGTCCCGATCACCATTGACACCACCAAAAACATAATCAGAAGCCTCAGAGACTACACATCTCCAAATGACATAATTTCTACAAAACTCCTGAAAGAATGTACCGACATTCTAGCACCTACCATAACACACCTCGTAAATCAATCATTCAAAAGAAGGTATTGTTCCGAGCTCTCTCGAGCAAGGCATAATCGAACCCCTCTCCTAAAGAAACCCAACCTCGACCCCAAAGATCCAAACCACCGCAGACCGGTAACAAGCCTCAACACCATCTCCAAGATTATGGAGAAAGCAGTAGTACAACAGCTACAACTCCACTTGGACACTTACAAACTCTTGGATCCACTACAATCAGGCTAATGCCCAGGCTATGGCACAGAAACAGCACTTCTTAAAGTATGGGATGACGCCCTCGAAGCAACAGATGATGGAGAATCATGCCTTCTGGTGCTGCTGGACCTCAGTGCAGCGTTCGACAAAGTAGACCACAAAACTCTACTCATTCGCCTTAAAGAAGTAGCAGGAGTCGCTGACCCTGACCTATCCTGGTTCGCATCCTTCCTAGATAATCGTTCCCAGAAGGTAAAACTAGGAGCCTTCACCTCTGAAACTCACGCAATTTCTTGCGGAGTCCCTCAAGGATCACCCCTGTCGCCCGTGCTCTTTAACATCTACCTCTGCCCACTCCTCAAAATCATCAGCAAACAGGACCTGTGCTACCACTCATACGCTGACAACACCCAACTCTACTTTCGTATCACCGGGAAAAAAGACCAATATCACGGATTGGAAAATTGCCTCACATTGATCGATGATTGGATGACTGGGAGTTCCCTCAAACTCAACGGATCCAAAACAGAACTCCTTCTCCTCCACGCAAACCGAAAGACAAAAACTAAAACTTCTTGGACACTTCCCACCATCCTTGGACAGACCATTACCCCAAGCACCAAAGTCAAAAGTCTTGGAGTCATCTTTGACTCGGGGATGTCTATGGATGCACAAATAGGATCAGTAGTCAGCGGATCTCACCATCTCCTCCGCCTGCTGCGTAGACTCATCCCTTTCATCCCGGAAGAGGACACAGCAGTAGTAGTTGGAACAATTATCAACTCGCGACTCGACTAAGCAAACGCCCTCTACCCCGGACTACACAAATACCAGATTTCACGCCTACAAGTCGTCCAGAACATGGCTGCCAGGATGGTAATGGGAAAAAAACCTTGGGAATCCATCACCCCGTCACTGAGGACCCTTCATTGGCTAACCGTAAAGGATCGGATCACATTCAAGACCCTCTGCCTCACGCACAAGTGCATACAAGGAAACGCTCCTCAATATCTATGTGAGAAGATAAAACACTACACCCCCAATCGCACTCTCCAATCAACAAACCAACACCTCCTTTGCATCCCCAAGTCCCGCTACAAAACAAAGGGAGAACGAAGATTTGCAGTCCAAGGACCACGGCTATGGAAAGCTCTACCCACGGATATCCGCATGGAAGAAAACCATCGGGCCTTCAGGAAAAAACTTAAGACCCACCTCTTCTGATGGATTAGGACGTCATTGGATGCAAAGCGCCTTGAGGCAATTTAGTTCGCATTTGTAGCGCTATACAAATTATTCACTCACTCACTCACTCACCTTAGCCGGAACAGTGCGTCTTTCCCCCCCCCCCCCCAGAAAGTAGCGGCTATTGCCCAGAAGAGGTCACGTCAGATCACTCTCTCACCTCTCGGCATCAGGCTGCCTGAGTTTAATTGGGACCATGTCATCCTGTATCCCAATGCTACCTTGGGCACATTGGCATCTGAGGAGTTTTCAAGTGGGCTTTTTGTCGCAGTGGAACAGACAGTCACTGTGTTAGCGGATCTTTATTTTGAGCCCAATGAAGAGGGGTCTCCTCTGGTGGTCAAAGACTGATCTGATCTCAAAGCCTCGTCTCCTGCAATGCCTCTTCTAGACTATTCTTACAACCAATGCGAGTTCAAGGGGTTGGGGAGCACACTGCGACCCTCTCGCAGTACAAGGCAGATGGGACTTCCCCCACTGTGGGAGAGGTCTCCAACGTCCTGGAGATACAGGCGGCCTATCTAGCCCTAGTGAGCCTGAGAGATCATCTATAGCAGAAACCGGTCCTGTTGCGTTTGGACAACAGGGCGGCAGTGTCGGATATCCAACAGCAAGGGCGAACTCACAGCATCCCTTTACTGAGGGAGGTGGAGCCCATTATGCTGTGGGCGGAGAGGAACCTGCTGGATTTGAAGGCAATCTACCTTCCGGGTCACCTGAACGAGGAGGCAGATCTGTCTCGGAATTTTTAAGACAGCAACGAGTGGTCCCTTCACCCCTCAATTTTCAGCCAGATCATGGGTCTCCAAGACCCTCCAGAAATCTATCTCTTCGCTTCATCAGTAAACACCAAATTACCAAGATCCCTATCCCACCTGCCTCATCCTCAGGCAGAGGCAGTGGATGCCCTCTCGAGTCCGTGGCAATGCAAGACGGCTTTATGCGTTTCCCCTCAAGCCTCTAATCTCAAAATTTCTTGTCAGATTACTGAGGGAACCAGTCAGAGTTGTGGCAATACTCCCTTACTGGCCGAGGAGACCATGGTTTCCCTGGGCAATGTTTCTCAGTACCTGTCGTCCTGTCAAGATTCCGATCCTGCCTCAGCTTCTCTCTCTCTCTCTCTCTCTCTCTCTCTCTCTCAAGGGAAATTTGTGCACCCAGCACCTCACAAATTGAACCTATATGTTTGGATGTTGAAAGGGAAAAATTCCAATCCTTAGGTTGCTCATCAAAAGTAATTTCAACACTTTTAAAGGCCAGAAAACCTTCCACAAATTACGTGTACACAAAGGTCTGGAATAAGTTCAAATCCTTTGCAGTTGACATTGACAAGTGCTCGGATCCTACGATTCCTTCCTCCGCTCTTCTCTTGGATTTTCTGCAAGCAGGCCTAGACTTCGGTCTTGGGCTAAGTTCCCTGAATGTTCAGGTGGCGGCCATTTCAGAAGCTACTTAAAAGAGATGGGCAGAGGACTTGCTCATCATTCAATTCTTCAAAGCGGTTAAGAAGATTCGCCCACCAGTAAAACGCTCTTTTCTAGCTTGGGATCTGTCTTTTGTTCTGAACTGCCTAATGTCTCAGCCTTTTGCTCCAATAGAATCCTCTTCTCTATGGAACCCAACGCCCAAGACTGCCTTTTTAATTGCAGTTACGTCAGGGAAGAGGGCATCGGAGTTGCAAGCTTTGGGTGCAGAAGATGAGCACATATCTTTTTTCCCCGGATAGAGTGGAATTACGGACAGTGCAAGGTTTTGTCCCTAAAGTCTCTTGCCGATCCACTCTCTCAGAAGCCTGGGCGCTACCTACTTTTCGGATCCGCACTTACGTTCACTACATGAATTGGACATTTCCAGAATTCTAAGAGGTGCAGGCTACAGAACCCTTTAGAGCAAACAAGTTATTCATACTTCCTTGGGGTAGGAACAGAGGGAAGGAAGCGGCATCAAGAACTATTGCCTCCTGGATTTGTAAGCTGATCCAAAAAGCGTATAGGGCTAGAGGGTTGGATCCCTCGGCGGTTAAAGCCCACTCAACCAGAGCAGTTTCTTCTTCTTGGGCGGCAAGGGCTAATGTCTCTCTAGAGACAATATGCAAAGCTACAACTCCGAACATGTTCATGCGACATTAAAGAATTGATCCAGGGGCACTCACTTTGGTGGAGTTCCGAAAAAGGGCAATTGAGTCAGCTCTTTCAATTCCTTAATACATTTTTTTCTGTTGAGCATTACCCACCCAGTTTGTTAGCCATTTATTTTATCACAGGTATGCTGCCATGGAGGCACCAGGAAAATGAAAAATTGTATCATATTTACCGTAATTTCCTTTCCTGGTGCCTATCCATGCCCTCCCTTGGTATACGATGTAACATGAGAATGCTATGGGGGGGGGGTATGGGTCTCAATTTTATAATTTATTCACTATCCTGAGGGGAGGAGTCCGAGGGCAGAGCTTATCACAGGTATGCTGCCATGGATAGGCACCAGGAAAGGAAAGTTATGGTAAGTATGATACAATTAATTTTTTTTCCTAAAAAATTCAGTTTGAAAGACTGCTGCGCAAATACAGCGGGACATAAAATATTGCAACAACTGCCATTTTATTCTCTATGGTCTCTGCTAAAAAAAAAATCTAAAAATGTTTGGGGGTTCTAAGTAATTGTCTAGCAAAAAAAAAGTATTTTAACGTGTAAGCAACAAGTGTCAGAAAAAGGTTTAGTCTTTAAGTGGTTAAACTGACCTCATTTACAGACCGAAGTTCATTCCTTTGATCTATTCTAAAAGAAAGAAGTGTTAAAGAGAAACATTGTATCTCATGTGTCATGACATGTGTTTATAATTTCACTTTGATAGGGATCCAAAAGACTATTGATTGTGAAGATGTTGTCCTTTTAATGTATATACCCCATTATGAATACTGGTGGACCCCCTAATTTTATCCTGATTACCATGTTTTTAGACCTGTTATTACCAGCTATTGCTTAAATGTAATGTAATACCATGTGATGTTAATAAAATAATTAGTCCCCCTACACAGTTTATATATAAATATATACAGTATCTCACAAAAGTGAGTACACCCCTCACATTTTTGTAATTATATATCTTTTCATATGACAACTCTAAAGAAAATTCTACTTTGCTTGTCAAAAAATGAAGATTTGCTGTCCCCTCAATTTTTTTTTTATTATTATAAAAGAAACACACACACACACACACACACACACACACAGACACACTATTGCCTAAACCGGTGGCAACAAAAGTGAGTGAAAATGTCCAAATTTGGCCCAATTAGTAATTTTTCCTCCCCTCATGTGACTCGTTACTCGTTAGTGTTACAAGGTCTCAGGTGTGAATGGGGAGCAGGTGTGGTGTTATCGCTCTCACTCGCTCATACAGGTCACTGGAAGTTCAACATGGCACCTCATGGCAAAGAACTCTGAGGATCTGAAAAAATAAATAAATAGTTGCTCTACATAAAGATGGCCTAGGCTATAAGAAGATTGCCCAGACCCTCAAAACGAGCTGCAGCAAGGTGGCCATACAGCAGTTTACAGGACAGGTTCCACTCCGGACAGGCCTTGCCATGGCCGACCAAAGAAGCGGAGTGTGCACGTGCTCAGCGTCATATCCAGAGGTTTTCTTTGGGAAATAGATGTATGATTGCTGCAGAGATTAAAGGGGTGGGGGGGTCAGCTTGTCAGTGCTCAGACTAGGTGCAACCAACGATTATTTTCATAATTTGATTACTTGGCCGATTATAGTTTAGATTAATCGGATAATAACCTTAAAAAAAAAAAAAAAAGTGTGGTGTATAATTAAGTGAATATGTAAAGTAAAAAAAAAAAAAGAAAGGCCTAAATATCGCTATTCTGTGGTAAATATAAATAACACATTATATAAAGATAGTGTGTGTGTGTGTGATAGTCTACACACCCCTGTTAAGTTGTCAGATTTTTGCGATTTAAAAAGATGAGACAAAGATAAATCATTTCAGAACTTTTTCCACCTTTAATGTGACCTATAAACTGTACAACTCAGTTGAATAACAACCTGAAATCTTTTAGGTGGATGGAAGTAAAAAATAAATAATATGGTTGCAGAAGTGTGCACACCCTTAAAATGAATGTAAACCCAATTCATGAAATTTGAGCTGGGCACATATCTGCAGTATTTTATCTCTCTTCCAAGGAAAAAAGTGGCGCCTTCTAACCCTCTACACGCATGTGCATTGGGTCCACCCCATCTGGTAAGCCTCTTCTCCACATGGTGGTGGTCACGTCACAAGTCACTTACTATTTTTGGAAAATTCACCATTTTGAACTGAAAGTTTCAACCACATTCACGTTTTGATTATCAAAGACTTTTTTATACATTCATTTGGAGTTCTAAATGTATTTGGACTTATCATTAGATCTATTGTGATCCAGTCACTTTGAGCACTTGGGTGTTATATATTGTCATTACGCATAGTGATATATATTGTCATTACGCATAGCGCTACTTTTTTGTATATTATTTGTTGTTACTTTTTCCACAGGTATTGTAGCTGCTTTTATGTGTTAACAGCGCGAATATTGTTTGTATTTTTGTTCTATTTTGGATTTTGTATATTTGCTGCAGCTACTTACTCTGTTTATCACACACCCAGTCATGGATGTATTTGATTACAGAGCCTCTCACACTGTTAACACTGAAGGTGTGTTTTCCACCACCATCAGTGACACTGAGATAGGGGGTCTATTCACCAGACTCAAAAATGTTATGTCTTCGGAATTACATCTGCAATGGGACTTGGCCTTTCTGGAGCAATACATAGTAGACCGTATGGTTCCCAGAAGTCTCCGTTGGGAGGTTCAACCCCAGCAGGGAGATTCAGAGATTGATTCCTGGTTTAACTATTTCAATGATGCCGGGATTACATTTCTAGGTGTCCTGATCTCTAGAAAAAAGGCTAGATTAGCGGAGTTGGATAGAGAAATTAAAGAACTTAAGGAGAAACTTTTCTCACACAAACAATCTCTTGAGTATCTTTCTCTATCTACTAGTCTACAGAACCATCTTGAGAAAGAGGATAGAGATCAGAAGTTAAAAAAGCATAAGAAATATTCTAGGGATGCTGGGGACTATAGGAATAATACTGTGTTTGGGTGGCAGAAGCTATTTCTAACATCCTTTGGAGTGGAAATGGATTCTGCTCCCTCTTCAAGTAGTTCTGTCCAGATTCCTACCAATGGTCCTTCACTGACCCAGTCCGTGATTGCACCCAGTGTCCCAGCCCCTTTGTTTAGCTCACAAGGGGGTCTGGTTCGAGTACCTCCATCTAGAAATCCTCATACCCCCACTCATCAACGGGGCAGGGGAAAATCTAGAGGGACCAGAGGGAACAGAGGTTCATCTAGGGGCCACTCACGTCATCATAGTGGTCCACGTCATTATGGGTATGAAGACTATTCATACAATGTCTCCCCAGCTCGACAGAGAACCGTCCCATCATCCCATTATGATTATACATCATATTATGGTCCCCCCCCCCCCATTTCTACCCATAACAGATTTGCTCCTTTGGGTGAGATACGGGACAATAGTTACCATACACGTGCCAGGTACCCTCCTGAACCTTCTTATTACAGTCCTGACTATTCCAATTCACAAAGCCATAACACACGGGATTTTCACGAGGTTCCAGACACTCACAAAAGAAGTTCAGATCAAAGAGAGGGACCAGAGGGGGGCAGAGAGTTCAGGAAAGGAAAAAGAAGGAGAGTTTAAAAGGCCAGGGCGTTTTTAACTTAAGTACTAAGGAATTTACTTCTGAAGAATTATTAGTTTTGGACAAAGGCCTCAAGTTTGCCCCTCTAAAGAAACTTGATAAGTTCGGTACTTTCATCGACATACAAAAATATGTTCGTAAGGTTAATATACAATGGTACCTCATCACTAATCCCATTGTGAGTGAGGCCAGGGCAGCTGCGTTTGGGACGGTACACTCGGGTCTATCCAACCCGTCGTTGTTTAATCCCCCCGTTCCCGTAGCACTCTCTGTAAGTATTTTCAGAGATTTAGTACTAAAGGACTTGTCAGAAATCCCAGAGAGACGAGGTTCTCGTCAAACTGTGTCCAGTGTGGGCCTCAAGTCCCTGTGTTCCAACAGGGACTTGGTGATTCGCCCTGCAGAAAAAGGTGGAGGCATAGTGGTTCTGGACAAATCTGATTATGAAAAAGAAATGTTCAGAATCCTACATGAACCTAACACCTATTTACAGATGTCCTCCAATCCTACTTCTAGGTTCAAAATTGAACTTCAGAGCTTGGTTGACAGCGGTTTCTCTAGAAACATTTTAAACAAAAAAGAAAAGGCGTTTTTGGTCCCTACTGTCCCTAGGATACCGACCATCTACTATCTACCGAAGGTCCATAAAGATCCCGTGCACCCACCCGGTCGTCCAATTGTGAGCGGGATCAATTCGGTCACATCCAGAATTGGCCGCTACATTGACCATTATCTCCAACCGTTGGTCAGGCGTGTGCCATCATATTTGGTGGACACCGGGGCTACTATCAGAAAACTTCAGGATGTGAATATAGGAGGTGACTACATCCTGGTGACAGCTGATGTAGCCTCGCTTTATACATGTATCCCACACAGTAAGGGGTTAGAGGCTGTACAGTATTTCTTGGAGAAGGAAGAAACCTTAGCCCCTTCCAACGAGTGTTCATCATGGAATTGTTGGAGTTTGCCATGAGAAGTAGTTACTTCTGGTTTAACGACAACTTTTACCTCCAGCTGAGAGGTGTGGCCATGGGGGCTAAATATGCCCCCAGTTTGGCCAACCTTTTCATGGCCAAATGGGAGGAGGATGTCGTCTATGCCTATGACACCCAGCACTTGGTGTTTTGGGCCAGGTATATTGACGACATCCTCCTCCTATGGAGTGGCAGCGTGGCATCACTTGAGATCTTCATGGACCATCTAAATGCCAATGATAGAGGGATTTCCCTTTCATATACTGCCAGCCATAAAAAGATCCAGTTCCTTGATTTGGAAATTAGTATCCATGATCGTCAGTTTTGTTTTCAAACACACTTTAAGAAAACTGATCGGAATGGGTACATTCCACAGGACAGTTGTCATCACCAATCCTGGCTGAAGTCTGTCCCGCGCAGTCAGTTCCTTAGACTGAGGAGGAACTGCAGTGATGTTAATATCTTTCTGACTCAGGCCGAGATCCTTAAACAACGTTTTATCGATAAGGGCTATGACCCTGTCAGTATCGATAGTGATCTCGGACAGGTATTGGAGATTGACAGGCGTTCTCTGTTGGAGGTTAAGCAGAAAGGTGAACCCAACAATACCTTTAAATGGGCAATGCTCACTTCCTTCTCCCTGCAACACAAACAAGTGAAAGCCATTATAGCGAAGCACTGGGACATTTTGAAAAATGATAACATCCTTGGTTCAGTTTTACCAGACCAGGCCAAAGTCGTTTTTAGAGGGGCACCTACTCTTCAGGGTAGAATAGCACCCAATATCATCAACCCCCCAGTACGTCCTTCCTTTTTTCACCAACTGGTGGGCTACCATCCCTGTAAGAAGTGTAGTGTGTGCAGATACAACACATCTGGAAGAAGCAAAACCTTAGAGTTCAGGTCTACCAATACAGGGAAGTTATACTCGATTAAACATTTTTGTACATGCTCCACCACACACATTGTATATCTTATCACCTGCCCTTGTGGCAAACAATATGTAGGTCGTACCATCAGGCCCTTTTCGGTCAGAGTGGGGGAACATGTTTCATTAATTTTAGGGGGTGATGTTAATCATACGGTGCCTAGACACTATAGGCTACATCACAGTAGAAATCCAGCTGGTACGCAATTTTTGATCATTGATCGTTTTATTCCCCATTGGAGGGGTACCCCCAGAATTAGGGGAGTGTCCCAGCTGGAGACCTACTGGATATATGAACTACAAACGCACAGGCCGTCCGGTTTAAACGTCGAGTGGGATATTAATTCCTTCATTGACCAATCCTAGTAATGGTTGTTTCAGTTGAATATGGATCCATTTTCACCTTTTCTTAATAATGTTTTCGTATAACCATTTTATTATATGTTTTTTAATGTGCATGATACACCATGTACAGTTGTATCTGATGCTGTGTGTTGGGATCACCATCTGGTTTGCCTATTGGACAGTCCATTGTTGAGGTACATGGGCTCCCTTCTGTGATCAATCATGGTAGGTGTAGGTTTGGTCCGTTCCAATGTGAGATTTATATTCATATATGAGACGTTTGTCTCACTCACACACATTGTGATTTGATGCCATTAAGGTTTAATCCCTCTTTGTCATCCAACATTAATTGTAATGTTTTTATTTACATTCAGTCATTATTTTATGATGTTTTTATTCAGAGCTGAATTGCAATAATCAATTCTAATTTTTTATTAGGTGGTCACAATTGCATTCACCAGCCTTTTTTCCATCCACTATTCATACATTTCTGGTCCAGGTTGGAAGATGTGTTACATTTCCGCGTACCAGTTAAAGCCAATCTATTCCTGCTATTGGCTGCGTTTCACGCTCGGTGCTTTACATGGCGGTGGAGCGCAACGCAGCCAACTTGCTAGCCAGGTATAGCCTTACTTCCGGGGACACCGCGCCATCAGTTGATGACGCGATTGCGCCACCTTCGTCCGGCGTGAACGTCCGCATGTCATGTGATGTTCCGCAAGGGTCATGTGACGTTGTACGATGGTCACGTGAGGTTCATCACGTGGCTTGGGCGTGACGTCATGACCGCGACGATGGATACCCGGGCACCTTCCACAAGGGTTTCCACAGATAGGCTGTTTTTGCCCTGCATCAAGCATGGGTAAGCAGGTCAGTGATGTGTATATATTTAGAGATCACCCCCCGTATCTAGCCTATTCAGCTTCCTTATATTAGGATTTATTAATGCTCTATGTAGGGATTCCATAGAGAGGCTTGGAACGCACGCCCCAGCGCCATTTTGATTTTCCAGGAAGTACTGGTACAATGGGCAGACGAGGGGGAGGCCCTTGATATCTATAAGTAGCATACAGGCAACAGTGGAGGTATACCCCAGACGATGCAAGGTTTTGCGAAACGCGTCGGGGCACTCCACTGCTGCCACTGAGTGTTTTGCAAAGCGCTATGTTCATGGATTGAATGTAAGTGTACTTACCTACATTTAATAAATATCCTTTACGTTATTACGCTATGTGCCCTCTCCTTCTTTCTTCTATATGATTTCTATGTGAGCCATTTTCATCATTCTATTGGGCTTGGATATCTGGTGTCATCCTTGAGTCTGGATCTCGGATACATATGTGTGCAGTGCCAGCTGGGAT
This sequence comes from Rana muscosa, assembly GCA_029206835.1. Taxonomy (NCBI): domain Eukaryota; kingdom Metazoa; phylum Chordata; class Amphibia; order Anura; family Ranidae; genus Rana; species Rana muscosa. The sequence continues at coordinate 358,960,079 of CM055122.1, forward strand.
TTCATATGTACGGATACATACACATTAAGCCTGTTTGACCCTCTACACGCATGTGAATTGGGTCCACCCCATCTGGTAAGCCTCCTCTCCTCATGGTGGTGGTCACGTCACAAGTCACTTACTATTTTTGGAAAATTCACCATTTTGAACTGAAAGTTTCAACCACATTCACGTTTTGATTATCAAAGACTTTTTTATACATTCATTTGGAGTTCTATATGTATTTGGACTTATCATTAGATCCATTGTGATCCAGTCACTTTGAGCACTTGGGTGTTATATATTGTCATTACGCATAGTGATATATATTGTCATTACGCATAGCGCTACTTTTTTGTATATAGCCTTCTAAACGTAGCAGAAAGTTATTTAATCAAAATAAACATAAAAACAAGCAATTGGAATTACACTCACAATGGAGCGATTGGATTTAGGCTTATCTGTACTGAAGGATCATCCGCGCTGTTCCGGGGGCTGCTGTATACCAGATGTCCTTGGTCTGGGGTCTCTGTGTAGCCTCCTGGCTGTGATAACGGTGGTGAAACCCAGCGCTGTCAGCAGACATGGACGGGAGACAGTAATCACAGGGACACAGGCAGCGATGACATCACTTCCGGGTACAGGGTCAGCGGGGAGGTGCACGCGTTCGAAGCATGCGTGCTTCTTCCTCAGGCACTGTGGGGGCCATCTTTGGAGTGGGAATTAGTACTGGACTGAGTGTTACCTGATTGGCTAAGGGGTAACCATAGAGACGTATGAAAGCCGCGGCTGAGCCAGCACGAATCGCCCCATAGTCATTACTAAATGACTGATAGAGCTTATATCATGAAAATGACTGAGTAGGAATTATTAAAAATAGCTTAAACATGTGATGATATAGTTGATGACACATGGGGTAATATGTATACATATATATGTGAATTGTACATTATATATATATATATATATAAATATAAATAAATAAAAAAAAGGGGATAATAAAAAGGAAGTGTATAATTATATATATAATAAATAAAAGAACCTGTGTTGCAGCATAAAATCTAGTTAGATTGGGTTAATAGGGATTGGTACAATTCCTACAATGAATAACAATAGATCAAAATAATAATAATAATAATAATAATAGTGTAGCGGGGGTCTAAATTTAGGGGGTACACTTGGGTGGTAGTATGATCCAGGATGTGCTAATTATGAAAGGATTTACACCATTCAAATTGTGGAGGACTTGGTGGTGTGCTATTCTCCTTGGCCTGTGGGTGGCGATGTTCCCGCGGGTCGAGGTAGAATCATTGCCACAGTGCTGTCTCCTTGTTGTCCCATTCCGGCGGTGGTACAGCGGGGCGGGGAACCTGCTGTGGCGTCACGGGAGGATATAAAAGGGAGAGACGCCCTCGCCACGAGGTCTTCTTCTTCTGCATCCCGCGCCCAGGCACCTCAGGCCTGGGTGCTGGCGGTTCGGAGTTCCGGCCTAGGTGCCCATGGCCTGGCCGGAGCGGTGTTGGAGTCCATCCCAGGCACCTTAAGCCTGGGGTGAGGTACTACATCGGAGGCCTGGGGCTCAGTGACTTCGACTGGGTCCCGCAAGGGCGGATTTGTCCGAGGGTCCCTGAGGTGGATGGGGCTCGTATCTGAGGCGAGGAGGCCGGAGAGGTCACCCTTCTGAAGAAACGGAGCAGCATCAACCCGGTGACAGAGGGGCCTCTGGTAACTCTCTTGGAGGGACATCTTCCCCCTGATAGGGGCCACAACGCAGCGAAGGTACTCCTGTTTCTGTTCTCTGGGGTCGCTGGTAGAGACCCTGAAGGTTTAAGTTCTTTCACAAGCTATGGGCTTTAGCAACCGCTGGTGAATCCACAGTGGTTCAACCAGTCGGCTGGAAAAGGACTGTTTATTGGAGTGTGTTAATAAACAAGAGTTGGACCCTCTATCGGTGTGTGGAACTCTGGTTAATGGGAGCAAAGGGGAGTGTCAGTACAGCAGGACTTGGTTCTTAAAGACACACAGGCCCGAGGATAATAACAGGTACTGGCCTTCACCTGTGTGTTTTGACTATGGAACTGAGAATGTCTGTGTTTGAACTTTGCTGCCGGAGGAGTTCCGAGTGGGTCAGCCATATTACTGGCCAAAGTGCATCCCTGCTCGAAGTCGTGGACATGACCCTAAGACGGGAAAGGCCCATGCAGAAGAGCAAGAAGAGGGAGAAGTCCAGCCGTGTGACGTACTACATGTGGGGGCTTTTACTGCACTGCGCCATGAGGCACCCCATAGCTGCGCAGTTCGTGGGCGGAGACTGGTGGAAGCCTGCGAAAACGTGCAAGTTGTGGGAGGAGTCTGGCCATGTGAGGAGATACACGTGGAGACTCTGGCGTGTGGTCAGTGCGTGATGGAAGAGCAGCAGATAGTCGGGATGACCTCAAGTTCCCTGTGGATTCCGGTTCCCTACCCCACGAAGATGACTGCTTTTGCTACTCCCCTTACAGACACGGGGATAAGACTTAGGCCCCGGGGGCAGTTGGATCTGTACACCTGCAGAGACATGGAGGCCCTCGGCGTGATCTGTCCCTGATGCTTGGGACTGGAGGTCAACCTGAAGACATTCGGGCGTTGCGAGGCATGCAACGAGTTTCTATTCGAGGTGGAGCCATCCACAGCAAGGCCCCGGGCCCTTCGCCTCAACTGCCTCACAGGTACCGCTACTCCGGAAGGGGAGATCCAGGCCTTTGCGGAGGTTCCCGTACGCACTGACCAGGGCGACGTGACTGCCCAACCAGAAACTGAGAGAGAAAAATCCGAAGATGCTGCTTCGGTCGCCACAAGCTTCCTGCTCCCACCTCCGAAGAGGAAAGTCGGCCTGGTACAGGCCTCCTGTGGTCGTGGTCGAGCTTCACCCTGCCACTTGCCTGGCCTGGATGGCGCCGGTAGAGAGAAAAGTCCTGGACATCCTGCTTCTTCAAAAGGTCCAGGTGAGCCAGGGGCTGGGACTGTGGTGGTGGTTGGAGGTGTCGGGAGTCTACAGTCGGTGGAGCCCGTAAGGGAGGGTGATTCCGTGTCAACCGGGAATTACCTACCCGCAGAGATGTATGACACTTCCGACCTGGAATCGCTGTCGGACTGTGGAGATGGTGAAATTGACGAACTCTTTCACCGCAAGGGCTGGGACAAAAAGCCATTGCCCGTGCTACGTGCACCTTGGGATCTGCCTATGTCCACAGGAGACAGTACGCCCCGGGCGGAAGCCCCGGAGCTCACGAGGAAGCCTAGTCCTCTGCTTGTTCTTCCACCACCCGCAGAATCACTCGTTCTGGTAGCGGGAACACAGCGCGCATCACTGCGGACACCGAGATTCAACCCATCAGAGGTAGTTAAAGTACCTCGGCATCCAGAAGCCATCGTGCCGCCCGGAGAAGGAGAGCGGGCTATGATGCCACCTTTGGCCCGACTGCAGAGGCTCTTCAGTCAGAGGGTTGCCCGTGAGTATGGATGGGAGTATCCTTACTTGCCTAGGGACTTGCTTTTTGAGGTCGAAGTCCTGCGGCAGCGATGGTATGACGAGTTCGTCTGGGAGAAGCTTAAAGTGCCTCATGCCCGCCGGTACTTGTCCTGTTCACCATCAGTGTCTAAACAATTCAGGGACTGCAGAGCGGAATGGATGTTGGGCCGTCATATCCATGCAGACAAGGTGCTTATCTACCGAAAGGATGGAGAGGCCATTGACTATACTGTTGAAACCTTTGATAAGCATCTGAAGCTCCTGTTCTTACCGCATCCGAAGTTCTATTTGTAGGAGAAAAGACTCCTGTATGTTCTCTTGTTGCTGGACTTTCTGGAAGTGTTTTCCCAGAATACAAGAACTGTGCCCTGGTTTGTTTTTTTTATTTGGGCTTTTTCACTCTTTGGAGAAATGGGAGCTGTTTGTTTTGTTCTCCCTCTTTCTTCATGCATTAAAGGCAAAGACATTGGGGTAGAATCAGAGTAGGGACACAGTCAGAAGAAGGAGGGTTGTCTGGAAGATTCAACCAAGTGTCATCACCACGACACTGTCACCAGGTGGCAGTGTTGTGCAACGACTGTTTTTTTTTTTTACACTTGCACCACCTTACTCATTGGAGCGAATGGGTCTCTCGGCTGATAGACCCATTCATTCCAAGTTACACCAATGTGTTAGGATGTTGTGTTTTCTTTTTTTTTTTCCCTCTGCAGGAGATACATCTGTCAGGGCTACTGAGTATGGGGTGGTTCTTAGACAGTAATGGGAGGGATTGTAATTTTGTACATGTTCAAATGGTTTTATTGCAAAGTTCTATTATTTTATGTTTCCCTTCCCTTGAGCAGGTCTTGGCAAAAATTGGGATTTCAAATTTGAGGGATGGCCTCTGGGGTCAAGCCTATGTTACCACTCCTTGAGAGACATGGGTTTGCACCAGACGCTGGGGACCAGCGCTAAATCACTTAGGGGGGAGAGTGTAGCGGGGGTCTAAATTTAGGGGGTACACCTGGGTGGTAGTATGATCCAGGATGTGCTAATTATGAAAGGATTTACACCATTCAAATTGTGGAGCACTTGGTGGTGTGCTATTCTCCTTGACCTGTGGGTGGTGATGTTCCCGCGGGTCGAGGTAGAATCATTGCCACAGTGCTGTCTCCTTTTTGTCCCATTCCGGCGGTGGTACAGCGGGGCGGGTAACCTGCTGTGGCGTCACGGGAGGATATAAAGGGGAGAGACGCCCTCGCCACGAGGTCTTCTTCTTCTATCCCGCGCCCAGGCACCTCAGGCCTGGGTGCTGGCGGTTCAGAGTTCCGGCCTAGTTGCCCATGGCCTGGCCGGAGCGGTGTTGGAGTCCATCCCAGGCACCTTAAGCCTGGGGTGAGGTACTACATTGGAGGCCTTGGGCTCAGTGACTTCGACTGGGTCCCGCAAGGGCGGATTTGTCCGAGGGTCCCTGAGGTGGATGGGGCTCATATCTGAGGCGAGGAGGCCGGAGAGGTCACCCTTCTGAAGAAACGGAGCAGCATCAACCCGGTGACAGAGGGGTCTCTGGTAACTCTCTTGGAGGGACATCTTCCCCCTGATAGGGGCCACAACGCAGCGAAGGTACTCCTGTTTCTGTTCTCTGGGGTCGCTGGTAGAGACCCTGAAGGTTTAAGTTCTTTCATAAGCTATGGGCTTTAGCAACCGCTGGTGAATCCACAGTGGTTTCGTTTACTTATCAGGACAGTGCCTCGACCTGCTCACCCCACCGTATTGAACTGTTTATTGGGTCTCAACCAGTCGGCTGGAAAATGACTGTTTATTGGAGTGTGTTAATAAACAAGAGTTGGACCCTCTATCGGTGTGTGGAACGCTGGTTAATGGGAGCAAAGGGGAGTGTCAGTACAGCAGGACTTGGTTCTTAAAGAGACACACAGGCCCGAGGAGAATAACAGGTACTGGCCTTCACCTCACCCGCAGCAATGGGGAGGACATGGGCCGTAGCGCATCTCACCCTCATGTACAATATACCCCTAGACCAGAAAGAGGGGGTGAGGCCGCTACAATAATAATAATAATAATAATAATAATAATAATAAGGTATTGGCACCCATGGCGATCTCGATCCATCAATAATGATTTCCATGGGAAAAAAATTATTTAAAAAAAGAAGAGTAATGATTGGACGAGTTTTTACTAACACTAGCTGGTGTATATTAAGTGCAAGGGATATATAGATATCTATAGAGATGTGAGGTATGTGTGTAAATGGGGAAGGGAATATATCTAAAAGAATAGTTGCATATGTACATTAATATATATGAGCACACACATGGACTGTATGTATACACATAAACATGTACACTCATCTGGACATAGTTGTATACTATCTTTAATATGTAAAGGAAGACCTAGCTAATCCACTTGGGAGGCCCATCGTTGCGGCCATGGAAAGTGTCACAAGTTCTCCCCATCTATATCGATCACTTCCTACAACCCTTAGTCAACAAGCTTCCTTCACATATTAAAGATAGTATACAACTACTACATATGCTACAACAATACCGATGGGAACCATCATACCGCTGGCTCTCGTTAGATGTAGTTTCCCTCTATCCCTCACAAAGTAGGCCTACAGACCACACAGTACTACCTCAATGATGATCCACTGCTTAATGCCCGGCAAGTACATTTCATCTTGGACATGTTAGAGTACTGTCTGACACAACTATTTTGAAACAAACGGCAAGTTCTATATTCAAATTCAAGGTACAGCTATGGGGGACAATTTTGCCCCCAGCTATGCCAATCTCACTATGGGCTACTGGGAACACCTCCACATCTGGCACAACAACCCCTATGCCTCCCACTTGGTATTCTATGGCCGCTACATAGATGATGTAGTTATCATCTGGGATGGGCCAGAATCCCTAATTCCAGGATTTCTGCAATCCTGTAATACCAATACCATGGGCCTATCTTTCACTGCAGTAACAGATGACAGTAAGCTTGCCTTTTTGGACCTGGAATTGTTCCACAATGAGAGTACTATCTGTGCCCAAAACTATACTAAACCTACTTCAAGCAATTCCTTTTTACATTATGGGAGCTGTCAACACCCAATATTCCTAAGAGTCAGTTTTGCAGACTCAAGCACAACTGTACACGGATACATGACTATACCATTCACGGTCAGACGTTAAAGACAAAATTGAAAGAAAAAGACTATCCTGATGAGATTGTGGAAGGAGCCTTCCAACACTACCTCAATAATGATGTCAGGAGAGACAGAACAAGGAGATCAGAGGATAATACGCAACCAGTTCGTTTTGTTCCACAGTTCCACAGTCAATATAGAAAAATGGAAAGGATCCTTTTAAAACATTGGCCAATACTGAGTGAGGATCCACATCTCAAATCCACGCTCACAGAACGACCCCTAGTTACCTATAGAAGAGCAAAAGACATCAAGGCCCAGATAGCTCCAAGCAAAAATAAAATATCAGGAGCCAGCGGCAGCATGACATTTTTTAACATCAAGAGAATGTACCAGTGCAAGAAGCCCCTCTGCCTCACGTGCAAACACGTCACCCACCGACAAAAAAGACTATGTGTAAAGGGAAGAAATATACCATACCAGACTTTTACATGCTCTTCCGAGTACGTAGTATATTGCCATGACGTGCCCATGTGGCCTGTTCTATGTAGGCCGCACTATCCGTACTCTTCGAAAAAGGTTCAGGTAACACCGAAACTTTGTGGAAAAGGGCTTGGACAAATATAGTGTCGCCAGGCACTTTAAAGAATCTCATCAACAATCCTCCTCAGGGCTTCGAGTTTGGGTCAGAGGCAATCTCCAAACATCTTCCCAAAGCAAAATGCTACAAGAGGTTGTGCGAAAGGGAAAATTATTGGATCTTTACCCTGGATAGTCTCTCGCCTGGGGGACGCAACGAAGGCATTGAAATCAACATTCTACTGTAATTGCTTGACCATTTTCATCCCAGTCCCCGCATTTTCAGCCATTTTAACCACTTCCCGCCCAGTCAATAGCAAATTGACGTCCGGGAAGTGGTTCTGTTATCCACACTGGACGTCATATGACGTCCTGCGGGATAACAGCCGCCGCGCGCCCGGGGGGGCGCGCATCGCGGCGATCGGTGGAGCGGTGGGTCAGTCTGACCCACCGCTACACTGATCTCGGTAAAAAGCCTCCGTCGGAGGCTTTTTACCATGTGATCAGCCGTGTCGAATCACGGCTGATCAGGAAGTAAACAGGAAGAGCCGTTGATCGGCTCTTCCTCACTCGCGTCTGACAGACGCGAGTAGAGGAGAGCCGATCGGCGGCTCTCCTGACAGGGGGGGTTCGCGCTGATTGTTTATCAGTGCAGCCCCCCCTCGGATACCCACACTGGACCACCAGGGAAGCCCCCAAGGACCACCAGGGAAGCCCTAAGCATGTGGATGGCCCCCATGGCCATCCACATGTAGTAAAAAAAAAATATATAAAAAAAAAAAACATAAAAAAATATGCCAATCAGTCCCCACACATGGGCACTGACTGGCACGATCATGGCAAGAAAATAATGTGTGGTGGCTGGCATTGCTAGGCAGCAGTGTCACCAGTGCCACCTACTAGTGTCCATCAGTGCCACCTATCAGTGCCCATCCGTGCCCATTAGTGCCCACCTATCAGTGCCCGTCTGTGCCACCTATCAGTGCCACCCATAAGTGCCCATCAGTGCCGCCTAAAAGTGCCCCTTAGTGCCGCCTATGAGTGCCCATCAGTGCCGCCTATGAGTGCCAATCAGTGCCGCCTATGAGTGCCAATCAGTGCCGCCTATGAGTGCCAATCAGTGCCGCCTATGAGTGCCACATATCAGTGCCCATCAGTGCCGCCTATCAGTGCCCATCATCAGTGCCACCTCATCAGTGCCACCTCATTGGTGCCACCTCATCGGTGCCCATCAGTGTCGCCTTATCAGTGCCCTTCAGTGCCGCCTCATCAGTGCCCGTCATTGAAGTAGAAAAGGTACTTAATTACAAAAAAAATTAACAGAAACAAAGAAAAACATCGTTTTTTTAAAAATTTTCGCTCTTTTTTTATTTGTTGCGCAAAAAATAAAAAATCGCAGAGGCGATCAAATACCACCGAAAGAGAGCTCTATTTGTGGGAACAAAATGATAAAAAATTTGTTTGGGTATAGTGTAGTATGACCGCGCAATTGTCATTCAAATTGCGACAGTGCTGAAAGCTCAAAATTGGCTTGGGCAGGAAGCTGTATAAGTGCATGGTATTGAAGTGGTTAACCACTTAACGACCGCTCTCTGTATATATACACGTCGGCAGAATGTCACGGACAGGCACAATCACGTACCTGTACGTGCCTGCCTTCGTATGGTTGGGGAGTCCCATCGGACCCCCCTTCTATGCAGTGAGCGGTCGGCATCGTTCCGGGAGCGATCCGTGATGAGGGGGCGGCCATTCATTTCCGGCCACCCCCTCGCGATCGCTCCCGGCGAATGAAAAGCTTCCTCTGCCTGTGTAATGTTTACATAGGCAGGAGGAAGTGATGTCATCTCTCATGCGACCCTCACATATACCAAGCGCCGCATGAGAGAAGACACAGAGGTTAGTGCACTAAACAGCACACTGACACCACAGACATTAGGCACACGATCGCCCCCCCCCCAGGCCCCCCCAGCCCCCAGTCACAGTGTCACTGATTGCAGTGACCATTTATTTACTGATCACTGCAATCAGTGACATTTGTGACTGTAAAAGTGTCAGGGAAGAGTGTTTTAGGTCCAGTGTAGCCCCCTAACCCCCCTAATAAAAGGTTTAACCCCTTGATCGCCCCCCCCCAGGTAACCCTTTCACCCCCTAACACCGCTGTCACTAAGCGATCGTTTTTCTGATCGCCGTCTTAGTGGCGGTGATGCCGATAGGTAGCCAGTTATTTTTTTTAGGTTCGCCGCAGGTTTTTATAGCGTCAGGTACCCCCATATATTACCTAATAAAGGTTTAACCCCTTGATCGCCCCCCAGGTAACCCTTTCACCCCCTTTTGCCAGTGTCACTAAGTGATCGTTTTTCTGATCGCTGTATTAGTTATGCTGGTGCCGATAGGTAACCAGTTATTTTTTTTAGGTTTGCCACAGGTTTTTATAGCGTCAGGTACCCCCATATATTATCTAATAAAGGTTTTAACCCCCTAATTGCCCCTAGTTAACCCTTTCACCAGTGATCACTGTATAAGTGTTACTGGTGACACTGGTTAGCCAGTTAGTTATTTTGTTATTTAGGTTCCCCGTCAGGTTTTTATATAGCGTCAGGTACCCCCATATATTACCTAATAAAGGTTTAACCCCCTGATTGCCCCTCGTTAACCCTTTCACCAGTGATCACCATATAAGTGTTACGGGTGACGCTGGTAAGTTAGTTTGCTTTTCATAGTGTCAGGGCACCCGCCGCATATAACCCAATAAAGGTTTAACCCCCTGATCGCCCAGCGGGTGATATCAATTAGGTTTTAGCGTCAGAGGGTCTGCGTCGCCCCAGGCAGCGTCAGGTTAGTGCCAATAACGCTAACACCCACGCGTGAAGCATACACCTCCCTTAGTGGTATAGTATCTGAACAGATCAATATCTGATCTGATCAGATCTATACTAGTGTCCCCAGCAGTTTAGGGTTCCCAAAAATGCAGCGTTAGCGGGATCAGCCCAGATACCTGCTAGCACCAGCGTTTTTCCCCTCCGTCCAGCCCAGGCCACCCAAGTGCAGTATTGATCAATCACTGTCACTTACAAAACACAACACACATAACTGCAGCGTTCGCAGAGACAGGCCTGATCCCTGCTACTCTAGTGCTGTAAGAGGTGATTTCACCACCACAGTTAAAAAAAAAGAGCATATATGCCGAAGCATGGGGGCAGCAGGAGCAGAGGAGCGATTTTGCTCCTAATGCCGCGTACATACGGTCAAAATTCCGACGGAGGCATGCCCGTGGAAAAGTCCGACCATGTGTGTGCGGCATAACTTTTGCGGGAGGATGCCCCCATGCTTCGGCATATATAAATGGTGCATGTATGCCCATCATTAGAAGTGGGTGGATGTCGTCCCCCCCCCCCCCCGGATATAAAAAGCGCCATTGGGAAATTATTAAAGCATTTTATCACACCGATCTTGGTGTGGTCAGATGCTTTGAGGGCAGAGGAAAGATCTAGGGTCCAATAGACCCCAGTTTTTTTCAAAAAAAAAAAGAAGGAGTACCTGTCACTACCAATTGCTATCATAGGGGATATTTACATTCCCTGAGATAACAATAAAAAAAAAAAAAAAAAAAAAAAATTTATTTTATATATATATATATATATATATATATATATATATATATATATATATATATATATATATATATATATATATATATATATGGAAGGAACAGTTCAAAAATAAAATAAAAAAGCAAAATTAATAAAAAATAAATAAAAAAAGGCACCCCTCTTGCGCAATGGCGAACGCAAGCGTCGGTCTGGCATCATATGTAAACAGCAATTGCATCATGCATGTGAGGTATTACCGCGAAGGTCAGAACGAGGGCAGTCATTTTAGCAGTAAATCTAACGTGGTAACCTGTGAAGGCTTTTAAATATGTATGTAGTTTGTCGCCACTGCACGTTTGTGCGAAATTTTAAAGCATGTCGTGTTTGGTATCTATGTACTCGGTCTAAGATCATCTTTTTTATTTCATCAAACATTTGGGCAACATAGTGTGTTTTAGTGCATTAAAAAAATAGGTATTTTTTCCCCCAAAAAATGCGTTTGAAAAATCGCTGCGCAAATACTGTGTGGAAAAAAAAATGCAACACCCACCATTTTAATCTGTAGGGCCTTTGCTTTAAAAAATATATATAAATGTTTGGGGGTTCAACCAAATTTTCTTGCAAAAAAAAATATGATTCATGTAAACAAAAAGTGTCAGAAAGGGCTTTGTCTTCAAGTGGTTAGAAGAGTGGATGTAAGCTTCCTAATGTTGTGTATAAAATGCCAGGACAGTTCAAACCCCCCCCCCCCCCCAAATGACCCCATTTTGGAAAGTAGACACCCCAAGCTATATACTGAGAGGCATGTCGAGTCCATGGAATATTTTATATGTTGACACAAGTTGCGGAAAAAAGACAATTTATTTTTTTGCACAAAGTTGTCACTAAATGATATATTGCTCAAACATGCCATGGGCATATGTGGAATTACACCCCAAAATACATTCTGTTACTTCTCCTGAGTACGGTGATACCACATGTGTTAGACTTTTTGGGAGCCTAGCCGCGTACGGGACCCCATAAACCAAGCACCGCCTTCAGGCTTTCTAAGGGTATACATTTTTTGATTTCACTCCTCACTGCCTATCACAGTTTCGGAGGCCATGGAATGCCCAGATGGCACAACCCCCCCCCCCCCTCAAATGATCCCATTTTGGAAAGTAGACACCCCAAGCTATTTGCCGATAGGTATGGTGAGTATTTTGCAGATCTCGCTTTTTGTCACAAAGTTTTGAAAATTTAAAAAAAAAATATATATATTTTCTTTCTTCATTTTCAAAAACAAATGAGAGCTGTAAAATACTCACCATGCCTTTCAGCAAATAGCTTGGGGTGTCTACTTTCCAAAATGGGGTCATTTGGGGGGGTTTTGTGCTATTTTGGCATTTTATGGCCTTCGAAACTGTGATAGGTAGTGAGGAGTGAAATCAAAAACTTGCGCCCTTAGAAATCCTGAAGGCAGTGCTTGGTTTTCGGCGGCCCGTACGTGGCTAGGCTCTTAAAAAGTCCCACACATGTGGTATCCCCGTACTCAGGAGAAGCAGCAAAATTTATTTTGGGGTGCAATTCCACATATAACCATGGCATGTGTGAGCAATATATCATTTAGTGACAACTTTTTGTAATTTTTTTTTTTGGTCATTATTCAATCACTTATATTCAATGGACTCAACATGCCTCTCAGCAATTTCCTTGGGGTGTCTTCTTTCAAAAATGGGGTCATTTGGGGGGGGGGGGGGTTTGTACTGCCCTGTCATTTTAGCACCTCAAGAAATTAAATAGGCAGTCATAAATTAAAAGCTGTGTAAATTTCAGAAAATGTACCCTAGTTTGTAGACGCTATAACTTTTGCCCAAACCAATAAATATACGCTTATTGAATTTTTTTTTTACTAAAGACATGTGGCTGAATAAATTTTGGCCTAAATGTATGACTAAAATTGAGTTTATTCGATTTTTCTTATAACAAAAAGTAGAAAATATCTTTTTTTTTTCAAAATTTTCAGTCTTTTTCCGTTTATATCGCAAAAAACAAAAAATCGCAGAGGCAATCAAATACCATTAAAAGAAAGCTCTATTTGTGGGAAGAAAATGACGCACATTTCGTTTGGGTACAACATTGCATGTCCGCACAATTTCCAGTTAAAGCAGCGCAGTGCCAAATTCTGAAAACACCTCTGGTCATTAACCTGCATAATGGTCCGGGGCTTAAGTGGTTAGTTAACATAAACGCACTACACACGCATGAATGTCTATTTGTATAGAAAGTACATATCCCAATCAATGATTGGTATTGATCAGTCGGTCCATTCATGTTCTATTTATGTTCCTAGTCCCCTTCCCTTCCCCCCTCCTCCCATTCGTGTGTGGACATGTGTCCAGAGGAGTGTACATGTGTATGTGTTGCGACAGCAGGAAGGTAAAGTCACCTGGTTGCATCCAGGGGGGTAGATATATTTCGCCCAGATTCAGGCTTTACGCCGACTTATACAACTAGGTGGAGAGTTGTATAAGCCCAGCTAAGGCTAGTGGGCTCATGGATGACTCATACCTCTAGGGAGAGTGCTGGGCGTCGTGCAGACAGGGAGTTGATGAGACCAGCTGAAGCTTGTCAGCTCATTTAGGCCTCTATAAGAACTCCCAGCTTCATTAGGGGTTAGCTCATGCCTGGAACCAGACCTGTGTGGACTGTCTAGGGAGAGTGAACCCCTGTGCGGTGAGACAAAGCCTGTGTGGCTATTTGCTTGGACATTTAAAACCAGGGACTTAGGGACTAGGACAGCCCTAGGCTGATCCCAGTTGTTAGTTAGGAAACCTGTATGTTTAGTCAGAGGTCAACTTGACCAGGATTTATTTTGTTTATGTTTCTTTTGCTTTGCTGTGTTTTGTCACTGTAAATAGAAAATAAGCCGCACCTTTTTGATTTTGAAAACCACAACCTCCGTTTGCTGGGCCTGTTTTGTGTGGGGAGCCCATCCCGGGGGTCACACACACCCGCTGCCGAGCTAACCCCCTCACAGTTGGTGGAGAACCAGTGGCAGTTTTTTTTAAGCCAGCATGGAGGAGATACTGAAGCAGCTGGCTCTAGCAAATGCCAATCAACAGCAGACAAATGCAGGTTTGCAAAAGAGCCTTGCAGCTCATCAACAGAGCCTTGCAGCTCAACAACAGAACTTCGCAGCCCAGCAGCAAGCTCATCAACAGAGCCTTGCAGCCCAGCAGCAGACAAACGCAACTTTGCAACAGAGTCTGGAGGCTCAGCAACGAGCCCAGCAGCAATCTGAGGCCCGCTTCATAGACCTGTTGCAGAAGCAAGAGCAGAGACTACAACAACAGATGGAAGCAGTAATGCAGCAACGTCCGCAGACCAGTGAGGAAAGCCGTCCCACTAATACCGCGTCCTTTGGGGTGAGTCGTTTATTGACAAAAATGACTGGAGAGGATGATCCAGAGGTATTTTTGACCACATTTGAAAGGACCGCTGAAAGAGAAAAGTGGCCTGAGGAGCAGTGGGCTGGACTGGTGGCTCCTCTGTTAACTGGTGAATCGCAGAAAGCTTACTATGACCTAGAGCCTAACCAAGCAAAAGACTATGTGATGCTAAAAGCTGAAATATTGGCAAGGCTGGGTGTCACCCAGGCTGTCCGGGCTCAGCGTGTGCATAACTGGACTTTCCAGCTTGGAAAACCCCCCAGGTCTCAAATGTATGATCTCATTCACCTGAGCAGAAAGTGGCTACAGCCAGAGACTTTGTCCGCACCAAAGATTGTGGAACGTGTTGTAATGGATCGGTTTTTGAGAGCTCTTCCTACTGCCATCCAAAAGTGGGTAAGCCATGGAGACCCAGAGACGGCCGATGGTCTTGTGGATCGTGTGGAGAAATACTTGGCTACAGAGAACCTGACGGCCTCTTCCAGAGACACTCGGACTTTCCACCCTAAGACCAGACCATCCCCAGGGGCGGATAAGAGGATTCCAAGGGGTGAGGGTGGAGAGAGTGAGAGGGTGGGAGCTCTACCCCAAGTTTGGCGAGAACAGCCTGGGAAATCAGCGGCTCAAGAGGCGGCAAGAAGGATCGTTTGCTACCGCTGCCGGCAAGCGGGACATATTGCAGCCAATTGCCCGGTTGTGGAGGAACCCATGCAGTGTGACTTTCTGACGGGCAGACGTCAGTCGCTGTGTGCGACAGTCGCATGCACTGCCATTCGAGGAACTGAGAAACATTTATGCAAAATGTGTGTTAATGGTAGAAATGTTGTGGTATTGCTGGATTCAGGTAGCCTTGTGACCCTGATAAAGGCTGAGTTAGTTAAAACAGAGGTCTCTGGGAATAGCAAGGTAGCTGTTATTTGTGTGCATGGGGACACCCGAGAGTATCCAGTGACTACAGTGTGTTTCGAGACCCCCAAAGGTACCCTCTCTCATCCAGTGGGCTTAGTATCTCAGTTACCGCATGACGCCATTGTGGGAAGGGATTTTCCGAAGTTCTGGGAACTGTGGGATGATCCTGAGCCCCTCACTGGTGCCCCTATGTACCAGGAATGTGATAGCCAAAACTCCCCTGAGAGTGGTGAGGACTCTCCGGAATTTCCCTTATCAGTATTGGCAGGGGAGACTCAAGAAACTGGAGAGGAGCCCACCTCCTCAGACGAAAACCTACCGTCTGTGGAGTTTTCTGATCTTGAGGTTCACAGGGAAAACTTTGCCACAGAACAGTTGAAAGACCCCGCCCTAATAAAGGCACGGGAAAACGTAGTGAAAATAGATGGCGAGTTAGTGAACCCAGATAATACCTGCACTTACCCATACTTCAGCGTAGAGAAGGACCTACTGTATCGGGTGGCAAAAAGGGCAGAAGAAACCGTTGAGCAGCTTGTGGTGCCCAAACCTTACAGGAAGTTGGTGTTGGAGTTGGCCCATGGGCACATTCTTGGAGGTCATCTGGGGACAGAGAAAACCCGAGAGAGGGTATTACAGAGATTCTATTGGCCGGGGGTGATGAAGGACGTAGAAAATTATTGTTCCTCCTGCCCTGTGTGTCAGAGGTCGGCCCCGATGCCACATTTCCGTAGCCCGCTGGTCCCTCTACCCATCATTGAGGTCCCGTTTGAGAGGATCGCCATGGATTTGGTAGGTCCTATAATCAAGTCCGCTAGGGGGCACCAGTACATATTAGTTATAATGGACTATGCCACCCGTTATCCAGAAGCGATCCCTCTCCGAAATACCTCGGCCAAAACCATAGCCAAAGAGCTATCTCTTGTGTTTAGCCGGGTGGGTATTTGTAAAGAACTGCTTACGGACCAAGGTACACCCTTTATGTCCCGGGTTATGAAGGAGCTGTGTAAATTATTCAAAGTGACGCAATTACGTACATCTGTGTATCACCCCCAAACCGATGGGCTGGTTGAAAGATTCAACAAAACCCTAAAACAAATGTTGAAGAAAGTGGTGGATAGAGATGGAAAGGATTGGGACTGTCTACTTCCTTATCTGATGTTTGCTATTAGGGAGGTGCCCCAATCCTCTACGGGATTCTCCCCCTTTGAGTTACTGTATGGGAGACACCCAAGAGGGCTGTTGGATATTGCCAAGGAAACTTGGGAAAGTGAGAGTTCTCCCCACAGGAGTGTGATTGAGCATGTCGCCCTGATGCAAGACCGAATTGCACAGGTAATGCCCATCGTGAAGGAACATTTGGCCCAAGCGCAGTTAGCACAGCAGAGAGTGTACAACCGTGGAGCCAAGACCCGTACCTTTTCCCCGGGGGATAGGATACTGGTACTTGTCCCTACGGTTGAAAGTAAATTCCTTGCCAAATGGCAAGGCCCCTACGAGATAATGGAAAAAGTGAGCGAAGTGAATTACAAGGTCAGACAACCAGGAAGGCGAAAGCCCGAACAGATCTATCACGTTAATCTGTTGAAAGCCTGGAGGGATAGAGAGTCCCTAGTCGCAGACACTTGGTCACCAGCTCAAACTGGTTGCGTGATTCCTGAGGTTGGAATAGCAGCCACCTTGTCACAACCCCAACAACAGGAGGTTAAGGAGTTTGTGCTTCGCAACAAGGAGGTATTCTCTGAGCTGCCGGGACAAACATCTGGGGTAGAGCATGACATTACCCCGCCCGGTGAAAGGGTGAAGTTAAAACCCTATCGGATCCCAGAGGCCCGACGGGAGGCAATACGGGAGGAAGTACAGAAAATGCTGAACTTAGGGGTGATAGAGGAGTCCCAAAGTGATTGGTCTAGTCCCATCGTGTTGGTGCCTAAACCGGATGGGAGCTGGCGATTTTGTAACGATTTTCGTCAGTTGAACAAAGTTACAAAATTTGACACCTACCCCATGCCACGTATAGATGAGTTGATCGACCGGCTGGGAACAGCCCGATACATGACGACTCTTGACCTCACAAAAGGGTATTGGCAAATTCCCCTGGCCAAGTCGGCCAAAGAGAAAACCGCTTTTGTAACCCCAGACGGGGCGTTCCAATATAAAAGAATGCCGTTCGGGTTACAGAATGCGCCGGCCACATTCCAGCGGAAAATGGACCAGATGCTGAGGCCCCATCGGAAGTATGCTGCGGCTTACCTGGATGACGTAATTGTCCATAGCACAGATTGGGCCTCACATCTGCCAAAAGTGCAAGCAGTCCTGGACTCTGTTCGGGAAGCGGGGTTTACGGCTAACCCCAAGAAGTGTACCATTGGGCAGGAGGAGGCCAAATATCTTGGGTACACCATTGGGAGGGGAGTAATAAAACCCCAACTCAACAAAGTCGAGGCCATCCAGAGTTGGCCACGTCCCAACAGCAAGAAGCAGGTACGAGCCTTTCTGGGAATCGCTGGGTATTATCGGCGATTCATTCCCCACTTTGCTTCTAAGGCTGTGCCCCTAACCAACCTGACGAAGGGGAAAGGGTCGGTCATGATTAAATGGACCCCCGAGGCTGAGGCAGCATTCCAATTCTTGAAACAAGCCTTATGTAGCCAGCCAGTGTTGTACTCACCCGACTTCTCTAAAGACTTTGTCGTACAAAGTGATGCGTCAGATGTGGGGTTAGGAGCAGTATTGTCCCAGGTCTGGAACGGGGAAGAGCACCCAGTCATTTACCTCAGCAGGAAGTTGAAGTCCCATGAGGTAAATTACGCCACCGTTGAAAAGGAGTGTTTAGCGGTGAAGTGGGCTCTAGATTCCCTTCGGTACTACCTGCTAGGTAGGCACTTTGACATGGTTACGGATCACGCTCCGTTAAAGTGGATGGCTCAAAACAAGGAAACAAATAGAAGAGTGAATAGGTGGTTCCTGGCCCTCCAGGAATTCAACTTCACAGTAAAGCATCGCCCTGGCGTTCAAATGGGGAATGTGGATGCTTTGTCTCGAGTACATGAATGCCTGATTGCTGGTGTTCCAACCCCGAGGTTAAAACAAGAGGGGGGGGTATGTGACAGCAGGAAGGTAAAGTCACCTGGTTGCATCCAGGGGGGTAGATATATTTCGCCCAGATTCAGGCTTTACGCCGACTTATACAACTAGGTGGAGAGTTGTATAAGCCCAGCTAAGGCTAGTGGGCTCATGGATGACTCATGCCTCTAGGGAGAGTGCTGGGCGTCGTGCAGACAGGGAGTTGATGAGACCAGCTGAAGCTTGTCAGCTCATTTAGGCCTCTATAAGAACTCCCAGCTTCATTAGGGGTTAGCTCATGCCTGGAACCAGACCTGTGTGGACTGTCTAGGGAGAGTGAACCCCTGTGCGGTGAGACAAAGCCTGTGTGGCTATTTGCTTGGACATTTAAAACCAGGGACTTAGGGACTAGGACAGCCCTAGGCTGATCCCAGTTGTTAGTTAGGAAACCTGTATGTTTAGTCAGAGGTCAACTTGACCAGGATTTATTTTGTTTATGTTTCTTTTGCTTTGCTGTGTTTTGTCACTGTAAATAGAAAATAAACCGCACCTTTTTGATTTTGAAAACCACAACCTCCGTTTGCTGGGCCTGTTTTGTGTGGGGAGCCCATCCCGGGGGTCACACACACCCGCTGCCGAGCTAACCCCCTCACAGTGTATATACACACAGTCCATGTGTGTGCTCATATATATTAATGTGCATATGCAACTATTCTTTTATATATATACCCTTCCCCATTTACACACATACCTCACATCTCTATAGATATCTATAAATCCCATGCATTTAATATACACCAGCTAGTGTTAGTAAAAACTTGTCTAATCATTACTCTTCTTTTTTTAAATATTTTTTTCCCATGGAAATCATTCTTGATCGATTGAGATCGCCATGGGTGCCAATACCTTATTATTTTGATCTATCGTTATTCATCATAGTAATTGTAACAATCCCAATCTACCTAGATTTTATGCTGCAACATAGGTTATTTTAAACATATATTTACACACACACACACACACACACACACACACACTTCCTTTTATTATATATAAATATATTACCCCATGTGTCATCAACTATATCAAATTTTTAAGCTATTTTTAATAATTCCTACTCAGTCATTTTCATGATATAAGCTCTATCAGTCACCACATTAAGTAATGACTATGGGGCGATTGTGCTGGCTCAGCCGCGGCTTTCATACGTCTCTATGGTTACCCCTTAGCCAATCAGGTAACACTCAGTCAAGTACTAATTCCCACTCCAAAGATGGCCCCCCACAGTGCCTGAGGAAGAAGCACGCATGCTTCGAACGCGCGCACCTCCCCGCTGACCCTGTACCTGTAAGTGATGTCATCGCTGCCTGTGTTCCTGTGATTACTGTCTCCCGTCCACGTCTGCTGACAGCGCTGGGTTTCACCACCGTTATCACAGCCAGGAGGCTACACAGAGACCCCACACCAAGGACATCTGTTATACAGCAGCCCCCCCGGTACAGCGCGGATGATCCACAGTACAGATAAGCCTAAATCCAATCGCTCCATTGTGAGTGTGATTCCTATTGCTTGTTTTTATGTTTATTTTGATTAAATAACTTTCTGCTACGCTTAGAAGGCGCCACTTTTTTCCTTGTACTTTTTTTCAGATCCTCTATCTGTAAGCTGGCTGCCATCCTTTGTCTTTGATCTCTCTTCAAAGAGCTAAGTCCCATAGCTCTCTCCTGAACAGTTTCTCTGCTATCAGCCAGATAAAAGCAGCCTGACATTTCTGTCAGGGGAGGTTGCTAAAACAGCAGGGAGCTGGCCCTGTTACAAAACACCTCCGAGAGTCTCTGCCTATGTGGAGAAGGGGTGTGTGCGCCTTTCCTCCAATTAGCAATTTTAGCTAGGCTGTATGCCCAGACATCACACTGTTAAACAGGAAGAGAAAATTTCCTAACATGATCTGAAATTTCTAAACAGTACAGTGGAACCTCGAATTGCGAGTAGCGTTTCGCAATACGAGCACGATTCCGAGCAAAGCTGCGCGCAGTACTGCATTTGGCCTGAGGTGGGGGGCGCCGGAGCCGAACATCGCTGATCACAGCGATCAGCGCCGGCTGACCTTGGCAAATCTCGGGAACAAAGTCTTTCCGAGGTCAGCCAAGCAGTCCTCTGGCCTTTTCGGACGTTTCCGAGGCTCTCCGGCGCCCCCCCCCGCCTCTGGCCGCATGCGGTATTGCATACCATTGAAGTCAATGCGGAACAAATTATTTTCGTTTCCATTTACTTCAATGGGGAAACTCGCTTTGATATGCGAGTACTTTGGATTATGAGCATTCTCCTGGAACGGATTATGCTCGTAACCCGAGGTTCCACTGTATATAAATGTGAAGACAGCAGATATGGATGTAAAACCTATGCTGGGAGATTTGGTTCATCCCTGTGTATCATGTGAGGCTGTTCACTTCACTGGGTGTATGTAGGGTTTACATCCACTTTAAACTAATACTTTGTTGAAGCACCCTTTGATTTTTATTACAGCACTCAGTCTTTTTGGGTATCGTGTTCCCCTCAGGTGCCAGATTTGGCACCTTTCAGTGAAAGGAACGGGGACCTGTTTTTGACAGGTCCCTTCCCCACTTCTGGCAGATGGGGCCGCAGCGCTGTCTACCGGTAGTTTGGCCCACTCCTCTGCCGCGCCAATTAGGGCCCTTTCACACGGGACGGATTCGTAATGATCGCCCCGTGAACATCCGCTTGCTCAGCGGGGATCGCTCAGTTGATCCCCGCTGAGCCGGTGGATGACAGGGCGGTCCCTGCACACTGTGCAGGGACCGCCCTGTCAGATCTCTGCTCTCCCCTATGGGGAGGATCGGATGAACACGGACCGTCTGTCCGTGTTTATCCGATCCGCTCTGCAGACAGATGGAAAAAAATAGGATTTTCCTCCATCTGCAGAAATGAAGCATTGCGGACCCGGATGAGATCGGATGTCAGCGGATGTTCATCCACTGACACCCGCTATCTCATAGGGATTATGTCCCTTTTTTCATCCGTAAAAGGATGGATGAAAAAGCGGACATATGGTCCGCATGTGTGAAAGGGGCCTTAGAAATATTTGCCCACTCTTTGCAAAAACTCAGAATCTGTCAGATTGCAAGGGCATCTCCTGTGCACAGCCCTCTTTAGATCACCCCACAGATTTTCAATCAGATTCAGGTCTGGGCCATTCCAAAACTTTAATCTTCTTCTGGTGAAGCCATTCCTTTGTTGGCTTCACCCGTAAACTTGGATGTATACTTTGGGTCGTTGTCATGTTGAAAGATGAAGTTCCTCTTCAATTTCAGCTTTCTAGCAAAAGCCTGAAGGTTTTGTGCCAATATTGACTGGTTTATGGAACTGTTCATAATTCCCTCTACCTTGACTAAAGCCCTTGTTCCAGCTGAAGAAAAACCATCATGGTTTACCGTGGGTATGGTGTTCTTTTGGTGATGCGCAGTGTTGTTTTTGCGCCAAACATATCTTTTGGAATTATGGCCAAAAAGTTCAACCTTGGTTTCATCAGACCATAACATATTTTCCCACATGCTTTTGGCAGACTTCAGATGTGTTTTTGAAAAGTGTGGCCCGGGCTTGGATGTTTTTCTTCCTAAGAAAAGGCTTCTGTCTTGCCACTCTACCCCATAGTCCAGACATATGAAGAATATGGGAGATTGTTGTCACATGTACCACACAGCCCGCACGTGCCAGATATTCCTGCAGCTCCTTTAATGTTGCTGTAGCTCTCTTGGCAGCCTCCCGACTAGTTTTCTTCTCGTCTTTTCATCAATTTTGGAGGGACATCCAGTTCTTGGTAATGTCACTGTTGTGCCACATTTTCTCCACTTGATGATGACTGTCTTCACTGTGTTACATGGTATATCTAATTCCTTGGAAATTCTTTTGTACCCTTCTACTGATCGATATCTTTTAACAATGAGATCCTTCTGATGCTTTGGAAGCTCTTTGAGGACCATGGCTTTTGCTGAAGGATGCGACTAAGAAAATAACAGGAAAGACCTACTAGAACAGCTGAACTTTATTTGGGGTTAATTAGAGGCACTTTAAATGATGGCAGGTATGTACTGACTCCTATTTTACATGAGTTTGAATGTGATTGCTTAATTCTGAACACAGCTACATCCCCAGTTATAAAGGAGGTGTGCACACTTATGCAACCACATTAGTTTTGTTTTTTATTTTTACTTCCCTCCACCTAAAAGATTTCAGTTTGTTTTTCAGTTGAGTTGTAGATTTCATAGGTCACTGACATTTTATATCCACTGTATATTGTGTGTGTGTGTGTGTGTGTGTGTGTGTGTGTGTGTGTGTACACAGTAACCATGTCCCCCTGCCATGTTTGTGTCTTGGGGGGGTCTGATTGAGAAAGAAGGAAGTCAATAATTTTCATCTAGGATTCTGACATCTCTCCCTGATTCACCAGCTCTGAGCTGGTGAATCAGGGAGGGTGAATTCTGACAGATTGCCAGCGAAGTGCTCAGATCGCAGCTTCATAAACTGGTCGTTACTGTGTCAGTCAGTTACAGCTTCTTAGTGTGTGGAGATGATCTCCCCCGATCATCTCCGTTTCATAAAACCGTACTGAGATCGAATCGCCGCTGTTCAGTTTCATAAACGGACACCATAAATGGATCTGGAGAAACATTTGAACTTACACCTACCCGGTTACAGGGGAAAAGCGTTACTTGACCTGACATTAATTTGGGTTTAAATACTGGAGGTAAAGGAAAGAGCACTACAGTCGGTAGAACAATATCAAGAGAAATAAATGGATTGCACATTAATCAATGTGCATGAATTAATTAGGATATGAACAGCATCTTTGGCACATTTATATATAAAGCACTGATTCTTTGAGCCACACAGATTACATAGGAGGACTATACAGCACTTACTGATTAATGGACATTCATTTATTTTTTTGTTTACAAACGGTTTATTGAAAAATAAGTCTCAATACAATTTTATCTGTACATTGGTTTGAGGTACATATACAAAGAAGGGTGTAAAAAATATCAGCATAATTTATAAGTAGCAGTGACATAAGAGGGAGGGATACAAATAATGGGAAGTATAGCTGAATCATTGGTAAAGTCTTTTATATCTCTATAATGTCTTATGGATTTGTTTAATGAGAAAAAATTTTTATAAAATAAAAATTAAAAAAAGATTCGGTAGTATCATCTTGTAGTTCCATGAATTAACAGAGATAGATCCCAAGGTTTCCATTTATTATCATATGTGTCCATAGTATGGAATAAAGTGTGATGAATATGTTCTGAAAGTTTGATGGCTAGCATGCGATCCATAATTTGAGACCATGGCACAGTAGAGGAACACCAGTTAAGAGCTATGGCCCAGTGTATTGAACTGAACAATGTGTGTATTAGCCTGGTATGTGCTATAGAAATATCAGGAATAGGATAGAAAAGGAGGCACATTTTAGATGTCAGTTCAATTCTTCTACCTATTATTATTTGTTCAATTTTGTTTTTAGCTTATTGCCATGTAGTTTTGAGGTGAGTGCAATCCCAGAATGTGTGTATAAGAGAACCCTGCGTTGGGCATCCTCTAAAGCATAGGGGAGATGTTGTTGGATAGAATGAGTTGATTCTGTCAGGGGTGAGATGCCACTTATATTGAAGTTAGATGGCGGATTCTCTGATGGATGCCGTCTTGGTGCATTTTTCGTAAATTGTTAATTATAATGTCCCATTGTTCTACAGAGAATGACTCATTCAAGTCTGCTTTCCACTAGGACATCTGATGTGTTTTATCTGGTGTGTCGTGTTCATTTAGGTTTTTATAAATTCTGGAAATTAAACCCCTATCGCGAGGTGAAGTAAGACATATTTGTTCAAATATCGTGAAAGGGGTTTTGAGGGTGAGTGAGAAGTATTTTTGGTAGAAAAGCTTGATGATGTTGTAGTCGGCGAGTTCAGTTTCTGTAAGTTTATATTCTGCTTGCAAATCTGAGAATGTACGGAATGAATTATTTTTTGTGAGCGATTTTAGGTTGGATAGTTTGAGGAGTTGCCATATAGAATATTGATTTGAGTTTAGATCATGGGGGGTAAAGAGGGGGTCTCCTATGAAAGAGGCTAGTGGGGGAATTTGACCAGATGTTGAATTTATGCTTTTGTCTGTGCCATAATAGTAAGTTTTGGTGTACTACTTTGTTGAGGTGGCCAATTCAATGGACATTCATTTATAAAGAAGGACTTTTTATGCATGTTATTTAAGTGAATATTTTAGTTATGAAATTTATTTTGATGTTGGTTTTGTCACACATGCTATGTGTTGAGCACGTTTATTCACATATCATAAGACAGCGCTTAGTGCTGCACTGAGATAACAATAGATTCCGATTCTAAAAATGAGAATCAATTTTTTTGCGTAGAATAAAGATGAAGATTCTCGTGGCGCATCATCATCTTTCACATTATACAAAAAAATTGGGCTAACTTTACTGTTTTTTTTTTATTTTTTAGTTCATTAACCACTTCCCGCCCAGTCAATAGCGAATTGACGTCCGGGAAGTGGTTGCAATATCGATACTGGACGTCATATGACGTCCTGCAGGATATTGCCTTGCGCGCGCCCGCGGGGGCGCGCAGCGCGGTGATCGGGGACGGCATGTGTCCCTCGGACACAGCGCTTCCCCGATCACGGTAAACAGCCAATTTCATTGGCTGTTTACCATGTGATCGGCTGTGTCAAAGTCACAGCCGATCACCTGTCAAAACAAACTCGGCGGCGCGCTCCGTGCGCGCCGCCACAGGCTTGCAGAGCGGGGATCGGGGAAGGCGAGTGTCCCTTGGACACAGCGCGTCCCCGATCAGAGTAAACAGCCAATGAATTGGCTGTTTACCACGTGACCGGCTGTGTCCAATCACAGCCGGTCACAAATGTAAACAAACTCCACAGGAGTTACTACCTGATCCCTGCTCTCTCCTCACACACCGATCTGTGAGGAGAGAGAAGAGATCAGTAAGTTAGCTCAGTGTAGTTTGTCTACATAAAAGTTTACAGTGCACAACACGCCCCCCCCCCCATAAAGAGGACCTGTCACACAGCCCAGCACATCAATCAGCCCAGCCAATCAGCCCATCTGTCAATCAGCCCATCTGTCAATCAATCAGCCCATCTGTCAATCAATCACCCCACCTGTCAATCAATCAATCAGCCCATCTGTCAATCATCTGTCACAGGCCCACCTCCATCGGTACCGCCATTGGCACCGCCACACAGGCTACCAGTACCGCCATCGGTACCAGTACCACCACCAGTACCGCCACCAGGCCCAGCATCTATACTGCCACACAGGCCCGCTACCAGTATCACCACTAGTGCTGCCATCGGTACCACCACCAGTACCACCACCCGTACCACCGTCGGTAGTGCCACCACCACCTGTACCGCCATCGGTACCATCACCACCCGTACCACCACCACCTGTACCGCCATCGGTACCACCACCACCCATACCGCCATCGCTACCGCCGCCACCACCACCACCCGTACCGCCATCGGTACCACCACCACCTGTACCGCCATTGGTACCACCAACACCCATACCGCCATCGGTACCACCACACATGCCCACCACTAATACCTCCATCGGTACTACCACACAGACCGCCACCACTACCACCAGCAGTACCATTACACAGGCCCACCAATAAGCACTGCCATAATGTCCCAAAGGGTTTACACACCTGAGGAGGCATATGCCATTCTTGCCATGTCGGATGATGAGAGCAGCGGGGAGCTCCCATTATCCGATTCTGGTTCGGAATACGAGCCAGTGGAGGATAGTGGCTCAGAGTCCGAGTCCCCGGAGGAAACCGTCCCTCCCAAAAGAATGCGATCGGCACCAAGATCAGCACCAAGATCAGCACCAAGATCAGGAGAACTGCCCACCACCAGCAGCGCCATACCCCAGGAAGAGGAGCCCAGTACAAGCAATGGAAATGCACGCCCAACCCGAAGAATCCAGCCCCAATCCTACCTTCCCGATGCCCTGGCAAACCCCTTATGGTTGCCTGCCAACTCAGGATCTGCTATCATCCCCCCTTTCACCGCACAGCCAGGTGTGCAGCCCGACACTACAAATTTTTCTAAATTTGATTATTTTTGTTTATTTTTCCCACAAGATTTGCTGCAGAATATAGTGGATCAAACGAATCTGTATGCATCCCAATTTATTGCTGCCAACCCCGATTCTTCCTACGCCCGCATGTTCCAGTGGCGGCGTCTAACATTGGAGGAATTTAAATTATTTTTGGGCCTTATGTTCAATATGGGGCTTACAAAAAAGAACGAAGTCCATTCATATTGGTCCAAACGCCCCATCCAACACATGCCCATATATTCCGCTGTCATGTCCAGGAAAAGATACGACATGATTATGCGCTTTCTCCACTTCAATGACAATTCACAGTGCCCTCCCCGAGATCATCCCAACTACTAATCAATGCCTTTTCCCAGCGATTTGAAGAAGTTTTCATCCCAGACCAAAAAATTTGTGTGGACGAGTCCCTCGTACATTTCACCGGCCGACTGCAGTTCAAGCAGTACATACCAAGCAAGAGAGCCAGGTATGGGTTAAAATTAAATAAATTATGTGATCGAGCCACTGGATACGTCTGCAAATTCAGGATCTACGAAGGCAAAGACTCCCAGCTCCAGCCCCGTGATTGCCCCACATATATTGGAACCAGTGGGAAAATTGTCTGGGAGTTGGCATACCCCCTGTTCGGAAAAGGTTACCATTTATATGTTGATAATTATTATACCAGCCTGCCCCTTTTTCGCCACCTTTACAGTAAACAAACCCCGGCCTGCGGTACCTTCAAAAAAAAAACGGAAGGGATTCCCACAAAATTTATTGACAAAAAAATTGCGACCTGGAGAATCGGCATCCATGAGGAACGAGGAGGTGTTGGCCATGAAGTGGAGGGACAAGAAAGATGTCCACATCCTCTCTACGATCCACAATGACACCATGGTGGAGATCCCAAAAAGACGCGGCTCCATTCTAAAGCCTGAATGTGTCCACGACTACAATTTGTACATGGGGGGGTGGATTTAAACGACCAGATGCTACAGCCCTACTTATCAACCAGAAAGTCCCATTATTGGCACAAAAAAGTTGCGTTTCACCTGTTTCACATGGCCCTTTTTAATTTGTTTGTCTGCTACCAAAAAGCAACTCAAAATCACCGACTCCACTACCTCCAATATATCGAAGATATCATCGATGCCCTCATTTACCAACAAGATCCCGCCCCAGGAAGCATTCGCTCTGATAGTGTGAGTCGGCTTCACGAGCGACACTATCCCATTAGCATCCCCCCCACAGAATCTGGAAGAAGACGCCAAAAGAAATGCCGTGTATGCAGCAGAGGAGGAGTAAGAAGAGACACCAGCTATTATTGTCCCGATTGTCCCTCCCAACCTGGCCTGTGCATCGGAAATTGCTTCAAAAATTATCATACATCCATTAGTTCCCCCTATTATTAACAGACTGCCACTTCCCTATTTGCCTGCTACCATGTTACTAACTACCTTCCATGTTAATTAACTGACCCTGGCCTGTTTACCGACGATGCCTCTGCCTGCCGATTTAAACCACGTTTCTGACTTCCACGTGTACCGACCTTGGCCTGTTAATCGACCATGTTTTTGCCTGCCACTTGGACTGATCTTTTGGCCATCTACTTTTAGTACACAGGGGTCTCACATATGTGAGGGGCTTCAGAATAGCGTTCTGAGTAGAGAAAACCAGTTTTTCGTTTTCTGTGCTCCAAGAACAGGGTCTGGTTGCCCGGAGGCTTCAAAGCGATTTGGGTGGGAGAAGCCTCTACCCCTGTCCCCCTGGCCCTAAGCTTGATGGTCCTTCCTGCTGCCTGGACCAATAATTTGGCTGTGCTGACCATATTACTGCCTGTAATGACCCATGACATTATGGACCATGTTTCTTCCTGCTGCTTGGACCAATACTTTGGCTGTGTTGACCATATATCTGCCTGCTGCCTCTACTGACTTTGGACAGCATTTCTGCCGGGACACCTCTGCCTGCTACCTGGACCTGTGCTTTGGCTGTGCTCTGGCTGTGCTGACAGTATCTCTGCCTGTGCGAACTATGGACAGTATTCCTGCCTGCTGCCTGGATGATTGCTTTTGCTGTCGCTGACCTCATCCCTGCCTGCTGCCTGGACCGATGCTCTCCTCTGTGGACCACTGCACTTCTAAAACCACAGGTAATCTTTTGTTATTTGGTATGTACCTGCTATGTGTTAGATATATGAAGGGCCTTCAAAAATGTGATCGGTAGTCAGAAAATGATATGTGCAATTAATGCTGCTAGAATGCCTGGAGGTGCTACTTGGATGTTGGGCCTCTGTATGTGGCCAGGCTGTGTAAAAGTCTCAAACATGTGGTATCACCATACTCAGGAGGAGTAGCAGAATGCATTTTGGGGTGTAATTTTTGCTATGTACATATTATGTGTTAGAAATATCTTATAAATTGACAACTTTGTGTAAAAAAAATGCATTTTAAATTTTTTCTCCACATTTTCCAAAACCTTCTGGAAAAAAATGAACCGTTCAAAAGACTCATAATGCCTCATAGATTATACGTTGGGGTGTGTGCTTTCAAAAATGGGGTCATTTTGTGGAAAATTCTATTGTCCTGGTGCTCCAGGGCCTTCAAAATTGTAATAGGTGGTTGAGAAAGGATATGTGCGATTTATGCTTGTAGAACGCCTGAAAGTGCTACTTCAATGTTGGGCCTCTGTATATGGCCAGGCTGTGTAAAAGTCTCACACATGTGGTATCGCTATACTCAGGAGGAGTAGCAGAATGCATTTTGGGGTGTTATTTTTGCTATGTATATGCTATGCGTTAGAAATATCTTATAAATGGACAACTTTGTGTAAAAAAAAATGCATTTTCATTTTTTCTCCACATTTTCCAAAACCTTCTGGAAAAAAATGAACCGTTCAAAAGACTCATAATGCTTCATAGATTATACGTTGGGGTGTGTGCTTTCCAAAATGGGGTCATTTTGTGGAAAATTCTATTGTCCTGGTGCTCCAGGGCCTTCAAAAGTGTAATAGGTGGTTGAGAAAGGATATGTGCGATTTATGCTTGTAGAACGCCTGAAAGTGCTACTTCAATGTTGGGCCTCTGTATATGGCCAGGCTGTGTAAAAGTCTCACACATGTGGTATCGCTACACTCAGGAGGAGTAGCAGAATGTATTTTGGGGTGTAGTTGCAATTATGCATATGCTGTGTGAGAGAAAAAAACTGTTAATATGACCAGTTTGTGTAAAAA
Organism: Rana muscosa; assembly: GCA_029206835.1. Taxonomy (NCBI): domain Eukaryota; kingdom Metazoa; phylum Chordata; class Amphibia; order Anura; family Ranidae; genus Rana; species Rana muscosa. The sequence continues at coordinate 358,989,666 of CM055122.1, forward strand.
AAAAAAAAAAAAAAAAATTAAATTTTCCCAAGAATTGTGGGAAACAAATACAACTTCAAAAAACTCACCACGCCTCTTAGTAAATACCTTGGACTGTCTACTTTCCAAAAAGGGGTAATTTTGGGGTATTTGTACTTTCCTCGCTTGTTAGTGTCTCAAGAAATGAGATATCCCTTCAGTACATCAGGCGTGATCAGATGTGATACATTTTCAGTGATTGCCACCATAGTTTGTAGACTCTATAACTTTCACAAAGACCAAATAATATACACTAATTTGGGTTCATTTTACCAAAGATATGTAGCAGTATACATTTTGGCACAAATTTATGAAGAAAAATTACTTATTTGCAAAATTTTACAATAGAAACTAAAAAAAAAGTGTTTTTTTTTTAAAAAAATTGCTGTTTTTTTGCTTATATCGCAAAAAATAAAAAACCCAGTGGCGATTAAATACCACCAAAAGAAAGCTCTATTTGTGAGAAGAAAATGATAAAAATTTTGTTTGGATACAGTGTAGCATGACTAAGTAATTGTCATTCAAAGTGTGAGAGTACTGAAAGCTGAAAATTGGTCTGGGCGGGAAGGTGCATAAGTGCATGGTATTGAAGTGGTTAACCACTTCCCACCCGGCCTATAGCAAAATGACGTCCAGCAAGATAAACAGCACTGCCCGTCCGTGGGGGCGCGCATCACGGCGATCGGTGGTGCAGTGTGTCAGTCTGACACACCGCTAAACAGATCTCTGTAAAGAGCCTCCGATGGAGGCTCTTTACCACGTGATCAGCTGTGTCCAATCACGGCTGATCACGATGTAAACAGGAAGAGCTGTTGATCGGCTTTTCCTCACTCACGTCTGACAGACGCGAGTAGAGGAGAGCCGATCAGCTGCTCTGACGGGGGGGGGGGTCTGTGCTGATTGTTTATCAGCGCTGCCCCCCCTCGGATGCCCGCCCAGGGCCACCAGGATGCCGCTGGGACCACCAGGGATGGCCACCACACTGGACCCCCAGGTATACCCCCCTAGACCACCAGAGAAATGCCAATCTGTGCCCAGGCAGCTGCCAATCAATGCCCATCCACAATGCCTACCAGTGCCACTAGGTATGCCCATGAGTGCCATCTATCAGTGCCACCCATAAGTACCAATCATTGCAGCCTTTCAGCGCCCAGCAGTGTTGCCTATCAGTGCCACCCATGAGTGCCCATCAGTGCCGTCTACCAGTGCCCATCGTCAGTGCCACCTCATCGGTGTGTCCTTATCAGTGCCCATCAGTGAAGGAGAAAACACTTATTTACAAAATTTTATAACAAAATTTTTTTTTTTTTCAAAATGTTCGGTTTTTTTATTTGTTTAGCAAAAAATAAAAACCGCAGAGGTGATCAAATACCACCAAAAGAAAGCTCCATTTGTGGGAACAAAATGATAAAAATTATGTTTGGGTACAGTGTAGCATGACCGCGCAATTGTCATTTAAACAGCGACAGCGCAGAAAGCTGAAAATTGGCTTGGGCAGAAAGGGGGTGTAAGTGCATGGTATTGAAGTGGTTAAAGTGTATTTTTTTCCCAAAAAACTGCGTTTGAAAGATCGCTGCGCAAATACAGTGTGACATAAAATATTGCAACGACCGGTATTTTATTCTCTAGGGTCTCTGCTAAAAAAAAAAAATATATAATGTTTGGGGTTCTAAGTAATTTTGTAGCAAAAAAATAGGATTTTTGTACTCACCGTAAAATCCGTTTCTCTGGCATCCATGGACTGACACAGCGTGTCTTATACACCTTTACACGTGGGTTATGTCCCTGCCTGCAGGAGAAGACCTAGGCAGAATGTGAGATGTTATACATACATTCTAAACAGCCAGAGCTGAACAGCCCCGCCCAGGGGGGCGGTCTCTCCGGACATAACCCTCCCACTGCAGTCAGCAGACCTCAGTTCGTAACAAAGCAGTACAAACTTAAAAAGAAGGGTGGGTGCTGTGTCAGTCCATGGATGCCAGAGAAACGGATTTTACGGTGAGTACAAAAATCCTATTTTCTCTTGTCATCCATGGACTGACACAGCGTGTCTTATACACCTTTACACGTGGGATGTCCCAAAGCAGTGTCAAGAGGGATGGGAGCAGTATAAATGGAAAACCAAAAACTTCACTCCAAACAAGGCAGAGCTCCTCAACGGAGGAGTTGCAACATCAAACAGCGGCCTGCAACACCTTGCGGCCGAAGGAAGCATCCGAAGATGCAGCCACATCAACCTTATAAAACGTAGAAAAGGTATGAACAGACGACCAGGTCGCCGCCTTGCACACTTGTGCAACCGACGCTTGATGTCGGAAAGCCCAGGAAGCACCAATTGCCCTGGTGGAATGTGCCGGAACCGGAAAGGGAGGCGCCCGCCCCTTGAGAGCATAAGCTTGAATGACGGTTTGTCTGATCCACCTAGAAATGGTGGCAGACGAAACCGCTTGGCCCTGTTTTAGACCAGAGACAGCCACAAATAGTGAGTCAGACTTCCGAATAGAAGCAGTAGCAGACAGGTACACCCGCAAGGCTCGTACCACATCCAAAGTGTGAAGCGCAAACTCTCTGGGATGCGATGGGTGAGGACACAAGGACGGGAGGACAATGTCCTCGTTTAAGTGGAAGGCCGAGACCACCTTTGGCAGAAAGGAAGGTCGCGGACGTAACACCGCCTTATCCTTATGGATGACCAAAAAGGGCGACTTGCAGGACAAGGCCGCCAATTCAGACACTCGTCTAATGGAAGTAATGGCCACCAAGAAGGCCACCTTCTGAGACAAAGTCAAGAGGGGAATATCTCTAATATTTTCAAAGGGAGGTTCCTGGAGGACCGAGAGCACCAAATTCAGATCCCACGGGGGGAGAGGAGGCTTGACAGGGGGGAGCACATGGCGAACCCCCTGCACAAAGGTGCTAACCAAGGGATGACCCGCCTGCGGTCGCTGAAAGAAGATGGCCAAGGTCGAAATCTGACCCTTAATGGTACTCAAAGCGAGCTTTTGGGTCACGCCACGCTGCAGAAAATGCAGGATTCTGGGAACGGAATACGTTCGTGGGCGCCAGTCCAGCTCTTCGCACATGGCGATGTAAGCTCTCCAAGTACGGTGATAGATCTTTCTGGAGGAAGACTTCCGTGCCCTTAACATGGTCGAAATGACCGAATCCGAGAGACCTCGGTCTCTCAGCACCTGGCTTTCAATAACCATGCCGTTAAAACCAGAGACTGTAAAGCAGGATGAAATATAGGACCTTGAGACAGAAGGTCCCCCCGTATTGGTAACCGCCAGGGAACGTCTGCGACGAGACGTACCAGATCGGCGTACCAGTGACGCCGAGGCCAATCCGGAGCAATGAGGATCACCGGAATTCCCTCGGTCGCTACCCTGCGGAGCAGGTGAGGGAGCAACTGCAGCGGAGGATAAACGTATATCAGGTGATACTGACCCCATGGGGCCACCAACGCATCCGAGGCATCCGCCCAGGGATCCCTGGATCTGGCCACAAACCTCGACACCTTGCGATTGAGTCGAGAGGCCATCAGGTCCACATCCGGCGTGCCCCACCGTCTGCAAAGGAGTTGAAAGACCTCCGGGTGCAAGGACCACTCTCCCTGGTCCAGCGTCTGGCGACTTAGATAGTCCGCCTGCCAATTGTCTACGCCCGGAATGTAGACGGCCGACAGAGCCGGCACGCTTCTTTCGGCCCACCTCAGGATGCGGGCGACCTCGGAAGCCGCAGCTGAGCTCCGAGTCCCCCCTTGATGGTTGACATACGCCACTGCTGTGGCGTTGTCCGATTGGATCCTGATGGAGTGACCCTGTAGTTTCTCCGACCATGAGGAGAGGCACAGTCTGATTGCCCGTATCTCCAGCACATTGATCGGTAAGAGGGCTTCGTCCGGAGATCAAAGCCCTTGGGCCGACAGGACTCCCCAGACTCCCCCCCAGCCCGTCAGGCTGGCGTCCGTCGTGATCACCGTCCATTGGATGGGGAGGAACGACTTCCCGGACCGAAGAGCCGGGGACCTCAACCACCACGTCAGGGACGCCCTGACCAGGTGACTCACCTGGATCTGAAGATCCAAGGACAACGGGGATTTGTCCCAAGTGGACAAGATCTTTCTGTAAAGCCCTGGTGTGCGCTTGGGCATAAGGAACGGCCTCGAAGGAGGCCACCATGAGTCCCAGGACTCTCATGCAAAAGCGGATTGACGACCATTTTTGGGACGTCAGCACCCGTACTGCAGACTGAAGTGTCAGTAGTTTGTCTGGAGGTAGGAAGACTCTTGCCTCCAAGGAGTCCAGAATCAGACCTAGATACTCCAGACGCTGAGTCGGGACTAGAACCGACTTCTGAACGTTCAGGAGCCACCCAAACTCCCTGAGGGTCTGACTGACGATAGTCACACTTTCTTCCAATTCTGAGCCACTGTCTGCTCTTAGAAGGAAATCGTCCAGATAGCCCACGATAGCAATGCCTCGCTGTCTCAGCAAAGCTAGGACCGGAGCAAGCACCTTGGTGAACACCCTCGGTGCCGAGGCTAGGCCGAAGGGAAGAGCCACAAATTGATAGTGGACTTCGCCGACCGCAAAGCGCAGAAACTTCTGGTGGCTTGCGCAGATCGGAACATGCAAGTAGGCGTCCTTGATGTCCAAGGATGCCAGAAAATCCCCTTGATGGAGTGTAGCGACCACCGTGCGAATGGATTCCATGCGGAATTTTTGCACCTTCACAAAGGCATTCAGGGCCTTGAGGTCCAGGATTGGCCGAACCCCGTCCTTATTTGGAACAACAAACAGATTCGAGTAGAACCCCTGAAACCTCTCCTGGGACGGAACCGGCACAATTACTCCGGACCCGATCAAATCCTGTACAGCCCCCAAGAGGGCTGCCCGACGGGCAGGAAGGAGAGGGAGATTTGAGGGAAAGAATCTGTCTGGGGGCCAGGAGCGGAACTCTATTCTGTATCCTGAGGTGACCACCTCGCACACCCACCGGTCGGAGATCCGGGAGGTCCACCGATCCGTGAACCTGCGAAGTCGTCCCCCCACCCCAGAGACGGGCGGGGGCAAGACTTCACGCGGAGGCGGGCTTGGGAGCCGGCTTGTTCGGCTTACGCACCCAGGGGCGCTTGTGCCCGCCAGCCGCACTGTTGTCAGTCTGGGATGGCTTACCCGTGGACTCTGACGGACGAAAAAAACCCTTTTTTGCTGGAAAGGAAGGACCCGGTTTACGTCGGGCCTCCTTACCCTTGATAGTTTGAGGAAGGAGAGTGCTTTTACCTCCCGTGACATCCTTGATGATGTCATCCAGAGCAGCACCAAAAAGTCTACCACCCTTAAAAGGTAGATCCGTCAGGAGCTTCTTAGAGGCTAGGTCAGCAGACCAGCATTTCAACCAGATGAGACGACGCAATACCACCGCCGAGACAGAGGCCCTGGATATTAAAGGGGCCGCGTCCAACGTGGCGTCGCACACATATATCAGACCCTGCACCATCTGGTGGGCCAGAGCAATAGTGTCTGGAGGAAGGTTATACTCCTGCACAGTTTGGTGCAAAATTTTTGCCCATTCCGTGAGTGTCTGAGACACAAGGGTCGCCGCTACTACGGGCTGTAGGGCGGATCCCAACAAGGCGAACATGGCTCTACTCACCACTTCTGACCTCCTGTCAGTGGGGTCCTTAAACGCAGGAGTCCCCTCCATCGGGAGAGTGGTGGCCTTGTTTAAACGGGCGACTGGAGGGTCGACCACCGGGGGAGGAGCCCACTTTTTAAGCAGGGCGTCTTCAAAGGGGTATCTAATAGACAAAAGCCGCGGGACCATAAAAGTCTTCTGCGGCTTTTCCCAGACCTGGTCAATGAGCTGGTCAAAGAAAGGTACATATGGAAAAACCTTTTTAGAAGGCTTGGTCTTAAAAGAACCAAAGGAGACTGTATCCGCCTGAGGTTCTGCGGTCGCAGCATTTAGCTTGAGAGTGTCCCTCACAGCATCAATGAGTTCACTAGCAAGCGCCCTGTCATTTACTGACTCAGAACTGGAGTCTTCCTCACAAGGAATGTCCTGTTCAAAACCATCCAAATATTCAGAGCTAGGGTCCTGAGCAGCAATAGCTAGGCCCATATCTGAATCAGAGCACTCCCCTTGTGGAGATAAAGTGGGGAGAGGGCGCTTTTTTGCTCCCTTGTGCTCACACACAGCTTCCATCCTGGTCAGAAATGATTCCAGGACTGCCGACAACTGGTCCATAGGGACCGCAGGTGCTGGAGCACTGGCTGCTGCCTCTGGCATGTGAGGGGAAGCTGGTGACTCTGACTCCATAATGTCCCTCTCAGACCACCCACAGGCTGTGCTGACTGAAGTAGGGGAATGCCCAGGGAACCCACCAACCTGACCAGGACCGCTCGGTTACGCCGCTCTGTCTCACTGCGCCGCGCTGCTCAGCGTGAGTGAGCTGAGAGGAGAGAGTGTGAGGAGATTCGCGCCGTTCCCAGCGGCGCTAGAGGCCAAACTAGTGCCAGAAAAACGTGCGGCTACAAGAAAATGGCCGCCGCAATGTGCTCCGGCGGGCCCCGGCAAGATGGCCGCCAATGTAAAAATCAGCACACACACAAAACATGGCGCCGAACGGCGCCCAGGCCCCTCACACTCAAAAACAAAACAGCCCCAGCGAATGCAGAGCAGCATGAGCCCCCCCCCAGGACAGTGTGGCCCCCAGGCACCCCCCACAGTACAGCGCCAGCACTAGTGAACAGAGAGTGACATTAAAAAACACAGGGGGAGACAGGGAAATCCCCCCACACAAGAAACACACAGCATGTACTCACCTGCAGCCAGGAGAGACTACTTACCCGTCCCCTGAGGGACCCGCTGGTGTGTTTCTGACAGAACTATCACAGTGCGGTACTGAGTAGCTGTCGGCCCGGTCCACCGCGAAAGATACAGCCGGACTGTTCTATCTTGAGAGGACCGCGGAGCTGGAAGCCCACCGGCCACCCCTGGAGTCGTGGGGCATGTTGTGAACTGAGTCTCACGCACACAAGGCGAGGATCAGCACGCTCGATGGTCGGACAGGGAAGACTACGAGGATACCCAACCTGTTGCCCAGCCGACAGTTGATAGAAGATCTCAAAAGAATAAAATTAGGTCAGGAGAATGGCTCCTGAGAGAGCCACGTCTTCTCCTTCTGCTAGGCAGAAAAAAACTGAGGTCTGCTGACTGCAGTGGGAGGGTTATGTCCGGAGGGACCGCCCCCCTGGGCGGGGCTGTTCAGCTCTGGCTGTTTAGAATGTATGTATAACATCTCACATTCTGCCTAGGTCTTCTCCTGCAGGCAGGGACATAACCCACGTGTAAAGGTGTATAAGACACGCTGTGTCAGTCCATGGATGACAAGAGAAATACCGATTTTAAACTTGTAAGCAACAAGTATCAGAAAAAAGTTTGGTCTTTAAGTGGCCGAAGGTCATTCTTTTGATCTAAGAACGAAATGTTACTTTTATAGTTATCTCCATAACTATTGCTGTTTGGAATTTTTAGTTACAAGATAGCATATAATTGCTCTGAAATTTATAGAACCACAAAAGCATAAGTGCACATTATTTTTAAAGAAAAACTACAGGCAAAACTTCTCTCTTCGCGCCTGCTGTCACAATTCAAAACAGACAATGCTGTGCCGGGGCTCTGCCCACATTATTCATTCAGAGTTCTATGAATGGGAAACTACAATATCATTAGCCTTTGCGTCTGTCGGCTTGTAGTTTTCAATTAACTACCTGGGTGCTGTTGAGCGCTTCCGGTCAGTGTTTAACTGCCTGCCCGTCTGAGGTAAGAGCAGACAGCTTACACTGACAGTCTGCATTGCACCCGCAATCTGCTGATTTATTTTAATTTTTTAAACCACTTTGTATCCGGGCCAATTCTGACACTGACACTTCGCTCCTACATGTAAAAATCTACCTTTTTTTGCTTGAAAATTACTTAGAACCCCCAAACATTATATACTTTTTTTTTAGCAGAGGCCCTATAGAATAAAATGTTGGGTGTTGCAATTTTTTTATGTCACACGGTATTTGCACAGCGGTTTTTCAAACATAATTGTTTTGGAAAAATACACTTTAATTAATTAGAAAAAAGGGGGGGCGTGACCGGATGTGAAAGCAGCAAGACGTGTTTCTGTGAGCTCCACGTCTATCCTGCTTAATTATCCTGGAATTGGAGCCTAAAAGCCCGGTTTTCGGTACGGGAGGTACCGCAGCATGCTGAGCGGCTGCTGGTCATGAAAAAGGGGGCCTCGAGGTCGGGAAGTCAGCCACAGAAGACCCAGCGTAGGACCCATTCTACACGAGGCCCTGACACGAGTCCCGCCGCCGCCATCTTGTCCTCCCCTAGCTCCAGCAGGTCAGAGAGGAAAAAGGCCAGGAGGATGGCGTCCGCGTCAGCTGCTGCTGCGGTAGGGGGATCAGGCTCTGAGAACCATCCTACTGATTCTCCATCGGTTTCCCCGGCTGGGGAATCGGTGCAGGAGGCTATTACCAGGCCCATCCTGGAGGCTATTAACGCCAGCAAAGCGGCGGTGATGGTGAGCATAGATCACCTTGCTAACGAATGCACTTTAAATCAGACATGATCTGGATAAAATGAGGGGCAGGCTGACTGAGGCGGAGGAAAGAATTTCTGGGTTGGAAGATGTGACCCACACTCAGGGCAACTTGTTATCCGAATTACAGGACATGGTGAAGTCACTGCAAAGCAGAGCTGAAGAGGCAGAAGACAGGCAGAGGAGAAACAATGTGAGGGTGGTTGGCCTGCCGGAGGGAGCGGAGGGGGCTCAGTCTGCCTCATTTGCAGAGACACTCTTTAGGAATCTGCTGGACCTTGGGGACCTTCCACCGACATACGTGGTGGAAAGGGCCCATAGGGTGCCCACAGGCAGGCGTCCTCCTGGAAACTACCCTCGTCCATTCTTGGTGCGGTTTCTTAATTATAGGGACCGGGACATGATTTTGGCGGCCTCGAGGAAGCGTCCGGAGTTAAAGTTTGAAGATACTAAGGTGATGCTGTTCCCTGATTTTTCTGCGGAGACCCAGAGGAGAAGACACTCTTTCAATGATGTGAGGAAGAGGCTGAGAGAAAATAATATTCCTTACAGTATGCTTTATCCAAGTAAGCTGAGAGTGCAACATAATTGGGCGGTCAGGTTCTTTGAGTCCCCGATTGAGGCCTCGGAATGGTTGGATAGAAACCCCTGAAGTCGGCGGAAGATTCGATGAATACATGCAAGTACTGTTTATGCACCTGTTTGTGCCTGAAAGTGTCCGCACCTTGTTTTGGGAATGTTGTGCGAACTATGGTGATGTGTGGCTGCCCAGAGTTTAAGAACTACTACGTGTCAACTGCTGCGTGTTATTATTCCTGATCTCATCTGTTTTTGAAGTTCTGTTATCATTTATTTTATTTTATTTTTTATTTTAAAATTTTGCTTTTTTTTACCCTTTTTCTTTTTTTGTTCCTGAAAACTTTTCCTGTTTTGAAGGGTCTGATATAGCCATTTTTTCTTTTGTACTATCTCCTGCTTGGAGTGTGGTTTGGGTAGGATGCCACTGGGTGGCGGTAGTGCTCTATGATATTAGAAATATTAGAATGAACAGTAGGTTGCTGATATGTTACTTGCTCCCTTTTATTTCTATTAAGGACGTGGAGCTTATAGATGTCACAGGACCAACTTTTTTGGAGCTGTTGGACAATTGAACAGACGGTTATGTCTAATGGCAGGGGGGCGGGGGTGGGTTTGTTCTTTTGTAAAGGTAGAGGGGATGTTTTTTGCTCAGTTCTCTGCTCTCTATTTCAGGGGATCCTCAATGGTAAGAGGTGGGGGCCAGTTGTTGCCTCAAGGCTCCCGGATCTGTTAACTTGGGGGGAAAAGGGTGACCACCCTTTCTGTACATCAGTTAAGGTCTATGACAATGGCTAACTTAGTCAAGGTTGTGTCCTGGAATGTACGAGGCCTGAATAGTAAGTTTAAGAGGGCCTCTGTGTCCCAATATCTGAAACAGGTCAGGCCCCATGTTCTTTTACAGGAGACACATATGGATGGCAGAAAAATACTGGCTCTGCAAAGGCCATGGATTCAACGGGCATTTCATGCCACATACTCCACTTATGCGAGGGGGGTAGCAATTCTGATCAGTAAGGCCTCTTTCACACGGGGCGGATCCGTGAAGATCCGCCCCGTGAAGCTCTGCTTGCTCAGCGGGGATCACTCCATTGATCCCCGCTGAGCCGACGGATGACTGGGCGGTCCCCGCACACTGTGCAGGGACCGCCCTGTCAGAGCGCCGCTCTCCCCTATGGGGAATCGGATGACGACGGACCGTAGAGTCCGTTGTCATCCGATCCGCTCCGCAGACGGAAGGAAAAATAGGATTTTCCTCCGTCACACTTTTTCGGAGCGGAGCGGAGCGGATTTCAGCGGACATGTCACCGCTGACATCCGTGCTTCCATAGGGGTGCATGGAGGATCCGTTTCAGGTCCGCCTAAAAAACTGACAGGCGGACCTGAATGGACCTCCGTGTGAAAGAGCCCTAAAGCTGTTTCCTGCAACATCCATCAGGTTTTTGTGGATCCTGGGGGAAGATATGTGGCCTTGGTTGTGGATATCAATTACTGTAAAATGTTATTGGTAAATATTTACATACCCCCTCCGTTTTAATGTGCAATGTTTGTACAATATGTTGGTTAAGCTGGCCCCACATGCTCACCTCCCACTATTGTTTATGGGGGATTTCAATGCTACTCTGGATGCCTTGGATTCCTCAAATGCGGGACTACAGGGCTCCCCTGATTTGTTGGCCTGGGCATCTGTGGCTGGGCTTTCTGAAATCTGGCGGGCTAAAAATCCATATGTTAAATGTTTCTCTCACTTATCGCGGACGCACCACTCTTCGGCTAGAATAGATTTTGCGTTCGGTAGTCCGGGGATGATGTCTTTTGTCAAAGAGGTTGATTATCTGGCGGGGGGTTTGTCTGATCACAACCCACTTTCCATATCCTTGGCTCTCCCTTTCGGGAGGGGGGCCGGGGGGGTGGAAGTTGTCCCCTGGGTGGCTTCAGAATGAAAATGTTAGTACTATAGTGCAGGATTCGGTTACTGAGTACTGGGATAAGAACCAGGGCTCTGCTGACCCTCCTGTGGTATGGGACGCCTTTAAGGCAGTGATTCGAGGGGAATGTATTTCTGCTATAAAAAGAGAGGAGGGGGGGGGAACAACAGGCGGAGGTTCAATTACTGAAAGAGGGGGAGAGGTGGTGTGCGGACGCCAATGCCGTGGCTCCCTCTGATGCTTCCTACAAGGCTTTGTTGGAGGCCCAGAGGAATCTCGCTTTGCACTTCAATAATCTAGCACATACCGAGGCTAGACAGAGCAGATTCACAATTTGCAGAAGGGGACAAAAATGGGAAGCTCCTTGCCAGGTTGGTGGCTGACTCACACCAGCTGGCAGTAGTTCCAGTTATTAGATGTAGAAATGGAGGGCTGGCCAATGACCCCGACGACACTCGCGGAATTTCAATTTTTTTTTTCATCTTTGTATGCCCCTATTCCTCCTTATGTCAGATCCGAGATGGAGGACTTATTGAATGGTCTTCCGCTTCCGAGGCTTTTGGGAGGAGGATTGTGGGGTACTGGAGGCGGAGATCACTAATAAGGAGGTTGTAGCAGCGTTTTTTTCGTTCCCACCGCATAAAGCCCCGGGTCCGGGCGGTTTTCCGGCGGATTTTTACAAGCTATATGTGGACCAATTGGCACCTAGGCTCACATCCCTGTTGGCCCATTGTTTGGAGGCACAGCAGTTGCCTCAGTCTATGATGGAAGCATATATGATCTTGCTTCCCAAACCGGGTAAGGACCCCATGGATTGCGCTTCTTATCGGCCGATTGCCCTTCTAAATATGGATCTGAAAATCCTCACAAAAGTTCTGGCTAGGCGGCTGGCCGGAGTCATCTCTTCCCTGGTTGATATTGATCAGACGGGGTTTATGCCTGGGAAATCTACAGACACTAACCTCAGACGATTGTTTACCCACTTACAGATTCCGAACCTCTCTGCAAGTACTAGAGTAGTGGTTTCTATTGATATTGAAAAAGCGTTTGACTCCATTGACTGGCAATATATGTTGGCAGTCCTGGAGAGGATGGGGTTTGGCCCGACCTATCGAACGTGGATTTCTTTACTGTATAAGGCTCCCAGAACGGCGATACGTATGGGTACACACACTTCTTTCTTTCAGCTGGGTAGGGGCACCAGGCAGGGCTGTCCACTTTCACCCTTTTTGTTTGCTCTTATGATGGAACCCATTGCGATTGCACTGAGAGCAAATAGGGAGGTTAAAGCAATTCGGGTGGGAAATATTGAGGAAAAATTGGCACTATACGCAGATGATATGCTGCTATTTCTGCAGGACCCCAAGGAGTCGCTAGAGGCAGCGTTAGGCATACTGAACACTTTCTCGAAATGTTCTGGTTTGAGAGTCAATTGGTCTAAATCATCTATTCTACCGCTGGACGTTGGGGCCAGGGCTATTGCTGACCCGGCTCTTCCGTTGTAGTGGGTAACGCAGATAACGTATTTGGGGGTTAAGATTACGGTGAGTGTAAGCAATTACATGCCCCTTAATCTAACTCCGCGTCTTGTTTATTTCAGGCAGCGGGTGGTGGCTTGGCAGAAACTCCCATTGTCCCTCATAGGACGAATTAATCTCCTGAAAATGAAAATACTTCCGGTTATCCTATATTTTTTGCGCAATGCTCCCATATGGATCCCTTCGTCTTTTTTTAGAAAGCTGGACAGCCTTACCAGCACTTTTTTGTGGGCCCCCAGGCAATCGAGGATAGGACTGAAAGTTTTACAGGAACCCTGGGGGAGGGAGGATTGGCCCTGCCTGATTGGCGAAGGTACTACCTGGCTGGTCAATTGGTTTTCATTCATAGGTGGCTTAGTGGAGACTCTGCTACGGTTTTGGAGGCAGCACATTTGGGCTCCTACGAAACACTGCGGATGGCTATTCATAGGGGGGTTAAGATGGACCTACCGCTTACGGCGGCTATGAAGGCCGCGGTTAAAGCGTGGGGGGGGGAAGCGTTAGTTTTAGCTTGTCCTCATTATAAGGGCTTCTCTCCGTCCACTCCTCTCTGGATGAATCCTAAGTTGGTCCATTTCTACTCCTTTGATGACCCAATGGGGTGGGCGACTTTGGGAATAAAGACACTCGGGGATGTCACAGTATGTGGGGAGTTGATGACTTTTGACCAGCTTAAGGCCTGACATGACTTGTCCAATTCTCATTTTTTTAGATACATTCAATTAAGACACGCCTTTCTTGCACAATTTAAAAATATGACGATAGAATCATTCCCGTCTGACTTGAAAAACTTGCTAATGGTGGAAGACCTTTCTAAAATGCTCTCTGTTTCCTATAAGAAACTGTTTGTGACGAGGCCTGCGGGAGTGCGCAAATGCAGGGAACGGTGGGAGGCTGAAGTCCCGGATATTCAGGGGGAGGACTGGGATGATATGTGGGCGCACCCTTTCCGACACCTGGTAGCAGCGAGAGACAATTATTCATTTCAAGTTTCTACACAGAATATATTATACGCCTGCCAGATTGGCGTCCATTTACCTGTCAGCCTCGGCAGAGTGTTGGAGATGTACATATGCTCTGGCGGCTGCTGAGCATGTGTTCTGGAGCTTCCATTTGGTTAAAAAATTTTGGCAGGAGGTCACCTCTTGTATTTCGGAGGTTTTGATGGTACCGATCCCAATGACGGTCAGAGTATGTCTCCTGGGCCTAGTTGACGAGGTTGTTCCGTCCAAGGCACATAGAACTCTACTGACTATTCTCTTATTCTATGGTAGGAAAGCAATCTTACTACGATGGCGCAAGCCGGGGGCACCTGATGTGCGCTTTTGGAAGGGTCTGATAAATGCTATGATGCCATACTATAAAGCTACTTATCTGTCAAGGGGATGTGAAAAGAAATTTGACAAGGTGTGGCAAGCCTGGTATAGCTCAGACCTGACTGTGGGTTAATGTATAGCTTTCATATGGGGTAATCGTGCCTAGTGGACCAGTTTGACTGGGACAGACCTTTTTAGGAACATCTGGGGTATGTATAATGTGTGATGTATTGTGGCTATAGCGGGGAGGTAGGGCGGTATTACTGGTGTTGATAAAAAGTTTCCTGGGGTGGGGGAACGGCTTATGTATGTTGTTGAAGTAGTTAGGTAGAGACACTGTTAGATAGACAGGATATGTTGTTGCCTGTATAAGTGTGTACGGGCCATGTTGGCCTAATACTGACCTGGCGGTTTTAGCTGGGTCAGCGGTGTTGGAATGTTGTGTAAAACTTAAAACCTTAATAAAAAATAAATAAATAAATAAATAAATGAAAAATTATTAGAAAAAAAAAAAAATTGTAAAGTTAGCCCAATTTTTTTTTGTATAATGTGAAAGATGATTTTACGCCAAGTAAATAGATACCCAACATGTTACGCTTTAAAATTGCTTCTGCCTGCGGAATGGCAGCAAACCACGGTGCTTAAAATTCTCCATAGGCGACGCTTTAAGTGCTTTTACAGCTTACCAGTTTAGAGTTGCACAGGAGGTCTAGTGCTAGAATTATTGCTCTGACAATACCTCACGCGTGGTGCGATCACCGTTTACATATGTGTGCGGAAGTAGCATATGCGTTCGAATTTGCGCGCAAGAACAGTGGGACAAGGGCGGTTTTAAAAAAAAAAAAATTTTACCCATTTTTTATGGGATTAACTCTATTGCAATCACAAGGGATGAAAAACATCCCTTGTAACAGCATGGGCCGTGACAAGTCTTTATGGAGAGATCTGGGTTCATTGAGACCCCAAATCTCTCCTCTAGCCTCCCATGCAGCCAATCAGACACAGACACGGTAGCGGGCAGGTAAACAAAGAGGCGGGACTAGAAGTAACTACTTGTCGCTCCTGGCTTCAAGGGGTTAGAGAGAGAGGAACGACATCAGTTCCTCTCCCTCTGTTTAGTGTAGAGGTCGACCGATATATCGGCCGATTTTTGGCACTTTTTAATTAATCGGCATCTGCCGATTGTGCTGAAAAAAAAAAAAAAGGATTTTTGTACTCACCGTAAAATCAGTTTCTCTGACATCCATGGACTGACACCGCTGGATACTGTAAACGTGTGGGTATATGTCCCTGCTCGCAGGAGAAGATCTAGGCAAAAATTTTAAAAACACACATTCTAGAACAAACCAGAGCTGAACAGCCCCGCCCAGGGGGGCGGTTCCTCTGGACATTACCCTCCCACCTGCAGCTAGCAGCCTCACTTTGTAACAAAGCAGTACAAACCTTAAAAGGGTGGGCGCTGTGTCAGTCCATGGACGTCAGAAAAACTGATTTTACGGTGAGTACAAAAATCCTATTTTCTCTTATCGTCCATGGACTGACACAGCTGGATACTGTAAACGTGTGGGACGTCCCAAAGCAGTATCAGAAGGGTGGGAGCAGTAGTAAAGGAATAACCAAAACGTCACTCCAAACAAGCAGAGCTCCTCAACGGAGGAGTTGCAACAATAAACAGCGGCCTGCAATGCTTTGCGGCCGAAGGAAGCATCCGAAGATGCAGACACATCAACCTTATAAAATTTTGAAAAGGTATGAACGGACGACCAGGTCGCCGCCTTGCACACTTGTGCAACCGACGCTTGATGTCGGAAAGCCCAGGAAGCACCAAATTGCCTTGGTGGAATGCGCCGCAACCGGAAAGGGAGGCGCCCGCCCCTTAAGGGCATAGGCCTGTATGACGGTCAGCATGAGTCACCTAGAGACGGTGGCAGACGACACCGCTCGGCCCTATTTTGGACCAGAGACAGACACAAACCGCGAGTCAGACTTCCAAATGGAAACAGTAGCAGACAGGTACACCCGTAAGGCTTGTACCCATCTTATTGTATGAAGCGCAAACTCCCAGGGATGCAATGGGGGAGGACACAAGAACGGAAGAACAATGTCCTCCTTAAGGTGAAAGGCCGAGACCATCTTTTGAAAGGAAGGACGGTCGTGGGCGCAACACCGCCATATCCTTATGGAGGACCAAGTAAGGCGACTTGCAGGACAAGGCCGCCAACTCAGACACCCGTCTAACCGAAGTAATGGCCACTAAGAAGGCCACCTTCTGGGACAAGGTCAAGAGAGGAATCTCTCTGATATTCTCAAAGGAATGATCTTGGAGAACCGAGGTGCATCAAATTCAGATCCCAAGTAGGGAGAGGAGGCTTGACAGGCAGTCGCCAAGGAACGTCTGCGACTAGCCGAAGTAGATTGGCGTACCAATGTCGCCGTTCCGGAGCAATGAGGATCACCGGAATGGCCTCAGCCCCTACTCTGCGAAGCAGGCAGGGCAACAACAGTAGCGGAGGGTAAGCATATATCAGGCGATACTGCCCCCACGGGCTTCCAACGCACCTGACGCGTCTGCTCAGGGGTCCCTGGACCTGGCCACGATCTTGCCACCTTGCGAGTGAGTCGAGAGGCCATAAGGTCCACATCCGGTGCCCCACCTCCGGAAAAGGAGGTGGAAACACCTCCGGATGCAAGGACCCTTCCCCTGCAATGCACACGGCCGACGGGACCGTCTTGCAGCGAGATGTATGAAAATCCCAAAGAGACTCCGCAATGTAATCGGAGAAGGGAGGCCCCGGTGTACAGGGTGCCTCAGCTGTTGGCCAATAAAGGCAACTTGACAGAACTTCCCTAGAAACTCGGTCAGAGGACTAGTACCTCAGCCTCCACAGGTGGTGCAAACCCACCCCGGGCACAGAGACCCTAAAAGGCTAAAGCAGTTGCAGTGCACCTGCTAGAAGACTGATGGATGAAGCAGAGGCTTTTGCCCAGTCATTGAGCTACAAAAAACGCCAGAGACGCAGCCACTAACGGGTGTAACGCTAACCTCAGCCTGGCGAACACAGTCCAAGCCAGCGCTTCTGATCACCACTGAAAGCAGGTGGAAAGTGATACCCCTGAAACCAGGGATCCTTGTGACAATGCTCCATCCAGCAGCTACCCATGGATAAGTGCTGATTGTACAAACACATAGTTTATACTATGTATTGCGTCAAACGCGCAAAAAGAGTGTGGGAAGAAACCCACCCAGCCACAAAGAGCATAATACAACCACATATGGCGTATGTAGTTTAGTATGTGTGGATAAACCTATTAAACACGTATATACTGTGCCAGTGACGAAGGCGCGCACATCATCGGGGCTTGGACGTAAGCCAGCCACGCAGATTGCGTACACAACCTTGTAGGTATGTTAGCCTGCAAATAAACAAATTGCACATGTTTATACTGTGCATAGTGCAGAGAATGCGGACACCATTGGAACGCAGGGGAGAAACCTGAGCACCCGGATGAAACCCATGCAGACTGCATACGCATACCGTGTAGGTATTATAGTATGAGTGCTAAACATTTTGCACAAGCCCATGTGTGCATAGCACCGAAGGCGCGCACACTGTTGGCGCGTGGGAGGAACCTAAGTACCCCACGCATACTCAGAGAATGCATTACCTACAACTACTGTAAATGTATTTAGTGTAGTGTATAACATAATGTGTATGTTTACACCGTATATTGCACCAAAGGCATGCATGTCATGTAGCGTGGGCGGAAACCCACGCAGACTGCACAGACATACCGGGTAGGTATGTTAGTATGTGGATATCCAATCGCACAAATTTAGACTGTGCATAGCGCCGAAGCGCCCATACCAATGGAGTGTGGGAGGGAACCGGAGTACCCGGAGGAAAACCACACATACCGTGTAGGTATTATAGCATGCGTGATAAACATTGAACATGTTTAACTGTGCAGAAGGCCAAAGGCGCACATACCGTCAGCGTGTGGGAGGAAACCGGAACACCCGGAAGAACTCCACACAGACAGCACACAGATACCGTGTAGGAATGATAGCATGTGAATCAACATATTGCACATGTTTATGCTGTGCATTTCCATTGGCGCGTTTTTTTGCAGAAACACACTACAGTTCATTTACATGGTTTCTATGGGACACGTTCACATCCATGATTTTTTCAGATGCTGCGTATTTGGAAAGGGCAAGGACTTTTTTTAACGCAAAACGGTGCTATTTTAGTTTTTTGGTTTAATATTCTTCAATGGAGAAGCTGCAGAAAAGCATGTAATGTGTTTTTGCGGCAATTTGTGTTTTGTAATCTGCCCAACAACAAATTGGCCAAAAATAAATAAAAAAAAATGCAAAAAATTACCTTTTTTTTTTTTACGGTTATTAACCGATTAATCGAAACAATAATCAGCCAACTAATCGATTATGAAAATAATCGTTAGTTGCAGCCCTAGTGCAGAGAGCAGCATAACAGGGGGGAGACAGGGAGAAACCCCCCATATAAAGAAACACAGCCAGCATGTACTCACCTGCAGTAGGAGAGACTACTTACCCGCAGGGGCGTACCTAGAGCATTTGGCACCCCGGGCGGATCCAATATCTGGCACCCCCCCCACGGTAAAATGTAAAAACACCCCACTGTGCCCCCTGCATCCTCCAATATCTTTGTCACTACTGTGTACCCCCTCTCCACAACTGCACTTCTGGACCCCTTTACATTACACAGCACCTTGCACCCCTTTACATTACACAGCACCCTGCACCACTGGACCCCTTTTACATTACACAGCACCCCATTACATTAGACTGCACCTCTGGACCCCTTTACTTTACACAGCACCCTGCACCCCTTTACATTACACAGCACCCTGCATCTCTGGACCCCTTTACATTACACAGCACCCTGCATCTCTGGACCCCTTTACATTACACTGCACCTCTGGACCCCTTTATATTACACTGCACCTCTTTACATTAGACTGCACCTCTGGACCCCTTTACATTACACAGCATCCTGCACCACTGGACCCCTTTACATTACACAGCACCCTGCATCTCTGGATCCCTTTACATTACACATCACCTTGCACCCCTTTACATTACACAGCACCCTGCACCACTGGACAACTTTACATTACACAGCACCTTGCATCACTAGACCCTTTTACATTACACAGTACCCTGCACCACTGGACCCCTTTACATTACACAGCACCCTGCATCTCTGGACCCCTTTACATTACACAGCACCCTGCATCTCTGGAGCCCTTTACATTAGATGCACTCCTTTACATTAGACTGCACCTCTGGACCCCTTTACATTACACAGCCCTTGTACCTCTGGACCTCTTTACATTACACAGCCCCCCACAGCTCTAGACACCTGTATGTTACACAGACACCCCCCTAACAGTTATGGACCCCTTGCATGTTACACAGACCCCCCTACAGTGCAGACCCCTCCCCCTACAGTGCAGACCCCCCTCCCCTACAATACAGACCCCCCTAAAATATAGAACCCCCCTACAATAGTGCAGACACCCCCCCTACAATAGTGCAGACACCCCCCCCCCTATAATACAGAACCCCCCTACAATGGTGCAGACACCCCCCCCCCCTACAATAGTGCAGACAACCCCCCTCCCCACAATAGTGCAGACAACCCCCCCCTACAATACAGAACCCCCCCTACAATGGTGCAGACACCCCCCCCTACAATAGTGCAGACACCCCCCCTTCAGACCCGTAATGATCAGCGCGCCTCGTGCACTTGACAGACTACACAGAGGAGGGGGGAGGCGGCTTTGTTCACTGCTCGGCTGTGACTGTGAGACAGTCACAGCCGAGACTTATCAGAGCCGTGGCGCGGCAACGAGGGAAGGCGATCGTTGCGGCCGTGTCCCGGGTGTGCCGATGGGTATCATCCGGGTGCGGCTCGTACCCCCACCCCCCCTCTGCCTACCTGTCACCGCGCTATGCCGCCCGTCCTCTTCGGTCGCGGAGGGGGGGCGCCGGCCTGACACCCCCCCCAGTGTGTGGCTAAGTCCTCTTCGGTCACGGAGGGGGTGGGTGCGCCGGCCTGTCACCCCCCCCAGTGAGTGCCACCTGGTGCGGCACGCCCCCGGCCCCCTACTTAGTACGCCACTGCTTACCCGTCCCTTTCAGGGACCCACTGGCTTGTTTCATACAGACCTATCACAGAGCAGTACTGCGTAGCTGTCGGCCCGGTCCACCACGAGAGATACAGTCAGTCAGGTACTGTTCAATCTTGAGAGGACCGCAGGAGCTAAAAGCAACCCGGCCACCCTGGAGTCATGGGGCATGTCGTGAACTGAGTCTCACGCACACAAGGCGCGGATCAGCACGCTCGATGGTCGGACAGGGAAGACTACCAGGATACCAGTGTACCCAACCTGTTGCCCAGCCAACAGTTGATTGAAGGTCTCAAAAATAAAATAAAAATTCCCAAAAGGAATAAAATTTAAAAGTAAAATCTTCCAGAAGACTGGCTCCTGAGAGAGCCACGTCTTCTGCTAGGCAGAAAAAAACTGAGGCTGCTAGCTGCAGGTGGGAGGGTAATGTCCGGAGGGACCGCCCCCCTGGGCGGGGCTGTTCAGCTCTGGTTTGTTCTAGAATGTATGTTTCCAACATCTAACATTCTGCCTAGATCTTCTCCTGCGAGCAGGGACATATACCCACACGTTTACAGTATCCAGCTGTGTCAGTCCATGGACGATAAGAGAAAAACAGATTTAAAACTTCAGCGCGACTTGCAAATAACTTTGTTAATAGAAGTCAATGCAAGTTGCCTGGAGTTTCCCCATGGAGCACTTCTCCCAACTGGGCAGCCTGCCAAGTTTGAGAAAAGAAGACAATGTTTCTACTTATCAATGGACTGAACTCCGTGTGTAGAAGTTCTCAGTTTAACCATTTAAAGACTAAATCTTTTCTGACACTTGTTGCTTACAAGTAAAAATCCTGTATTTTTTGCTAGAAATACACTTAGAACCCCAAACATTG
This sequence comes from Rana muscosa, assembly GCA_029206835.1. Lineage (NCBI taxonomy): Eukaryota > Metazoa > Chordata > Amphibia > Anura > Ranidae > Rana > Rana muscosa. The sequence goes on from CM055122.1 coordinate 359,010,686, forward strand.
TATATTTTTTTAGCAGAGACACTAGGGAATAAAATAGCGGTTGTTGCAATATTTTGTGTCACACGGTATTTGCGCAGCGGTCTTTCAAACGCAATTTTTTGGGAAAAAAATACACTTTAATGAATTTAAAAAAAAAAACTAAACAGTAAAGTTAGCCCGTTTTTTATTTCGTCCAAAAGTTTTGATTACCTGTTTTTGTGCCTGCTTTCTGATTCCCTTACCGAAAATGGTTGCGGCAGCACCCGAGGGAGAGATCGGCGTATTTGTAGCTGCTGACTTTTAATTTTTTTTTTTTCGGCGGAACTACGCGGCTTTCACACTGGAGCGGGCAGGTGTTGACGGTAAAACGCCGCTAGTTTTAGCGGCGCTTTACCATAATTTTAGCGACGCTATTCGGCTGCTAGCGGGGCGCTTATAACCCAGCTAGCGGCCGATGAAGAGGTTAAATGCGCCCGTGTAGCACCGCTGCAGAAGCGCATTGCAGACGCTTCGGCAGCAGTGCCCATTCATTTCAATGGGCAGGAGTGGCGGAGGAGTGGTATACACCGCTCCAAAGATGCTGCTTGCAGGACTTTTTTTTAACGTCCTGCCAGCGCTCCGCCTCAGTGTGAAAGCACTCGGGCTTTCACACAGACTGCAGGGGAGCCAATTTGCAGGCCCAAAAGCGCCTGAAAAACACCCCATTGTGAAAGGGGTCCAACTGTTAGATTTTATGAGATGAAGTGGGGAAAAAAAATAATAAAATAATCGGCATCATATATCGGTCATCGGCCACCACGATTTCTAAATAATCGGCATCGGCCAGAGAAAAACCCAAATCGGTCGACCTCTAGCTTAGTGTAGCAATCGCCTCCGGCCACATCGCTCCTGGGCACCGTGATGGGACGGTAGAATCCGGGAAAGGCGGCGGTAAGGGGGTGGGACCCCGCTCCGCACCCGCAGAAGTGATCAAGTGGCTAATTACTCAATGAAAAGATCCATACCTGTATGACGCCTGTAGGTGTAGGCATCATGCCAATATAACTACTAATGAAACATGAGGACATCCATGGACGTCCTACGGGCGGTAAGTAGTTAAAGGTGAACGTCATTCCTGTTTAAAGTTCACAAGAGCATAAAATTAACAAGGAAAAAATAGGATTTTTGTACTCACCGTAAAATCCGTTTCTCTGGCATCCATGGACTGACACAGCGTGTCTTATACACCTTTACACGTGGGTTATGTCCCTGCTTGCAGGAGAAGACCTAGGCAGAATGTGAGATGTTATACATACATTCTAAACAGCCAGAGCTGAACAGCCCCGCCCAGGGGGGCGGTCCCTCCGGACATAACCCTCCCACTGCAGTCAGCAGACCTCAGTTCGTAACAAAGCAGTACAAACTTAAAAAGAAGGGTGGGTGCTGTGTCAGTCCATGGATGCCAGAGAAACGGATTTTACGGTGAGTACAAAAATCCTATTTTCTCTTGTCATCCATGGACTGACACAGCGTGTCTTATACACCTTTACACGTGGGATGTCCCAAAGCAGTGTCAAGAGGGATGGGAGCAGTATAAATGGAAAACCAAAAACTTCACTCCAAACAAGGCAGAGCTCCTCAACGGAGGAGTTGCAACATCAAACAGCGGCCTGCAACACCTTGCGGCCGAAGGAAGCATCCGAAGATGCAGCCACATCAACCTTATAAAACTTAGAAAAGGTATGAACAGACGACCAGGTCGCCGCCTTGCACACTTGTGCAACCGACGCTTGATGTCGGAAAGCCCAGGAAGCACCAATTGCCCTGGTGGAATGTGCCGTAACCGGAAAGGGAGGCGCCCGCCCCTTGAGAGCATAAGCTTGAATGACGGTTTGTCTGATCCACCTAGAAATGGTGGCAGACGAAACCGCTTGGCCCTGTTTTGGACCAGAGACAGCCACAAATAGTGAGTCAGACTTCCGAATAGAAGCAGTAGCAGACAGGTACACCCGCAAGGCTCGTACCACATCCAAAGTGTGAAGCGCAAACTCTCTGGGATGCGATGGGTGAGGACACAAGGACGGGAGGACAATGTCCTCGTTTAAGTGGAAGGCCGAGACCACCTTTGGCAGAAAAGAAGGTCGCGGACGTAACACCGCCTTATCCTTATGGATGACCAAAAAGGGCGACTTGCAGGACAAGGCCGCCAATTCAGACACTCGTCTAATGGAAGTAATGGCCACCAAGAAGGCCACCTTCTGAGACAAAGTCAAGAGGGGAATATCTCTAATATTTTCAAAGGGAGGTTCCTGGAGGACCGAGAGCACCAAATTCAGATCCCACGGGGGGAGAGGAGGCTTGACAGGGGGGAGCACATGGCGAACCCCCTGCACAAAGGTGCTAACCAAGGGATGACCCGCCAGCGGTCGCTGAAAGAAGATGGCCAAGGCCGAAATCTGACCCTTAATGGTACTCAAAGCGAGCTTTTGGGTCACGCCACGCTGCAGAAAATGCAGGATTCTGGGAACGGAATACGTTCGTGGGCGCCAGTCCAGCTCTTCGCACATGGCGATGTAAGCTCTCCAAGTACGGTGATAGATCTTTCTGGAGGAAGACTTCCGTGCCCTTAACATGGTCGAAATGACCGAATCCGAGAGACCTCGGTCTCTCAGCACCTGGCTTTCAATAACCATGCCGTTAAAGCCAGAGACTGTAAAGCAGGATGAAATATAGGACCTTGAGACAGAAGGTCCCCCCGTATTGGTAACCGCCAGGGAACGTCTGCGACGAGACGTACCAGATCGGCGTACCAGTGACGCCGAGGCCAATCCGGAGCAATGAGGATCACCGGAATTTCCTCGGTCGCTACCCTGCGGAGCAGGTGAGGGAGCAACTGCAGCGGAGGATAAACGTATATCAGGTGATACTGACCCCATGGGGCCACCAACGCATCCGAGGCATCCGCCCAGGGATCTCTGGATCTGGCCACAAACCTCGACACCTTGCGATTGAGTCGAGAGGCCATCAGGTCCACATCCGGCGTGCCCCACTGTCTGCAAAGGAGTTGAAAGACCTCCGGGTGCAAGGACCACTCTCCCTGGTCCAGCGTCTGGCGACTTAGATAGTCCGCCTGCCAATTGTCTACGCCCGGAATGTAGACGGCCGACAGAGCCGGCACGCTTCTTTCGGCCCACCTCAGGATGCGGGCGACCTCGGAAGCCGCAGCTGAGCTCCGAGTCCCCCCTTGATGGTTGACATACGCCACTGCTGTGGCGTTGTCCGATTGGATCCTGATGGAGTGACCCTGTAGTTTCTCCGACCATGAGGAGAGGCACAGTCTGATTGCCCGTATCTCCAGCACATTGATCGGTAAGAGGGCTTCGTCCGGAGTCCAAAGCCCTTGGGCCGACAGGACTCCCCAGACTCCCCCCCAGCCCGTCAGGCTGGCGTCCGTCGTGATCACCGTCCATTGGATGGGGAGGAACGACTTCCCGGACCGAAGAGCCGGGGACCTCAACCACCACGTCAGGGACGCCCTGACCAGGTGACTCACCTGGATCTGAAGATCCAAGGACAACGGGGATTTGTCCCAAGTGGACAAGATCTCTTTCTGTAAAGCCCTGGTGTGCGCTTGGGCATAAGGTGCGGCCTCGAAGGAGGCCACCATGAGTCCCAGGACTCTCATGCAAAAGCGGATTGACGACCATTTTCGGGACGTCAGCACCCGTACTGCAGACTGAAGTGTCAGTAGTTTGTCTGGAGGTAGGAAGACTCTTGCCTCCAAGGAGTCCAGAATCAGACCTAGATACTCCAGACGCTGAGTCGGGACTAGAACCGACTTCTGAACGTTCAGGAGCCACCCAAACTCCCTGAGGGTCTGACTGACGATAGTCACACTTTCTTCCAATTCTGAGCCACTGTCTGCTCTTAGAAGAAAATCGTCCAGATAGCCCACGATAGCAATGCCTCGCTGTCTCAGCAAAGCTAGGACCGGAGCAAGCACCTTAGTGAACACCCTCGGTGCCGAGGCTAGGCCGAAGGGAAGAGCCACAAATTGATAGTGGACTTCGCCGACCGCAAAGCGCAGAAACTTCTGGTGGCTTGCGCAGATCGGAACATGCAAGTAGGCGTCCTTGATGTCCAAGGATGCCAGAAAATCCCCTTGATGGAGTGTAGCGATCACCGTGCGAATGGATTCCATGCGGAATTTTTGCACCTTCACGAAGGCATTCAGTGCCTTGAGGTCCAGGATTGGCCGAACCCCGTCCTTTTTTGGAACAACAAACAGATTCGAGTAGAACCCCTGAAACCTCTCCTGGGACGGAACCGGCACAATTACTCCGGACCCGATCAAATCCTGTACAGCCCCCAAGAGGGCTGCCCGACGGGCAGGAAGGAGAGGGAGATTTGAGGGAAAGAATCTGTCTGGGGGCCAGGAGCGGAACTCTATTCTGTATCCTGAGGTGACCACCTTGCACACCCACCGGTCGGAGATCCGGGAGGTCCACCGATCCGTGAACCTGCGAAGTCGTCCCCCCACCCCAGAGACGGGCGGGGGCAAGACTTCACGCGGAGGCGGGCTTGGGAGCCGGCTTGTTCGGCTTACGCACCCAGGGGCGCTTGTGCCCGCCAGCCGCACTGTTGTCAGTCTGGGATGGCTTACCCGTGGACTCTGACGGACGAAAAAAACCCTTTTTTGCTGGAAAGGAAGGACCCGGTTTACGTCGGGCCTCCTTACCCTTGATAGTTTGAGGAAGGAGAGTGCTTTTACCTCCCGTGACATCCTTGATGATGTCATCCAGAGCAGCACCAAAAAGTCTACCACCCTTAAAAGGTAGATCCGTCAGGAGCTTCTTAGAGGCTAGGTCAGCAGACCAGCATTTCAACCAGATGAGACGACGCAATACCACCACCGAGACAGAGGCCCTGGATATTAAAGGGGCCGCGTCCAACGTGGCGTCGCACACATATATCAGACCCTGCACCATCTGGTGGGCCAGAGCAATAGTGTGTGGAGGAAGGTTATACTCCTGCACAGTTTGGTGCAAAATTTTTGCCCATTCCGTGAGTGTCTGAGACACAAGGGTCGCCGCTACTACGGGCCATAGGGCGGATCCCAACAAGGCGAACATGGCTCTACTCACCACTTCTGGCCTCCTGTCAGTGGGGTCCTTAAACGCAGGAGTCCCCTCCATCGGGAGAGTGGTGGCCTTGTTTAAACGGGCGACTGGAGGGTCGACCACCGGGGGAGAAGCCCACTTTTTAAGCAGGGCGTCTTCAAAGGGGTATCTAATAGACAAACGCCGCGGGACCATAAAAGTCTTCTGCGGCTTTTCCCAGACCTGGTCAATGAGCTGGTCAAAGAAAGGTACATATGGAAAAACCTTTTTAGAAGGCTTGGTCTTAAAAGAACCAAAGGAGACTGTATCCGCCTGAGGTTCTGCGGTCGCAGCATTTAGCTTGAGAGTGTCCCTCACAGCATCAATGAGTTCACTAACAAGCGCCCTGTCATTTACTGACTCAGAACTGGAGTCTTCCTCAAGGAATGTCCTGTTCAAAACCATCCAAATATTCAGAGCTAGGGTCCTGAGCAGCAATAGCTAGGCCCATATCTGAAACAGAGCACTCCCCTTGTGGAGATAAAGTGGGGAGAGGGCGCTTTTTTGCTCCCTTGTGCTCACACACAGCTTCCATCCTGGTCAGAAATGATTCCAGGACTGCCGACAACTGGTCCATAGGGACCGCAGGTGCTGGAGCACTGGCTGCTGCCTCTGGCATGTGAGGGGAAGCTGCTGACTCTGACTCCATAATGTCCCTCTCAGACCACCCACAGGCTGTGCTGACTGAAGTAGGGGAATGCCCAGGGAACCCACCAACCTGACCAGGACCGCTCGGTTCCGCTGCTCTGTCTCACTGCGCCGCGCTGCTCAGCGTGAGTGAGCTGAGAGGAGAGAGTGTGAGGAGATTCGCGCCGTTCCCAGCGGCGCTAGAGGCCAAACTAGTGCCAGAAAAACGTGCGGCTACAAGAAAATGGCCGCCGCAATGTGCTCCGGCGGGCCCCGGCAAGATGGCCGCCAATGTAAAAATCAGCACACACACAAAACATGGCGCCGAACGGCGCCCAGGCCCCTCACATCCAAAAACAAAACAGCCCCAGCGAATGCAGAGCAGCATGAGCCCCCCCCCCAGGACAGTATGGCCCCCAGGCACCCCACACAGTACAGCGCCAGCACTAGTGAACAGAGAGTGACATTAAAAAACACAGGGGAAGACAGGGAAATCCCCCACACAAGAAACACACAGCATGTACTCACCTGCAGCCAGGAGAGACTACTTACCCGTCCCCTGAGGGACCCACTGGTGTGTTTCTGACAGAACTATCACAGTGCGGTACTGAGTAGCTGTCGGCCCGGTCCACCGCGAAAGATACAGCCGGACTGTTCTATCTTGAGAGGACCGCGGAGCTGAAAGCCCACCGGCCACCCCTGGAGTCATGGGGCATGTCGTGAACTGAGTCTCACGCACACAAGGCGAGGATCAGCACGCTCGATGGTCGGACAGGGAAGACTACGAGGATATCTTGTACCCAACCTGTTGCCCAGCCGACAGTTGATAGAAGATCTCAAAAGAATGAAATTGGAAAAAAATTCCCAAAGGAATAAAAATAGGTCAGGAGACTGGCTCCTGAGAGAGCCACGTCTTCTCCTTCTGCTAGGCAGAAAAAAACTGAGGTCTGCTGACTGCAGTGGGAGGGTTATGTCCGGAGGGACCGCCCCCCTGGGCGGGGCTGTTCAGCTCTGGCTGTTTAGAATGTATGTATAACATCTCACATTCTGCCTAGGTCTTCTCCTGCAAGCAGGGACATAACCCACGTGTAAAGGTGTATAAGACACGCTGTGTCAGTCCATGGATGACAAGAGAAATGATGATAGGGCACAGAACGATGGTGCCAAACCAATCTTCAGAAATCTGCTAGAATCACAAGTACAATCCACTCATCAATCTTTAGCACGATCCCCTTTCGGGTGGGTACTCACCAGATAGTAGATTTTCACAGGCTCTGAGAGATTAATAGGATCCCATCATTCAATCATCCGGTCATCAAAACCTGGTCCTGCTTGATCCCGCCAGTCCCTCAAGGAGCACTCCAATATCCACCCATACGAATTATAGATTAAAAGAGAGACAGGCCATAGTGTAATTCCACACAAAATTCACTTAATCAGCAGGCCATTAAAATCCAAGCATTCTTTCACATTATCGGAACATAGCAGCAAGACAGCATAACAGCAAACAGCAGTACTGTCAAAACAGCGGTACTGCTTATTTCAAACAACCGCGCCGTTCCTGGACTCCCACAGGCGTAACGTATCAGCTGATCTAGATGGCAATAGCAGCCTCGCCGTCACTTCCTGCTTACGGAGCGCAGTTGGAACGCACGGCGTCACTTCCTATCAGCCGCAGAGTCACGACCTGATGTTTCGTCCTTACGTCCTCCTCTGAGGGCGTGACTATGCGGTGCGGCTCAGTAGAATATATACTCAATGCAATTAGGACGCTAGTTAACCCCTCCTGCATGTGTCTCAATGCTCCCAGTACACCACGGTTAGCAGAGCACAATAAAATCACAGGGGAAATAGGCACAAATCAATATCATAGCTCATTCAAATGGACAGACGCCCAGCACTAGCGCCATCTAGAGCATAAATGGTAAAATGCAGAATTTTAACAAAAGGAGAGACTCAAATATCAAATACATTAGCATTATGATATAATATTCTAAAACAAATATATAAAATTCATTAAAATACCCTATTAGACTCTTGATAAACGTCAATATTGCTTCATAGTACTATTTATATCACCTGAGAATCCATACATACATACATTATATATATATATCTATATCAGGGCTTGACAAATTTGCTTGGAATCTAGGAGCCAGCTAAAAAAGTTAGGAGCCAGGAACGCGCCCCGTCCCGCCGAGCTCGCGCGCAGAAGCATACGTGAGTAGCGCCCGCATATGAAAGCGGTGTTCAAACCACATGTGAGGTATCGCCGCGATCGGTAGATCGAGAGCAATAATTATAGCCCTAGACCTCCTCTGTAACTCAAAACATGCAACCCGTAGAATTTTTAAACATCGCCTATGGAGATTTTAAAGGGTAAAAGTTAGAAGCCATTCCACGAGCGGACGCAATTTTGAAGCGTGACATGTCGGGCATCAATTTACTCAGCGTAACATTATCCTTCACAATATAAAAAAAAAAGGGGCTAAACTTTACTGTTGTCTTATTTTTTTTATTAAAAAAAAAAAGTGTATTTTTTCCCCAAAAAGTGCGCTTGTAAGACCGCTGCGCAAATACGGTGTGACAGAAAGTATTGCAACGACTGCCATTTTATTCTCTAGGGTGTTAGAATAAAAAATATATATAATGTTTGGGGGTTCTAATTAGAGGGAAGGAGATGGCAGTGAAAACAGACAGGGAAACTCCATTAGCATTGCTGTTTGTCTTGTCATACCAACGGCCACCACAAGATGGTGCTAGATCACAGAAGGAAGCATAGGCCTGCAGAAGGCCGCAAAGCCGCGGCCTCAATTACCAGCCGGCGTGGCCCGACGCGATCCCGCGGCGCGTAAGGGGGGGGCACAGAGAGACAGGATTCCCCAGCTGTGCTGCCCCAGGCGCCAGGTCGCTAATTCTAGTCACAATGGCGACCGGGCGCCCGGGGTTTGTCGAGCCCTGAGATATATATATATATATATATATATATATATATATATATATATATATATATATATAAATAAAACAATTTTAATCATAATTCCCTCTAAATGATAAACCTAACTTCTCAAAGGTCACTGATGAAGCAATTTACATCTAGTTCGACGTTTAACCCTTTGGGGGTGAGAGTATCTAAGGAATAAATCCAAAAGGTCTCGCGTTTGGATAACTCCCGCACCATATTACTCCCTCTCCAAGTGGGCTTTATATGATCCACCCCCCAAAATTTCAAACCTATAGGGTCCTGGTCATGGTACAATTCGAAATGGAGAGACACATTATGGTCTTTAAACCCAAGTCTAATATTTTTAATGTGTTCCCCAATTCTTATTTTCAAACATCTTTTTGTACGTCCCACATACATTAACCCGCATGGGCATAATAACACATATACCACATGGGTAAGATTGCAAGTTATGAACTCTTTGATGGAAAAATAGGATTTTTGTACTCACCGTAAAATCCATTTCTCTGACATCCATGGACCGACACGGCGGCTCTTAATCACTGAACGTGTGGGTATATGTCCCTGCTTGCAGGAGAAGACCTAGGCAGAATGTTAAATGTTAAAACATTCTAGAACAAACCAGAGCTGAACAGCCCCGCCCAGGGGGGTGGTCCCTCCGGACATTACCCTCCCACCTGCAGCTAGCAGACCTCAGTTCGTAACAAAGCAGCACAAACTTAAAAGGAAGGATGGGTGCCGTGTCAGTCCATGGATGTCAGAGAAATGGATTTTACGATGAGTACAAAAATCCTATTTCCTCTTATCATCCATGGACCGACACGGCGGCTCTTATCACTGAACGTGTGGGACGTCCCAAAGCAGTGTCAAGAGGGGTGGGAGCAGTATAAATGGAAAAACCAAAAAACTTCTCTCCAAACAAGGCAGAGCTCCTCAACGGAGGAGTTGCCACTTTAAACAGCGGCCTGCAACACCTTGCGGCCAAAGGAAGCATCCGGACATGCAGCCACATTAACCTTATAAAACTTGGGGGGCGTGGCCAGGATCGGCATGTGAGCAGCCGCTTTTACACAGAGCTCCCACCAGTCACCCTGTAATTGATCCTGTTCCCGGCATCCTCGGTTAGATCCAACGGCACAGATCGGTACCGGAACCACCGCAGGGTACCCCGACCCGTTGTGAGTCCTCCAGGGATGATGGTGACCCGCAAAAACAAGGAGGGAGCGGACCGGCCTAATATCCAACATGGCGCCGCCGGGACTCCTCAGCAGCGTGGCCAGCGCGGCAGTGAGAAGAAGGACACAGTGAGTAAAATCCCCAAACTACTAGCCAGCGATCAGCCCAAGGACATGAGATATTATGCCCAGAAACTTACAGGGCCGTCTACACTGGCTGATAAGTCCGTGGCTGAGGCAGGGACAGAGGGAGAGGACATGGAGCAGGAGGAGGGGGATGGTGACCAGACGCAGGCAGCCATTGAAGAGCAGCAGGATGAGTCAGAGCCAGAGCCAGAGGCTGAGGACACTGAACAGCCGACTCTGGCTGATATACTGCGGGCAGTTTCTAAATGCACTGCTTCAGTGAATGCGCTACAGGCTAGGTTTGGTGGGCTTGAAGAAGCAGTAATCCTGATCAGACAGGATATGCAAAAAATCAGGGAGAGAACAACTGCAGCGGAGAGCAGGATCAGTGACCTGGAGGACAAGCTCCCTCCCCTGATCAGGGAAACACAGGCTAACACCAGACTGAACAAATCGGTGGATATGCGTGCTGACGACCTCGAAAACAGGATGAGACGCAATAATGTGCGCATCATCGGTCTGCCAGAGAAGGTGGAGGGGAGAGACCCTACACAATTTGTGGAGCAATGGCTCGTGGACATTTTTGGGAAGAAGGCCTTCACCACCATGTATGCAATTGAAAGGGCGCATAGAGTCCCGTTGCGGCCCCTCCCACCGGGTCACCCTCCAAGGCCCATGCTGGCTCGGCTATTACATTATCGGGACAGGGAGATAATCCTGCGGCTGGCCAGGGAAAAACAGTTTAATGGCGTGCGGATTTCATTCTACCCTGACTTTTCGTCGGATGTGCAAAAACGCAGGGTGCGATTCACCAAAGTCAAAAAGCGGTTGCAAAAGTTGCAGGCGCCATATGCTATGTTATACCCTGCCAGGCTCCGGATCATAGCTCGGGGGCAAGCGCATTTCTTTGAAAACGCAGCGGAGGCTTCTGATTGGCTGGATGCTCATGCAAATGCATTTCCCCGGGTCGGACGGCAGGCTGAGGAAGAAGATTGAGTCGCTGCAGGTTCCCAGGAGGTTTCCGGGTTCCCGGGAGGACCCAGTGCCGTCGGGGCGTCTGAGTGAGGAGACGGGAACATGCTTTCCTTTTGGTTCAACGAGAGCGTTTTCTGTCAACAAGAAGTTTTTTCTTTTCCCAGTGGAATGTGTTATTCCCATTTTCTACTTTTATGCAAGATGGTACTTTGGTCCCTGTTGGACCTCATGTTGCCAAGGACAGGGAGGACCTGTTGTCCTACCACTGAGTTGATGGTGCTATGCACTGCCACAGGTACTGTATGTGAGATCCCTCGGTGCACATTGGGGGATAGTGTCTGGCGGCCGGGGGTGCACGCTCAGCTTGCTGGTCGGGTGCCTCGGACCCATTCCTGTGAGACTGTAGTGATACACCACCTTTCAATTTTGTTGTTCTTATCGTTGTTTTTGTGTCTCCGTTTTTTCAGAGCATCACCTATTTTCCGAGACATTTCCACAAGACTGGTAGTTATAAATGTGCATCTTCCAAATCTAGTTAAATTGATGAGGGACATTGTGCTTCTTATTTACACTGTAACGTATAGATTTTTGGATCCAAAATGGCTGCGATCCCCGTAGTCTCATGGAATGTTAGGGGGATACATGATTCCCTGAAGCGTACCATGGTATTTACCTCTCTTCGCAAGTATATGCCCGCTATTTGTTCACTACAGGAGACTCACCTTACAGTTGACTCGGTCTCATGTTTGAAGCTGTCTTGGGTGGGGTGGTCGCATCACTCCACTCACACCGCCTATTCAAGGGGTGTGAGTGTACTGATTCATAACTCCTTAGACTATCAGGAGATAGAAAGTGTCATGGATGCAGAGGGGAGATATGTAATTCTGTTGTGTCGCATTTTTACTCTGAAATGTATTCTTGCATTTGTGTACATCCCGCCTCCGTACAATCACCAGGTGCTCCGGACAGTGTTGGAATACCAGTTGTGTCACCAGGACGTCCCCTTATACATCATGTGTGATTTTAACTGTTTTTTGGACCCGGCATTCGATAAGCACCCGGCGGTAACTGCGCCGCGGGGCGCTTACCGCACACCTTTGAAAAAGTTCATTGAGGAGGTGGGCTGGACTGATCCCTGGCGCGATAGAAACCCGGGCAACAAAAGTTTTTCTTGCTTTTCTAAATCATATATGTCTCTATCCCGCATAGATCTAACTATTTGTTCTACAGTGGCCGCCCGGTTCATATCGGAGATCACGTATGCTGTTCGCAGCATATCTGATCACTCGCCAGTGATTACTAAATTAGAGGTGAGACCCCAGTCGACTATGACTAGGGCCCCCTGGAAATTGAATGCCTTCTGGCTTAATCTGTTCTCATCACATTCTCAGATAGCGGACCAGATTGGGGAATTCTGGCAGGATCAGGGGGACCATACTGGGCTGGTGACTGCTTGGGAGGCCTTTAAGTCCTTCCTTCGCGGTATATTTATTAGGGAAATCCACGGGATTAAACAAACTACTAGTGCACAGAGGGAGGGATTGGAGCGACTGGTGAGTGATCTGGAGGCGAGGTTTATATCGGACCCTACTGTGGAGAGCAAGGACTCATGGTTGGCTGCCAGTGAGGCACTCAGTCGGTGTGCTACCTCAGCAGCAGAAAGAAAACGTTTTTTTAATAAACTGGCATACTATGAGGAGGGGGAGCAAACCGGTCGCCTGCTGGCCAAAATTGCCCACGCACAACAGAGGTCACCCTCCATTGGTGCACTTAGAACTAGGGCTGGTACAGTAACCAATGCCCCAGATGTCATCATGTCTGAACTAGTATCGTACTACTCTACCCTATATCAGTCTAAACAGACCTACTCTGAGAGTTCCCTACTCACATACCTAGAAACGGTAGACCTGCCCAAAATATCTGAAGCTGCTAGGCAGCAATTGGATGCTCCTCTTACATTGGAGGAGCTCCAGTCGGCGGTCAGGATGTTCCCTAACTCTAAAGCTCCGGGGGAGGATGGTATACCGATTGAAGTGTACAAGCAATATACGGGGAGTATGTTGCCCAAACTACTTAATGTGTTCAAGGTTGCCAAGGCAACAGGCTGCCTCCCATTGTCTATGACCAAAGCTATTATCGTACTGCTTCTGAAACCGGGCAAGGATCCCTTGGATCCAGGGTCCTATAGACCGATTTCCCTCTTACAGAATGATGTCAAGATTCTAGCAAAAGTTCTGGCAGTGCGTTTAAATGGGGTAATATCCACTGTTATACACTCTGATCAGGCGGGGGTTCATGCCCCAGAAATCCACGGCAATAAATTTACGTAAACTTTATCTTAATATGCAGTCGGTGGCGGATAATGGGGGGGATAGGGCGCTACTGTCTTTGGATGCCCACAAGGCGTTCGACAGTATTGAATGGTCATTCCTGTGGGCTACTTTGAGGAAGTTTGGGTTTGGGGAGGAATTTATTTCATGGGTACAGTTGCTATACCACACCCCAAGGGCTGCCATCAGGGAGGCAGGCAGAGTGTCACCAGACTTTCGGCTGTACAGGCGCACTAGACAGGGGTGTCCCCTGTCGCCACTTCTATTTGCCCTGGCTGTTGAGCCCCTGGCGGCCCTCATCCGCTCCAACAATGCTATCCGAGGCTTTCAGTACGGGGACCTACAGGAAAAGTTAATGATGTATGCGGATGACACTATGCTGTTTCTGGGAGATACCGGGGGTTCACTGAGTGAAGCTATGAGGGTGGTTGAGACCTTCGGATTTTATTCAGGGCTGGTGGTGAACTGGACTAAATCCTCGCTCATGTTTCTTGACGAGGGTTCGGACCAGCGACTACCAACGATTCTTGATATCCCAGTGTCCAGGAAAATTAAATACTTAGGAATACACGTCACCCCTGATCCCTTGGAGTATGTTGGGCTGAATCTTACCCCTTGGCTGAATCGCAGTCGTGATAGGATCAAGGTGTGGTCCAGTCTAAAATTGTCACCAGTGGGTAGGATCAATCTGATAAAAATGATTCTTATGCCACAACTTCTTTATGTGTTGCACAACTCGCCTCTTGTAATCCCTCTAAAACAGTTCTGAATCATTAACTCTATGTTCCGCTCCCTTATCTGGCATTCTTGTTCAGCTAGGGTGAGATTGGAACAGCTTCAACGTCCTAAAGAGGCAGGTGGACTAGCACTGCCAAATCCCTGGCTGTACTACTTGGCTGCCCAATTGCAACACATAGCTAGATCATTGAACCCGGCCCCCGACCCAGAGTTGAACTTGGTGGACTCCACCACCTCACTCATTAAATTTACGATTAAACAGGGAGTAGCGGAGGGGTTGGAGGCTTTGCGGATGGGTAAATCTAATAAACTGTACCCCACTTATAACCTAATGCAAAAAATCTGGAATAAAGTCAGGTCACTACAGCAGGTCACGGGGTTTACTCAATTCAGCCCTATATGGCACAATGAACGGTACATGGAGATAGGAAAACTACAATACAGTAAACGGTGGCAGAAGTACGGTGTTAACTACCTGTATCAAATATTCAGAAATGGAGAGCTGCGTCCCTTTTCCGCTCTCCAAGAGGAATTCGGACTCCCTGGTTCCATGCTATTTTACTATGTTCAGCTCCAGCATGCGGTGAGGGCCGAGAGGGGAGTGGAAGTCTGGGTCCAGACTAAAGCTCCTATCTAACTACATGGCGGAGGTGGCATCGTATAAAGGCTTCATATCTTGTACCTATTCTATGCTTCTTAACATGTTTCTGCCCGACCTGACCCGTAAGGTGATAGCCCAGTGGGAGGGAGATGTCGGGCCCATTGAAGAGGAACAGTGGGAGGAAGCACTTTTGGCAGTCTCTCAGTGTTCACTGAATGTAGCCCAGCGTCTATCGCAGTTGTACATACTTCTCCGAGTCCATTATACGCCCGCCAGACTGGCTAGAATGGGGGTGCGTGATGATCCAGCCTGCACACGATGCATGCGGGATCACGGGGACTTAATACACCTGCTATGGCGTTGCCCCAAACTTCATGCTTACTGGACGGGGGTGGTGGAGGTCCTTAACCGAACCTTTCAGGTTCAAATTGCTAAAGAGCCCAAACCCTGCGTGTTGGGTATTATTGAAGGTGACACGCTGGAGGAGATGCCCAGACAGGCGATTGCTAGGGCCCTCTTTCAGGCCCGAATGCTGATTCTACGGCACTGGAAGTCAACGGAACCCCCCACTGTGAAGGAGTGGATAAAACAAATGGGTAACACCTTGAAGTTAGAAAAACTTATTTACCAACATAGAGGCTGTACAGAAAAGTTTTCCAAATTATGGGATCCATGGTTGAGTGTACCAGGGTTGGCTCCGGTGGAATTAGTACTGGATAGGTTGTTGTGAGTTTCTCAGTGCTCTTGCATTGGTAGCAGGGACCCAGTTAATTGGATGCACAATTGTCCCGGGGTATTGTTTATTGTCTTGAATGGGAAGATGCAAATAATGTACACGTTTGTGAGTAATGTGCAGTACTATCTGAAACCAAGAGTGGTACAGGTCTAATGTATTATGATGCTCTGATGCCAATAATGGATGTAAAGTACTTTGTTTTTCAATAAAACATTTGTTTTGAGATAAAAAAAAAAAAAAAAAAAAAAAAAAAACTTATAAAACTTAAAAAAGGTATGAACAGACGACCAGGTCGCCACCTTGCACACTTGTGCAACCGACGCTTGATGTCGGAAAACCCAGGAAGCACTAATTGCCCTGGTGGGATGCGCCATAACCGGAAAGGGAGGCGCCCGCCCCATGAGAGCATAGGCTTGCAAGACGGTTTGTCCGATCCACCTAAAAAATGGTTGCAGACGAAGCCGCTTGGCCCTGTTTCTGACCAGAGACAGTCAAACAGAGAGTCAGACTTCCGAATAGAAGCAGCAGACAGGCACGCCCGCAAGGCTCGTACCACATTCAAAGTGTGCCGCGCACACTCTCTGGGATGCGATGGGCGAGGACACAAGGACGGGAGGACAATGTCCTCATTTAGGTGAAAGGTCGAGATCACCCTTGACAAAAAAGAGAAAGTCGCGGATGCAACACCACCTTATCCTTATGGATGACTAAATATGGCGACTTGCAGTACAAGGTCGCCAACTCAGACACTCGTCTAACAGAAGAGATTGCCACTAAAAGGGCCACCCTCTGAGACAAAGCGAAGAGGAGAATATCCCTGATATTCTCAAAAGGAGGTTCCTGGAGAACCGATAGTACCAATTCCGATCCCACGGGGGGAGAGGAGACTTGACAGGAGGGAGCCCATGGCGAACCCCCTGCACAAGGGTGCCAACCAAGGAATGACCCGCTAGTGGTCGCCGAAAGACGGCCAAGGCCGAAATCTGACCCTTAATGTCTGGATGAAGATTATGCTCCTGTACAGTTCGGTGCAAAATTATTATTTTATATATTATTTTTTTGCCCATCCCGTAAGTGTTGGAGACACAAGGGTCGCCGCTACCACAAGCCTTAGGGCGGACCCCAACAAGGCAAACATGGCTCTACTCACCACTTCTGACCTCCTGTGAGTGGGGTCCTTAAATGCAGGAGTCCCCTCCACCGGAAGAATGGTGGCCTTGTTCAACCGGGCGACTGGAGGGTCGACCACTGGGGGAGAAGCCCACGTTTTAAGTAGGGCATCCTCAAAAGGGGTATCTGATAGACAAACGCCGCGGGACCATAAAAGTCTTCTGCGGCTTTTTCCCCAGACCTTATCAATGAGCTGGTCAAAGAAAGGTACATATGGAAAAAAACCTTTTTAGAAGGCCCGGCCCTAAGGAACCAGAGGAGACTGCCCGCCTGAGGTTCTGCATCCGCAGCATTTAGCTTACGAGTGTCCCTTACTGTATCAATGAGTTCACTAACAAGCGCCCTGTCATTTACTGACACAGAACTGGAGTCTTCCTTGCAAGGAATGTCCTGTTCAAAACCATCAAATATATTCAGAGCTCGGGTCCTGAGCGGGTAGTGGCTAGGCCCATGTCTGAATCAGCGCACAGATGTTAAAAACGATTTTTAATACCTAGTAGTACACGGATTCCTACAATCTATTCCTTGCCCAAAATTCATAAAGACTCTCAGAATCCCCCGGCGAGGGCCATTGTTAAATGGCATTGGATCTGTCACCTCTAGGATGGGCGAATACGTGGACCGGTTTTTGCAGTCCAGTGTTAAAACCACTAAAGCATATTTGAAGGACACTAAGGACTTGTTGCAGGCCCCTCAAAATGTACAGTTAGGAGGCCGTGGTGAATTGTTTCTGGTGACATCTGATGTGTCCTCGTTGTATACAACGATACAACATGACGACGCTCTACTAGCCCTCAATTGGGCTTTGAGTCAGAGAGAGGACCTCCCCCATCATCAAAAAGTTTTTTTAAAAGAGGTTCTTGATTTTTGTTTGTCGCACAACTACTTCTGGTTTAACAATGAATTTTATGTCCAGAAGAGAGGTGTGGCTATGGGCGCGAAATTTGCGCCCAGTATCGCGAACCTCTTTATGGGGGAGTGGGAGGACAAATTCATCTTTGTAAATAGAAGACGGAAACTATTGTTTTATAGACGATATTATGTTTTTATGGGAAGGATCGGAAGTATCTCTGAATAATTTTTTAACATATCTTAATAGTAACCCCAATAATATTAAACTCACGAGTCAATGGGGTCAAGAACAAATAAATTTTTTAGATGTGACTATTTATAGGAAGGGAGACAAATTGGAAACTAGTCTTTTTTAAGCCGATGGATCGGAACAGCTTCTTACCTATGCAAAGTGGGCTTTATCCGGTTTGGTTGAAGAACATACCGAAAAGACAATTGATGCGGGTTAAAAGAAACTGCTCTACAGTGGAAAATCATCTCTCACAATCTGAAATACTGAAAGAACGTTTTAGAGAGAAAGGTTACAACCCCCAACAGAATGACAAAATCTCGGAGGAGATTAGAGCAACACCACGTGACGAAGTGTCAAGTGATATAGTGAGAACTAGATCCACTGGTAGCCATGAGTGGGGGTTTTCTATCATCATTCCATGCGCAATATAGAGAGGTAGAAGCAGTCTTAAAAACCCACTGGCATGTGCTTTGCCTAGATAGAAGTTTAAAATCAGTATTACCAAAAGGTGCCAAAATTTATCTACAGAAAAGCGCCCAATGTAGGTGATAAGGTGGTAAAAAAGGTGCTGGACCAACCAACAAGACCTTTGACCTTCTGGGATAAAAAAGGTTTCTTTGCGTGCCGTAAGTGCAGAGCTTGTAGAGAAATAGCTGAACCAATAAGGGGTATAGATTCCTTTATATCTACGGTAAATAAAAATGAATTTTCCATCAAAGAGTTCATAACTTGCAATCTTACACATGTGGTATATGTGTTATTATGCCCATGCGGGTTAATATATGTGGGACGTACAAAAAGAGGTTTGAAAATAAGAATTGGGGAACACATTAAAAATATTAGACTTGGGTTTAAAGACCATAATGTGTCTCTCCATTTCAAATTGTACCATGACCAGGACCCTATAGGTTTGAAATTTTGGGGAGTGGATCATATAAAGCCCACTTGGAGAGGGAGTAATATGGTGCGGGTGTTATCCAAACGCGAGACCTTTTGGATTCCTTAGATACTCTCACCCCCAAAGGGTTAAACGTCGAACTAGATATAAATTGCTTCATCAGTGACCTTTGAGAAGTTAAGTTTATCATTTAGAGGGAATTATGATTAAAATTGTTTTTATTTATATATAATATATGTATAGATTCTCAGGTGATATTAATAGTACTATGAAACAATATTGACGTTTATAAAGAGTCTAATAGGGTATTTTAATGATTTTTATATATTTATTGTTTTAGAATATTATATCATAATGCTAATGTATTTGATATTTGAGTCTCTCCTTTTGTTAAAATTCTGCATTTTACCATTTATGCTCTAGATGGCGCTAGTGCTGGCTGGGCGTCTGTCCATTTGAATGAGCTATGATATTGATTTGTGCCCATTTCCGTTTTAAATTTTAATACTTTTATCCACTATTTTATTACTCATAAATATAAATGTAGGAGACAGTAAGTGTATTAGGGTATTGCCCAGTATGCTCTGTCCGAATTAGAAATGCAATGTGGCGAGTCCCCTGTGATTTTATTGTGCTCTGCTAACCGTGGTGTACTGGGAGCATTGAGACACATGCAGGAGGGGTTAACTGGCGTCCTAATTGCATCGAGTATATATTCTACTGGAGCCGCACCGCATAGTCACGCCCTCAGAGGAAGTCGTAAGGACAAAACGTCAGGGCGTGACTCTGCGGCTGATAGGAAGTGACGCCGTGCGTTCCAACTGCGTTCCGTAAGCAGGAAGTGACGGTGACGCTGCTATTACCATCTAGATCAGCTGATACGTTACGCCTGTGGGAGTCCAGGAACGGCGCGGTTGTTTGAAATAAGCAGTACCGCTGTTTTGACAGTACTGCTGTTTGCTGTTATGCTGTGTTGCTGCTATGTTCCGATAATGTGAAAGAATGCTTGGATTTTAATGGCCTGCTGATTAAATGAATTTTGTGTGGAATTACACTATGGCCTGCCTCTCTTTTCATCTATAATTCGTATGGGTGGATATTGGAGTGCTCCTTGAGGGACTGGCGGGATCAAGCAGGACCAGGTTTTGATGACCGGATGATTGAATGATGGGATCCTATTTATCTCTCAGAGCCTGTGAAAATCTACTATCTGGTGAGTACCCACCCGAAAGGGTATCGTGCTAAAGATCGATGAGTGGATTGTACTTGTGATTGTAGCAGATTTCTGAAGATTGGTTTGGCACCATCGTTCTGTGCCCTATCATCATTTTTCCTTGTTAATTTTATGCTCTTGTGAACTTTAAACAGGAACGAATGATCATTTTTATTGATCATTTTAGCACTGCTGAAAAGAACTGACAATCTCCTACCCAAGGACTTGTGTATATGTTTTTATCAATTGTATTATATATGTGTGCAAATGTATTTGCTTTTATAGCGGCTGACGATTTTACTTTATTTTATGGGACTAATGAATATGGTGACATCTTCATTTTAGTTTGTTATAAGTTATCTGTGAACATCATTGCGATGAGATAGTGAAAGAAGGCCAAGGGAACTTCACTTTTTAGTTAAAGGTGAACGTATCCTTTCATTTCCTGTCCCATAGGCAAAACTTAAAGTGAGAGAAAATCCCTGCAAATAAAGGGAATACTTTGGGGTCACCAGAACCAGTGGCCCTGTTGGAAGATTTCCCCTCTCTATTACTTTTCTGGGGACAACCCAAAATGTGAGATTTTCTATTAGGCCACTTTCACACCTGCAGATCCCGTGAGGATCCGTTTTTTTTTTTTTTTTTTTTTTAATCCAGAAAAAAAAGTTTATTAAAGAGCATTGAAAAGACATACACCGATGCTACATAAACATTCCGGTACATTACAAGCAATATAAACCATAAGTCTAGATAGTCCACACATATCCTATACAATTCTTGTCCAGCTGAGCATGGCACCCTCCCAGAACCGTGTTGAGCTGCCAGTACCTTCAAAGAAGGCCCGGTCATCTAGTATAAACCCTGTCAGGTACCCATGCCCAGCAATCTTCCCGTGACCAGGTCCACCGGGGCCAGGCCCAGTACATTCAGCCACGGACCCCATAACTTCTCAAATTTCTGCGTGCTACCCCTATGCTGGTATATTATTTTTTCCTTCCGGAGCATATCACCCATTACAGTAATCCATTCCTTAAGAGTAGGGGGGGTCTTCCGATATCCAATGGGTCATTATAAGCTTGCATGCCATAAACAGAGATCTAATAACAGCCACCCTAGTACTTTCCTCCCATTCCAGCTCCTCCCAGTATATGAAGTAAACAGTGTCTCAGGTCTGTAGGCAGCGAGACCCGAAACACCCGGTCTATGGTGACCACCACCCCCTTCCAATACGGGTGAAGTTTCCGGCATCTCCACAGTACCTGGATCAAGTCACCATGGCCCCTCTTGCACCTGGTGCACAGTGGAATGGGCCGTAAGCCCATAGCAAACAACCTGTGGGGGGTATAGTACACTCTCAGCAATAAGTACAGTTGCGACACTCTATGGGATACATTCAAGGAGCAAGTGGGCACCGCCTGCAGGGCTTCCTCGGACTGATCTCCATCAATCGGTCCCACCTCCCCCTCGGCCAGCATTCGCAAAGGATGTTTAGTCAGAAATGTTTGTTGTAGCATATTATAGCATTGCGATATAAACCCCTTAGTAGTATCCGCTCTTGCAATGTTAAATAATGGGGCTGGGGAAGGGATTCATTCCGAGGATTTGGTCTGGGCAGTTATAGCATGGTGTAGTTGCATATAGTAAAACCTCAGAGTGCGGCAAACCAAAAAGATCCTGTAGTGCTTCAAATGATAGCAATTTCCCATTTCAAAAAATCTGACTAAGGTATATCACCCCATATCTCCTCCAAAGTGCACCATGCTGCAGTTTAGCCAATTCAGGGTATGAATCATTTGACCATATAGGGCTATAGTCCGTGTACCCTACCACTCCCTGTAAATACCTAGTTTTGTTCCAGACTTTTTGGATAAGGTTATAAGTCGGGTATTGTTTGTTCGGTCTTCCAAACGCTAGCGACTCTAGAGCTGTCGGTATCAAATCCTTCTGTACAGTGTGTAACATTACTAGTTCGGAGGAGCCCCCACCCCCCCCCCTCTCCCTATCTACATTTGTGCGTATTGTACCTATCAATTGCTGCAGTTGCGCAGCAATGTAGTATAGCCAAGGATTAGGAAGGGCAAGTCCTCCCACATCCTTCGGGCGCTGGCGATGTTCAAGTTAATTCTGAGTGTGCGATTCTTCCATATAAGCATACGCAACAGGGAATTAATTCTAAATACCTTTTAAGGTCACTACCGTCAAGGCATTGTGTAGCACATATAGCAATTGGGGCATGAGAATAATTTTGATCAAGTTCACCCTACCCGCTACCGACAGGCAGAGCGAATTCCAAGTCTTGATCCGGTCTCGAAATTTTTGTAGCAGCGGGGACACATTCAAGCAACCATAGTCACAGATCTTGGGTGTCACCTGGATACTCAAGTATCTGAATGAGGCAGTCAGGGGCACTGTAGAACAAGTTGGGGGAGTCCCGTCCCCCCCTTACCAATAAGCATCAGGGAAGACTTAGTCCAGTTTATCCGGAGCCCAGAGAATCTACCAAACTCCCCTATGGTGGCCATAGCTTCTGTAAGGGAGCCCTCTACGTCCCCAAGTAACATCATAGTGTCATCTGCATAAAGCATTA
Organism: Rana muscosa; assembly: GCA_029206835.1. Lineage (NCBI taxonomy): Eukaryota > Metazoa > Chordata > Amphibia > Anura > Ranidae > Rana > Rana muscosa. The sequence goes on from CM055122.1 coordinate 359,033,028, forward strand.
TTTTCTCCTGCTTGTCCCCGTACTTGAATCCCACAATCTCCAGGTTGGCTCTTACCTTAAATCGCTAGGGGTTCTATGGCCAATGCGAAAAGCAGGGGTGACAAGGGGCACCCCTGTCGCGTCCCTCTCCCCAAAGTGAAACTGTGTGACATAGTACCAGAAGACCTAATGGCCGCCCTCGGGCTATGGTATAGCAGACGCACCCAGGAAATATGAATCCCTGAATCCGAATCGCCTAAGAATTTCCCACAAATACTCCCACTCAACGCTATCAAAGGCCTTCAAAGCGTCCAATGAGAGCAAGGCCCTCTGTCCTACATTATCCGCTGAGGATTGCATGTTGAGGTATAGCCTCTGCAAATTGAGAGCCGTCGACTTGTTAGGCATGAAGCCAGCTTGATCAGGGTGAATAATGCTTGTAATGGCACCATTCAGCCTAATCGCCAGCATTTTGGCCAGTAGCTTAATGTCACTCTGTAGCAGGGATATTGGTCTGTAGGAGCTTGGGTCTATAGGGTCTTTTCTGGGTTTCAATATTAGAACAATATTAGCCGTGGCCATGGAAGAAGGCAGAACCTGTTGTTCCCTGGCCGCGTTAAACACTGTCAATAGTTTCCCTGGATGCACCCTTTACCTCCAAGGTAAAGGGTGCATCCAGGGCCCCCCGCTGGTCAGTCGTAAGTTGTGTGAAGTCAATGCCCTGCAAGTAGGTCAGAAGCTCCCGCTGGGTGAATTGTTCCATCGGGAGATAGAGGCCCTCATAAAATCTGGCCAGTTCTGCCAAGATTAGGTCAGGGGAGTTCACTATCATGCCCTCTGTTGTTTTGCTAGCACGTTGTTAAGAGTTGTGCTCTCTCCCTCCTCAAAGAAAGCGAACTTAGAAAAAAAAAAAAAAATTCTGCCGTGGAGGACAACAGCCGCTCATAAGCTGATTGAGTCGACTGCCATACATCCCTGGAGGATCCGTTTTTCAAACATCCGCTTGCTCAGCGGGGATCGCTCCGTTGATCCCCACTGAGCCGGCAGATGACAGGTCTGTCTCTGCACACACACTGTGCAGAGACGGACCAACCAGATCTCTGCTCTCCTCTATGGGGGATCGGATGAAAACGAACCATCTGATCTGATCCGCCAGACGGATGCAAAAATAGGGTTTTCATCCGTCACATTTTAGCAGAGAGGATCGGATCGGGGCTGATTGGGTGTCAGCGGACATGTAGAGATACATGGAGCGCCCGTTCAGATCCGCCTGAAAAAACTGACAGGCGGATCTGAATAATCTGCAGGTGTGAAAGGGGCCTTACTTTCTAGAGTAATAGTAAACAGGACTAAATAGACAGTGTGAATTTCCCTACCAGGGCCACAGACAGCAACCTAATAGGCGTTCTAATCCCTCTCCACTTTATCCAAAACTAAAAACAAAAGTTTTGCCTTCAGGCCCCTTTTACATGAGGCGGATTCCGCTAGCTCAGCATGGGAATCGCTCCGTTGATCTGGCGGATGACAGGTCCATCTCTGCTCACTCTGCAGGGATGGACCTGTCAGAGTCCAGCTGTTCTCTATGGGGAGATTGGATAAAAATGGACAGCATGTCCGTTTTCATCCAATCCGCTCTGCCATCCATCTGTTTTCAGCAGATCTTGTCAGATCAAATGGCAGGCGGGTGTCAGCGGAAACATCTCCACTGACATCCGCCTGCCCATACAAGTCAATGGGTGGCCTGCTTGGATCCACCTGAAAAATGGACAGGCAGATCTTTGCGGGCTTCTCGTGTGAAAGGGGCCTTGGTTAAACGTTAAGCCTCAAGTGGAGACCTGACACTTAAATGTGGCTTAATTTCTGCACTCCCAGCAGTCAAACAGAGCAGCAGGAGAGTGGAAGGTAGAGGAGTATAGGCAGCTGTGGGTAAAGAACCGGTTCACTTCAAAAACAGTTACACCATCCTATCCAAGTTTTGGTTGTCAGGTTTGTAATATATGGACTAGACATTAACCGCTTGCCGACCAGCCATCGTCATTATACTGGGGCAGGTTGGCTCGTTCCCGCGGACCGTCGTAGCTGTACGCGAGTCCCTTTAAGCGGGATAGTGGTCATGTGTGCCCGCTTCACAGCGGGGGTGCCGATGCTCATGACCGGTAGTCGCGATGACCGCTGGCCACGAGCGATCGCGGGCACAAGGCAGAACAGGGACGTGTGTGTGTGTGTGTGTGTGTGTGTGTGTGTGTGTGTGTGTGTGTGTGTGTGTAAAAAACACACACAAACACACACACACAAACACACACAAACACACACACCCCTGTTCTGAGAGGACATGCAGATCGTGAGTTCCTACAAGCTAGGAACCACGATCTGTCATCTCCTATAGCGAGTCCCCTCCCCCCACAGTTGGAACACACATTAGGGATCACAGTTAACCCCTTGAATGCCCTAGTGTTAACCCCTTACCTGCCAGTGACATTTACACAGTAATCAGTGCATTTTTATTTTTATAACACTAATTGCTGTATAAATGCCAATGGTCCCAAAAATGTGTCAAAAGTGTCCGCTATGTCCGCCATAATGTCGCAGTCCCGATGAAAATCGCAGATCGCCGCCATTACTAGTGAAAAAAAAAAAAAAAAAAAGCCATAAATCTATTCCCTATTTTGTAGACGCTATGGATATATTTTATTGTCATTGTATACATACAATGACAATACTCTTTACAGCAGCAATAAAAAAACCACTTCTCAACAAAACCACACATCTATTTAAATATATCAAAATATAAAATGTTATTTAAAAAAAAAAAAAAAAAAAATTGAATTCCACATAAAATTCCTAAAACACTGTACCTGATGGGATTATGGACAATACAGCCCTAGGGAAAAACTACGCTTTAAGTGATTAGCATGCATTTTAAGTGAGCTATATTTTTCCCTGATGGCAATGGGACGTTTACACTGTACCCTATATAAAACTTTTGCGCAAACCAATCAATAAACGCTTTTTGCAATTTTTATTACCAAATATATGTAGAAGAATACATATCGGCCTAAACTGAGGAAAAAAAATTAGCTTTTTTTTAAAAAAAAAAAAATGGGGCCATTTATTACAGCAAAAAGTACAAAATATCGTGTTTTTTTTTTTTTTTTTTTTTCAAACTTGTCTCTGTTTATGCTTATAGTGAAAAAATAAAAACCGCAGAGGTGATCAAATACCACCAAAAAAGAGAAAGCTCTATTTGTGGGAAAAAAATACATCAATTTTGTTTTGGGTACAGCGTCGAACGACTGCGCAATAGTAAGTTAAAGCGACGCAGTGCCGAATCGCAAAAAATGCTCTGGTCATTGAGCAGCCAAATCTTCCGGGGCTGAAGTGGTTAATCAGATGTCTTATTGAAAAAAAAATTAAAAATGTAGGGGCAGCCTTGCAGTACCCTAACCTATCACAAGAGGGACAACGACCTGACCCAGCACGGACATGGAGCTGCAATGACATGACAAGATACACTGACCTGTACTGACCAATAGCAGGAATCCATGGAGCGGAGCAGTACTACTGAAGGCTCAGGACAGATCCAGCTTCTTCTGTGTCTCCACCAACTTGTCATGTAGTCTCTTCTTCTTCCAGTCCAGGTACTTCCTGCGCTGCCTGTTCGCCTGCCAGCCTATCAGCACTCCGGCCGCGAAGCTGAGAACGAGGGCCGCGTAGATGCCGCGCTCTGACACCTCTGCCATATCTGGCTTGTGGCTTCCAACTTTGACATGGGAGTTGCTCTCCAAGGTCAAGGTCGCAGATGTTACGCCAAAGCTGCCTCGTTGAGACAAGGGTGTCTGGCTGCAGAGTGGAGCTCCACCGATGATAGGAAGCACTTGTCCTCCACTCTACTTTTTTTTTTTTTTCTCTGAACTTTATTGTGAATCTCTGCAGCTGGAGCTCCACTGTCACAGGAAACATGTGTCCTCCACCTTTTTAATTTTGAAATTAACTTTAATGTAACAAAATCAAATAGACAATACTACAGAAAGTGGAACCTGGGATTTGGGAGGTTTTGTACTTTCTGTTAAAGTGCTCTCCTTAAAGTGGTTGTAAACCCTTTACAACTACTTTTACCTACAGGTAAGCCTAGATTAACCCCACGGTTTAGGAGATATTTACAAAAATTACGGGCACCGATGTCTACGGTGCATGCGCCATAGACAACGGCGCAGGCGCACTTTCGCAACAACGATCGTGCCATTCCTAAAGGAGGCCGTGACTAGCGGCTCCCGCGCGCATGTGTGGGAGTGACCTCATCGCAGCTCTGGCCAATCACAGCGCCGGAGCCGCGGTACCTGGAAGTAACCCCCGGGAGAGATGTTGGCCGCCCGAGCAGTGTACGAGGGCGGCTGCGGGGGCTTCGATCTAATGTGAGTATTACATAATGAGCTAGTATGCTTTGCATGCTAGCTCATTATGCCTTTGTCTTGCAGGTGGTGTTTTACAAAAAGGAAAAAAAGTGCGTTTACTTCCTCTTTAACCCCTTAACGACCGCTCACTGTATATATACGTTGGCAGAATGGCACGGACAGGCACAATCACGTACCTGTATGTGACTGCCTTCGTATAGTTGGGGGGGGGGGTCCCATCGGACCCCCCTTCTATACAGTGAGCGGTCGGCATCATTCCGGGAGCGATCCGTGATGAGGGGGCGGCCATTTGTTTCCGGCCACCCCCTCGCGATCGCTCCCGGCGAATGAGAATCTTCCTCTGCCTCTGTAATGTTTACTTAGGCAGGAGGAAGTGATGTCATCTCTCCTGCGGCGCTCACATATACCAAGCGCCGTGGAGAGAAGACATACAGGTTAGTGCACTAAACAGCACACTGACACCAGCACACATAGGCACACGATCGCCCCCCCCCCCCCCCAGATCAGCCCCCAGTCACAATGTCACTGATTGCAGTGACCATTTATTTACTGATCACTGCAATCAGTGACATTTGTGACTGTAAAAGTGTCAGGGCAGTTACTTTTAGGTCCACTGTAGCCCCCTAACCCCCCCCCTAATAAAGGTTTAACCCCTTGATCGCCCCCCAGGTAACCCTTTCACCCCCTAGCACCACTGTCACTAAGCGATCGTTTTTCTGATCGCTGTCTTAGTGTCGGTGGTGCCGATAGGTAGCCAGTTATTTTTTTTAGGTTCGCCGCAGGTTTTTATAGCGTCAAGTACCCCATATATTATCTAATAAAGGTTTTAACCCCCTAATTGCCCCTAGTTAACCCTTTCACCAGTGATCACCATATAAGTGTTACTGGTGACACTGGTTAGCCAGTTAGTTATTTAGGTTCCCCGTCAGGTTTTTATATAGCGTCAGGTACCCCCATATATTACCTAATAAAGGTTTAACCCCCTGATTGCCCCTAGTTAACCCTTTCACCAGTGATCACCAAATAAGTGTTACGGGTGACGCTGGTTAGTTAGTTTGCTTTTTATAGTGTCAGGGCACCCGCCGTATATAACCCAATAAAGGTTTAACCCCCTGATCGCCCGGCGGCTGATATCAATTAGGTTTTAGCGTCAGAGAGGGTCTGCATCGCCCCAGGTAACGCTAACACCCACGCGTGAAGCATACACCTCCCTTATAATATAGTATAGATCAATATCTGATCAGATCTATACTAGCGTCCCCAGCAGTTTAGGGTTCCCAAAAACGCAGTGTTAGCGGGATCAGCCCAGATAGATACCTGCTGGCACCTGCGTTTTGCCCCTCCGTCCAGCCCAGGCCACCCAAGTGCAGTATCTATCGATCAATCACTGTCACTTACAAAACACAACACACATAACTGCAGCGTTCGCAGAGACAGGCCTGATCCCTGCAACTCCAGTGCTGAAGGAGGTGATTTCACCACCACAGTTAAAAAAAAAAAGCATATATGCCGAAGCATTGGGGCAGCAGGGGCGGAGGAGCGATTTTGCTCCTAATGCCGTGTACATACGGTCAAAATTCCGACGAAGGCTTGCCCGTGGAAAAGTCTGACCGCGTGTGCGCGGCATAACTTTTGCGGGAGGATGCCCCCATGCTTCGGCATATATAAATGGTGCATGTATGCCCATCATTAGAAGTGGGTGGATGAAGGGAGGCATTCTAATGGTGGGCATACCCACCGATCAATCTCTTTTTTTAGTTCAGCCAACAGGCTGCATGAAAAAAAAGATTACAATACATGTCCAACAAGGACCAGCAACGTACTGGTATGTTGCTGGACTTTGAATGGTTATACCAGATTGATGCCTGTAGATTTAGGTATCATCTTGGTATCATTCTTTTCAGCCAGCGGCCGGCTTTCATGTAAAAGCAATCCTAGCAGCTAATTAGCCTCTGGACTGCTTTTACAAGCAGTGAGAGGGAATGCCCCCCCCCCCGGATATAAAAAGCGCCATTGGGAAAGCATTTTATCACACCGGTCTTGGTGTGGTCAGATGCTTTGAGGGCAGAGGAATAATCTAGGGTCTAATAGACCCCAGTTTTTTCAAAAAAAGAGTACCTGTCACTACCTATTGCTATCATAGGGGATATTTACATTCCCTGAGATAACAATAAAAAAGATTAAAAAAAAAAATATGGAAGGAACTGTTTAAAAATAAAATAAAAAAAGCAAAATTTATAATAAAAAAAAAAAAAGCACCCCTGTCCCTCCCTGCTCTTGCGCATTGGCGAACGCAAGCGTCGGTCTGGCGTCATATGTAAACAGCAATTGCATCATGCTTGTGAGGTATCACCGCGAAGGTCAGATCGAGGGCAGTCATTTTAGCAGTAGACCTCCTCTGTAAATCTAACGTGGTAACCTGTAAAGGCTTTTAAAAATGTATGTAGTTTGTCGCCACTGCGCGTTTGTGCGAAATTTTAAAGCATGTCGTGTTTGGTATCTATGTACTCAGCCTAGGATCATCTTTTTTTTTTTTTTTTTTCATCAAACATTTGGGCAATATAGTGTGTTTTAGTGCATTAAAATGAAAAAAAAGTGTATTTTTTCCCCAAAAAATGCGTTTGAAAAATTGCTGCGCAAATACTGTGTGGGGTGAAAAAAAAATTCAACACCCACCATTTTAATCTGTAGGGCCTTTGCTTTAAAAAAATATATAATGTTTGGGGGTTCAACATAATTTTCTTGCAAAAAAAATTTTTTTTTTCATGTAAACAAAAAGTGTCAGAAAGGGCTTTGTCTTCAAGTGGTTAGAGTGGATGTAAGCTTCCTATTGTTGTGTATACAATGCCAGGACAGTTCAAAACCCCCCCAAATGACCCAATTTTGGAAAGTAGACACCCCAAGCTATATACTGAGAGGCATGTCGAGTCCATGGAATATTTTATATGTTGACACAAGTTGCGGAAAAAAGACAATTCATTTTTTATTTTTATTTTTTTTGCACAAAGTTGTCACTAAATGATATATTGCTCAAACATTCCATGGGCATATGTGGAATTACACCCCAAAATACATTCTGTTGCTTCTCCTGAGTACGGGGATACCACATGTGTGAGACTTTTTGGGAGCCTAGCCGCGTACGGGACCCCAAAACCAAGCACCGCCTTCAGGCTTTCTAAGGGTGTAAACTTTTGATTTCACTCCTCACTGCCTATCACAGTTTCGGAGGCCATGGAATGCCCAGATGGCACAAACCCCCCCAAATGACCCCATTTTGGAAAGTAGACACCCCAAGCTATTTACTGAGAGGTATGGTGAGCATTTTGCAGATCTCGCTTTTTGTCACAAAGTTTTGAAAATTGAAAAAAATATATATTTTCTTTCTTCATTTTCAAAAACAAATGAGAGCTGTAAAATACTCACCATGCCTCTCAACAAATAGCTTGGGGTGTCTACTTTCCAAAATGGGGTCATTTGGGGGGGTTTGTGCTATTTTGGCATTTTATGGCCTTCGAAACTGTGATGGGTAGTGAGGAGTGAAATCAAAAATTTGCGCCCTTAGAAACCCTGAAGGTGGTGCTTGGTTTTCGGGGTCCCGTACGCGGCTAGGCTCCTAAAAAAGTACCACACATGTGGTATCCCCGTACTTGGGAGAAGCAGCAAAATGTATTTTGGGGTGCAATTCCACATATAACCATGGCATGTGTGAGCAATATATCATTTAGTGACAACTTATTGTAATTATTATTTTTTTTGTCATTATTCAATCACTTGGGACAAAAAAAAAATATTCAATGGGCTCAACATGCCTCTCAGCAATTTCCTTGGGGTGTCTACTTTCCAAAATGGGGTCATTTGGGGGGGGGTTTGTACTGCCCTGCCATTTTAGCACCTCAAGAAATGAGATAGGCAGTCATAAATTAAAAGCTGTGTAAATTTCAGAAAATGTACCCTAGTTTGTAAACTCTATAACTTTTTCTCAAACCAATAAATATACGCTTATTGACATTTTTTTTTTACTAAAGACATGTGGCTGAATACATTTTGGCCTAAATGTATGACTAAAATTTAGTTCATTCGATTTTTCTTATACCAAAAAGTAGAAAATATAATTTATTTTCAAAATTTTCAGTCTTTTTCCGTTTATATCGCAAAAAAAAAAATCAGAGGCAATCAAATACCATTAAAAGAAAGCTCTATTTGTGGGAAGAAAAGGACGCAAATTTCGTTTGGGTACAACATTGCATGTCCGCACAATTTCCAGTTAAAGCAGCGCAGTGCCAAATTGTGAAAACACCTCTGGTCATTAAGCTGCGTAATGGTCCGGTCCTTAGGTGGTTAAGTTAACTTTGTAAACTGGATTTGTTTGTGAAAGCATTTGGTTAACCCCTTCAGCCCTGAAAGGATTTCCCCCCTTAATGACCGGGCCATTTTTTTGCAATACGGCACTGCGTCGCTTTAACTGACAATTGCGCGGTCGTGCAACGCTGTACCCAAACAAAATTGATCTCCTTCTTTCCTGACAGACTCCATGGCAGCCTACGTGTGGGTTAACCCCGCCTCCTCTCCAATGCTATAGGACCCCATACCCATAAAAGTAAGCTCACCTCTCAGTACTGTGTTCCTTTTTTGTCCTCCAATGGACTTAAAGCATGCACATCCGTGCAGATTTCTGGATGGATGGATGGCACACTCCTTTGCGGTGCAGCTCGGAACCCAGCCATGGGCGGGTGGAGAGCTTGTGGCAACCATGTATCCCTGGATGGGTTGTTGCTGAAGTGTGCCCAGAGCATCAAGACGTCCTCGGCTGGCAAGGTCTGCAACGCTTTTTTTATTTCCATGGCAGTCGCCTCTGTATTATGTGTGTAATTTTCTGTTTGTCTCATGCCCCTTGCTGCTCCCCAAATGGCTGCTGGAACGCATCTGCGTCCCAGCTCGCTGCGGTGATCCGTATTGCGGGCGCCGCTGCCGCTCGCGCATGCGCAGTGCCCGCTCTCAGAGCGAGGCTTGGTTCGCGCATGCGCAGTCCAGCGGTTTTTCCGGCGGCCGCGCAGGCGCCCGAGGTTGGCTTCTCCACCGCGCATGTGCGATGTGTGGTCGGCGGTGACGTCACAGGCAGGCGGGGGATTTAAAGCTGTTACTCGCCTATGTCATTTGGGATTTCCCTTGACAGGCGGACAGAGGCAACACAACAGCTTTCCCAGGTTAGTGTGCTCTTGTATTCTTAAGGGAGATGAGTGCAATGTTCATTCTTTTGGTGCAGGCTTAAATGTATTTAAATTTACAATGCATTGTGTGTCTTTTTTGTGGTATGATGAGTACCTTTTAAAGGGCAAGTTATATGTTTATGTATTTTTTTATGTATTTTTTTATATGAAATTATAGGTTTTCTTAAATCAACCTGTCGTTATTGTGACGCTTTTACAAATTATGGACAATTCACCGCTTTCATGTGGCCAGCCCTCACGCACAAGGTATGTGCGGGAGAGGGGAGGGGCTTGGGGTACAGTCGCAAGTCTTGGTGTTACTTGACGGCTTGTCTTTTCCTCCCAAATCTGTTTTCTTTTAGCCCTTCCGGTCAGGATCCTCAGACCAAAACGGACCTTGCCAGGCCGCATCATTCGTCAGCTTCAAAGTCCAGACGTAGCTCTCCGTCTGCATCTCACCACCAGAGGAGACGCTCCCATTCCTCCTCCAGACACCGCTCCCACCGCCATGACAGTCGCTCTGATCGGAGAGCCTGCTGGGGATGTGGCACACGAGTCCCAGAGGGCAAATCATTATGCAGCCATTGCTATGCCCATGCGGTTGGGGAAAAAGAGACAGAGGATCGACGGATCGAGTCTCTATTGAAAAAGGTGGTGCAACGCTCTCTGAAAGAGATGGATACTTCCCACGCACAGAGCCAGTCCAGCGCTACTCGATCTGGCTCCCCGGCTGATGTGGTCCGTGAAGTCCCAGGACCTTCCCAGCCCTACGCATCCTCGCCTCTTCCCTCGGAAGGAGAATTAGAGAGTGATGAAGAGAGTATGGAATTTGATTTCTCCCATGTTACTCCACTTATCAAGGCGGTCAAAGAGGCCCTTATGTGGGAAGAACCATCTACTCCCCCAGCTAAGCAGAATTTTTTTTTTTCAAGTGCCTGGGGAAAGAGCGCCCAAGTTTTCCGCTTTTAGCCGAACGAAAGGGCATCTTTGATGAAGAGTGGAGCAAAGTGGACAGGAAGTCCTCTATGACAAGCAAAACCTCCAGGATGTATCCCTTCAAAACAGACGAAGTAAAATACCTGGTGAACATTCCTTCTGTGGACGCAGCTGTAATGCGCCTTGCCAAACACGTCACGCTCCCGCTAGACAATGCAGTTTCCTTTAAGGACAGTCTTGACAGAAGAATGGATCAGGACCTCAAAAGAATTTACGGCCTTGCTGGTACAGCTTGTAAACCCGCTCTAGCCTTAGCAGCCGTGTCTAAGGCTATGGAGGCATGGACTGAGAATGTAGATTCCTTCCTTAAAGGCGTATCTGAAGAACTGGCCAGTCATTCGGCAACAGCAGAGCTAAAATTTGCGTTGGCCTTCTTGGGAGAAGCATCGGTCGATCTGATCCGTCTACTGTCCAGGATTATGCTATCCTCAGTTACAGCTAAACGTTCCCTATGGCTACGCCCTTGGCAGGCCGACCCATCTTCTAAACAAACTTGGTGCAAAATTCCTTTTGAAGGATCATCGCTGTGTGGAGATAAACTAGATGACGCCATAGCTAAGGTCACAGGTGGAAAATCGGGCTTTCTTCCACAGGACAAGCGTCCACTGGGTCGATGGAAACCCCAGTTCAGAAGAGGCAGCCCAGAGCGTTCGAGGGAAGCACGCTCCTATAGACCTGGCCGGGACTTCAGAAGAAACTGGAGTAAAGGTCAAGCGTCTTTTCGCAAGCCAGCAAAAAGCCAGGCATCCAATGGTCGTGATCAGGCTAAATCCTTTTGAGATTTTTCCCACCCAGGCGGGTCGGGTAGGAGCACGCCTGCTCCTCTTCCGGCACGTGTGGGTGGCCTCAGTCTCAGACTTCTGGGTCATCAGGACAGTGTCGTCAGGTCACGCATGGTCCTTCTCCAGCATTCCTCCCCCCAGATTTGTCTCAACCCTACTCCCAAGTACGAAAGAGCAGAAACAGGCCTTACTGTCCTACGTAGATCTGTTGAAAAGCCAGGGAGCAGTAGTGCGTGTCCCAGAGGAAGAACAGTTCCAGGGTGTGTACTCCCCCCTTTTCTTAGTACAAAAGAAAAGTGGTGCCTGGCGCCCGGTAATAGATTTGACGTACCTGAACAATTTCATAAGGCACGGAAAATTCAAAATGGTGACTCTGTCAACAATCCAGCAAGCCATTCAACCAGGTGACTGGATGATTTCGATAGACCTGAAAGATGCCTATTTCCATGTGCCAGTGGCAAAGGACTTTTTAAAGTACCTCCGGTTCCACATCGGGCAAGAACATCTTCAATTCATCTGCCTACCGTTCGGTTTGACAACTTCTCCTCAAGTTTTCACCAAGGTCCTCTTGGCCGTTGTGGCCCTCATCAGGCTAAAAGGTGTGCGTCTTTACCATTATTTAGACGATCTCCTAGTTCTCTCTCAAAACAGAGATCAGCTGCTGGTGCACAGAGAACAAGTGATCTCAACCCTTTCCAGCTTTTGATGGCTTCTAAACTTGGGAAAAAAAGCCACATGGATCTAGCCCAACGTTTTAATTTATCTAGGGGCTCAGTTCAACACAGTGGAGAACACCATCTCCCTGCCAGTAGAGAAGATTCCGGTGATTCGGAAGAGGGTTTCTCGTGCTCTGGATGCTCCTCATCTGAAAGCATCACAATGCCTAAGAATCATTGGCACAATGGTCTCCACAACCCCCATGGTCAAATGGGCTCTATGGAGGTTACGCCCGTTCCAGTCAGGGTTCCTCCGGCAATGGAAGTCAGAGGACAAGAGTCAGCTGATCCACATATCCACAACAATGAGAAACCGCCTCTTCTGGTGGCTCCAACGCAAAAATTTGCAAAACTGTCACTTCATTTCCCCCATCTCCTGGGTTACAGTCACGACCGATGCCAGCGGCTCAGGCTGGGGGGCTCTCTGTGGTCAGAACATAGCTCAGGGCAGATGGGACGCTCGTCTTCACAACCCAGGCTCAAACGTCCTGGAGCTCAGGGCGGCTGTCAGGTCACCTACGGCCAGGTGACAGATGCACACCGTAGGGGGACAGGAGTGCACCGCAAGGTAGTGAACCCTATGGCTGACTGCTGCAGATAGGAAACTGGGTGGTTGTGGAAAGCGGGGCCAGAGGAGCACAACCGGGATCCTATAGGAAGCTAGAGCCAAGATTCCCCAGGGCGCGGAGTCTAAGACCAAGCAGGTCTTCTCCAGAGCCTCTAGTGGTGAGGATGTTATGCTGCAGGCTGGGTCCAGGTCGCGGCCCCTAGAGTCTCCTAGCTCACGCCCCGTAGGATAAGGGGACCAGAGGGGAAGCAGCAGCACAAGATATAAGAGTAACGAATAACAAGCTGAAAGTCAAGGGCCACAAGCAGACAAGGATAACGAAAGACAAGCCTAAGGTCAAGGGTCACGAGCAGACAGGGATAGTCGGGGACAAGCCAATAGCGTAACAGAGACAGACGTAGCACACGGCAGGCAGGAACCCAAACACACAATGTCTAACAAACACGTTGATCAGCAAAGCAGGCTTGCAGTGCACAGGTTAATATAGTGTTCTGTGATAGGGCCTGGGGTGGAGTCTGGCTGGGAGGAGATTATAAAGGAAGCCAGGTGAAGGGGGTCTGGTCTCTAAGATGAACACAAGAGGAGGAAAGGTAAGATGGCAGACAGACATTAATGCATATCCATGACAGTACCCTCCCTCTTACGAGGCCTCCCCCTTCCCCGCCTGGGCCCAGGTTTGGAGGGAAACTTCAGATGAAACTCCTTTAACAGACGAGGTGCAAAGACCTCAGATGCAGCGATCCAAGACCTCTCCTCAGGACCAAACCCCTTCCAATGAACGAGGTACTGAAGAACGCCTTTACAAAGTAGGGAGTCCAGAATTTGACTGACCTCGTACTCCTGATTATCCTCAGAGACAGGCGCCACGGTAGGGAGAGGACGAGAGAATCTATTGAGGACTAAAGGCTTCAGAAGGGCAACATGGAAGGAGTTAGTGATTTTAAGGCTCTTAGGAATCTGGAGTTTGAAACAAACTGGATTCAGTTTAGCAGTTACAGTGTATGGACCAATGAATCGTGGAGCAAACTTCAGAGAAGGAACTCGGAGCTTGATGTTCCTGGTGGAGAGCCAGACTTTGTCCCCTGGCTGAAGAGAAGGCGGTTTACGCCTGCGGCGGTCGGCAAAGCCTTTGAATTTTTCAGCAGCTGCCCGGAGGGAATCATGAACGTCACCCCAAACAGAATTGAGAGACTCCTGAACCGAAGCCAAAGCTGGAATATCTGGAGAACAGGTCATGGGAAGAGGAAGTTGAGGGTGTTTTCCATAAACAGTGAAAAAGGGTGTCTTCTGCGAGCTGGTATTCACATGATTGTTATGGGAGAATTCTGCCCACGGAAGTAGAGAGGACCAATCGTCATGATGAGAAGACACAAAGGTGCGAAGAAAGACCTCTAACTCCTGATTAACCCTCTCAGTCTGTCCATTGGATTGAGGGTGGTAGGAAGAGGAAAAATCTAAGACAATATTGAGGGATTTGCAAAAGGCTCTCCAAAAACGAGACGTAAATTGGACTCCCCTGTCGGAAACAATATGAGAAGGAACCCCATGGAGGCGGAACATTTCTCGAATAAAAATGGGAACCAAGGCAGGAGCAGAAGGAAGACCAGGAAGAGGAACAAAATGAGCCATCTTGGAGAACCGATCGATTACCACCCAAATGACTGTATTATTCTCAGACAGTGGGAGATCAGTGATAAAATCCATGGCAATATGAGCCCAGGGCTCTTTAGAGATGGGCAAGGGCATGAGGAGACCAGCAGGAGCTTGTGTGGAGGATTTAGACTGAGCACAGACATGACAAGCCTTAACGTAGTCTTTGACATCCGAGCGGAGATTAGGCCACCAGTAGTGATGACTAATGAGTAAGAAGGATCGGAGGAATCCAGAATGACCTGCCACCTTGGAATCATGTCCCCAACGAAGGATCTTAGCTCTTAGCTCACTGGGGACAAAGGTCCTACCAGGCGGAATCTTAGACTTCAGGGTGGTAGAGTGGGCAACAATGCATGAGGTTGGAATGATCGGCTCAGGTTCAGGGGCGGACTCCTCGTCAAAAGTGTCAAATGACCTAGAGAGCGCATCAGCCCGACCGTTGCAGGAACCAGGTTTGTAAGTAACCGTGAAATTAAAACGGGCAAAGAAGAGACTCCACCTGGCCTGTCTAGGATTCAGACGTTTAGCATTCTGCAGATACTGTAAATTCTTGTGGTCAGTAAAGATCGTTATGGAGTGAGGGGAACCCTCCAAGAGATGACGCCACTCCTCTAACGCCAATTTAATCGCGAGAAGTTCCCGATCACCGATGGCATAATTCCTCTCTGCCTGAGATTTTTTTTTGGAGAAGAACGCACATGGTTGATGTCTCTTCTCAAAGAATTGAAGCACAGCTCCCACCCCCATTGAGGAAGCGTCTACTTCAATAAAAAATGCTTCCCCAGGATTTGGTCTCCTCAAGAGAGGTCCAGAAACAAAGGCCTGTTTCAGGTCGTGAAATGCAGAGACAGCTTCGGGAGGCCAGTCTTTGGCATTCGCACCCTTCTTGGTTAAAGCGATAATAGGCGCGGCAATGGAAGAGTAATTCCTTATGAACTGCCTATAATAATTTGTGACGCCAAGAAAGTGCTGTGTGGCCTTGAGGCTAGCAGGAAGAGGCCAGTTGGTAATACCCAAGACCTTCGCAGGATCCATACGAAGACCCGAACATGAGACAAAGCACCCCAAAAACAGGACCTCAGAACATTCAAAGGAACATTTCTCCAGCTTGGCATAGAGATTGTTCTCTCTAAGACACTGAAGTACAGTGCGGACATGGTTTCTGTGGACGAGCAGATTTTCAGAAAAGATCAGAATGTCATCCAGATAGATGACAACAAACTGGTACAGCAGATCTCTGAAGATTTCATTGATGAAGTTTTGAAACACAGCTGGGGCATTACACAAACCAAAAGGCATCACCAGGTATTCGTAATGCCCGTCTCTAGTGTTGAATGCAGTCTTCCATTCGTCACCCTCCCGTATTCGAATGAGATTGTACGCGCCTCTGAGATCCAACTTGGTGAAAATGGAGGCACCCTTCAACCTATCGAATAGTTCAGATATTAAGGGTAAGGGGTATCGATTTTTTAATAGTAACCGCGTTTAAACCTCGATAGTCGATACAGGGTCTTGGGGTACCATCCTTTTTGGCAACGAAAAAGAACCCTGCCCCTGCAGGTGATGCGGATTTCCGGATGAAACCTCTCTCCAGATTCTCTGCAACATACTCAGACATGACCTGGGTCTCTGGGATGGACAGAGGGTAGGTACGACCCCTGGGCAGAGTTGCTCCGGGGACAAGATCGATAGCACAGTCAAAAGACCTGTGGGGAGGAAGCACCTCAGCTGATTTCTTACAGAACACATCCCGGTAATCGCTGTATGCAGCGGGAAAATCAGTAGAAACAGAAGTGGTAGCAACCGGAAGTCTCTCTTTGGGGGCCACCTTGAGAAGACATGACGAGAAACATGAGGGACCCCAAGCCAGGACCTGCCCAGAGGCCCAGTCCACATGTGGAGAGTGGAGCTGCAGCCAAGGAAGGCCCAATACAATGGGGGTAGAGGCCTTGGGTAGAATGAGAGAGGATATCCACTCCTGGTGGAGAATCCCTACCGACATCCTAATGGGTAGCGTCTGGAAGCGAATAGGGCCCCCTGGGAGAACAGTGCCATCAATTGCCGAGACTACCAAAGGGGTAGCGAGAGGTGAAAGGGTAAGCTTCATGGAAGAAGTAGTTCCCCAATCCATAAAATTGCCGGCTGCCCCTGAATCCAGATATGCAAGGGTTGATTGAGGAGAAGTGCCTACATGAAGGAACACCGGCGCGAGAAGGTGATGTTTCAGGGTCCAATACTCCACCTTCCAAATGTATTAAGCCCGAGCGTTCCCCGGACAGAAGCGAGCAAAAGTCACGAAAATGACCCTTGCCCCCACAATAGAGGCACAAGCCCAGAGTTCTGCGCCTAGCACGTTCTTCGGGGGTTAGTCTGGTCCGGCCCAGCTGCATAGGTCCCTCAGCAGGCAGAAGATGCTCCACGGGACTAAGGGAGGGGAGCTCAGACTGGCTAGGACCCAGAGTGCTGGCGTCTTTTTTCTAAGGACCTCTCTTGAAAACGAATGTCGATCTGATTGCATAACGAAATTACATCGTCCAGACCGACGGGAATGGCTCTTCCCGCTAATTCGTCTTTCACTCGGTCAGAGAGGCCATGTAAAAAGGTAGCGACCAGGGCCTCATTATTCCAGCTCAATTCAGCTGTGTGGATACGGAACTGAAGAGCATATTGTCCCACTGAACTAGATTCTTGGCGAAGACGTAAGACAGCACTAGCCGCTGAAGAAGCCCGAGCCGGCTCTTCGAAGATATTACGAAAGAGCTTCGAGAAGTCGGACAGGCTGGAAACCACCGGATCATTCCTCTCCCACGGGGGCAGCCCAGGCCAAAGCTTCACCGGAGAGGAGGGAAATGATATAGGCTACCTTAGCCCGGTCACAGGAAGTTTTGAGGCTGAAGCTCAAAATGAATCGTGCATTGGCTGAGAAACCCCCTGCAGGCCTTGGAGTCCCCAGAGAAACGGAACGGAGCTGGCAGTGTTAGTGAGTGTGTGGCTGCAACTGGTGCGATGGGTACAACCGCTGGTTGTACTTGAGGTTGCGGATTCGGGGTTCCCAAGGAGGCCTGAAGCTGTTCGAATCGAGAAGCCAGATCCTGGAGGAATCGCATCACCTGAGTCTGATTCGATTCCTGGGTTTCAAGTCTGCGAACTATGCCCTGCATGTCAGCCGGGTTCATGGCTGATCAAACTGTCAGGTCACCTACGGCCAGGTGACAGATGCACACCGTAGGGGGACAGGAGTGCACCGCAAGGTAGTGAACCCTATGGCTGACTGCTGCGGATAGGAAACTGGGTGGTTGTGGAAAGCGGGACCAGAGGAGCACAACCGGGATCCTATAGGAAGCTAGAGCCAAGATTCCCCAGGGCGCGGAGTCTAAGACCCAGCAGGTCTTCTCCAGAGCCTCTAGTGGTGAGGATGTTATGCTGCAGGCTGGGTCCAGGTCGCGGCCCCTAGAGTCTCCTAGCTCACGCCCTGTAGGATAAGGGGACCAGAGGGGAAGCAGCAGCACAAGATATAAGAGTAACGAATAACAAGCTGAAAGTCAAGGGCCACAAGCAGACAAGGATAATGAAAGACAAGCCGAAGGTCAAGGGTCACGAGCAGACAGGGATAGTCGGGGACAAGCCAATAACGTAACAGAGACAGACGTAGCACACGGCAGGCAGGAACCCAAACACACAAGACTCAAAAAAAGAAACACTTGTCAATGGAATCTAACGATGCATTTTTAGAGGGTAAAATTGGTTAGTTTTAATGGCTCTGCCTCTTGTCGATTTGGGTATCTAGGTAGGCCACAAGTGTGTTTGAACTTTAGTTTGGTGTTTATGCGGATCTGCAGCTTATAAAGGTAATTCCCCCAAAGCAAGAGGTTCATGCGTGATGGTGAAGCTGTCCCAGCATCTTATCTCGTGGCCGATCGCAAGGATCTGATGGCGCGAGAAATTAAGAATGGCAGGGACAGCTAGAATGGATTTGTTCACCAACCCCGGCCAGGTCTGGGCATGGGGTCCTGGATGTACAAGGTGGGGGGGGGGGCTCGGGCTTGGGATACGATTGAACAATTCTCATCCGTTAAGGATAGGGTTCTTCATGTAACTGTTGAAGCCAGAGCTGTAGCTAAGTGAAGGTTGGGAGTCCTTTTTAAGGGTTTGGGGATCTAATTTTTATTTTTACAGCGGATCGTGGTTAAAGGAAGTGGGAATATATATACTCATGTCGTTTTTATTTCTATTCTTTCTATGTCGTGACGAGGTGCTCCTGTTGCCTGATTTGACGCATGACCAGAGTTTCCTTGATGAGACACCCCGAAGCCGGACCCACATACAAGACACAGAGGATCACAGACGGATCAGTGATTACTACAGCTCACCATGTCGTGTCCTCCTTTATAAGTCATGCCTCTAAAGAGTAGAGTCTACATGTCAAGCCGTGTTTTCCTTTTTATGGACTAAGGACTGATTCATTTCCAGGTGTAAGAAGCAGATCAAGTTTCATCAATGGACACATGGGGTGCATATGACAAAAAAGGGAGGACTGTTGTGGAGATTTTTATGAAGATGTATTTAATATGTATTGTCATAGTGTCACCCAGTGTTAGTACTTCCGCAACCCGCTCTAAAGAGCTGGCTGGGGCAGTCTGAGGCTGGTTGAATCCCGTCTGGAAGGGGAAAACATCTTGAGGTTGGAGTGTGATGTTTGCAGGGTGTGGATATGTCCACCAACGGGGGCCCTCTGTGCATTAGCACGAACGTTCGTTGAGGAGGGGATATGCTCACTCTGCAACGACATCATTGGTTATAGGCAGATGCGTGCTCTTTTCTCTGCTGTGTCTGATCAACATTGATTGGGATTCGTAGCGCGCGTCTGCAGATAGCCTCCCTCCCCCATTCAATAATAGTATAATCTGAATATGCGTTATTCTATCAACTTTAGCCATCATACGTTATTGTATTGAATTGTATATATATATTTCTTGTGTGGTATTCATGTAATGGGAAAACCTGTTGAAGGGGATGTCTTTGTATGGTCATTCTCCTGTGTGGAGGGGACATCCTGTGATGTCCCCTCCCATGGGGGAGGTGATTGGTTGCTGCAGCCAATCACCTCCTGTCTGTGAGATCTTTGGAGTCTAATAAAAGTCTTTGAGGAGGCGTCGGCTGGGCAGTCTGCTCTGGGATGGCCTGACGATGAGACCTAGGTGATGGTGCTGCTTTCCTTGAGTGAATGATGGGATGAACGGTGAGTGAATTTTAGCAAACTTAAAGATAGCATTATTGCAAAAAGATGAATCTGAAGTGTGCTTATTTAGCACAAGGCAAAGATGGCTGTGTGCTCTGCAAACAACCAATCTTGCCACAACAGAGGGGGTACCTAATAGAGGCAGAAAGTGGGCCATCTTTGTTAGACGATCGACCACCACCAGGATAGTGGTAAAGCCTTCAGAGGGGGGCAACTCCACTATAAAATCCATGGACAGCATCTTCCACGGGTGGTCTGGGACATGTAATGGTCTTAGCAGACCCCAAGCTTGTGTGCGGCTTCCTTTACTTCTGGCACAGGTTATACAGGAACTTACAAAGTCTTTGCAATCTTGCCTCAGGTTAGGCCACCAGTAGGATCGCTGAATCAGCTCAGAAGTCTTATGGATCCCGAAATGGCCGGCAAGCTGATGTTGATGAAAGGTCTTGAGGACCTGAAATCTGGCTCCTTTGGGGACAAAAATCTTGTTTCCGTGCCACAGGAGTCCCTCCTGTCTTCTAAATGCGGGGCTCTCAGATTCAGGACATTGAGCAAAGGCTTGTTCAAGGGTCGACTTCAGATCAGGCTGAATCAACAGGAAATTCTGAGGGGACAAGATGGTGCTAGGAACGACAGTCTCTGGGGTTTCTGGGAACATGCGTGAGAGAGCATCTGCCTTCCCATTCTTGGACCCTGGGTGGTAGGTGAGATGAAAGTTAAACCTTGAAAAGAATAAGGCCCATCTGGCTTGCCGTGGTCTCAGTCGTTTGGCGGATCTGAGGTATTCGAGGTTCTTATGGTCTGTGAATACCATGATGGGGTGAGCTGCACCTTCAAGGAGATACAGCCATTCTTCCAAGGCAGCTTTTATTGCCAGTAACTCACCGTCCCCCACGTCATAATTCTTCTCCGGCTGGCTCAGTTTTCGGGAGAAAAAAGCTACTGGGTGCAACAATGCTTTAGGGCCTTGGCGTTGAGACAGGACAGCCCCTATGGCAACTTCCGATGCATCGACCTCCAGGATGTAAGGCAAAGCTGGATCTGGGTGCTGTAGAATGGGGGCTGAGGTGAACAGAGTCTTTCGTTTATCGAAAGCTTCTTGGGCCTCCTGGGACCATTGGAAACGGGTATGCCGGCGGGTCTGCTGGGTAATGGGGGCAATAATGCCAGAAAAGTCTTTAATGAATCTCTGATAAAAATTTGTGAACCCGATGAACCTTTGGATGCCTTTTTTATCGGTAGGGGCTGACCATTCCTGAATAGCGGATACTTTCTGAGGGTCCATGGCAATTCCAGATGTGGAAATGATTAGACCCAAAAATTATATGGATGACCTTTCAAACTCACACTTTTCTGCTTTTGCGTAGAGCCTGTGTGGCTAGTACCTTCCGGACATGAGTTCTATGTAGTTCCAGCGTGGCAGAGAAGATGAGGATGTCATCCAAGTAAACGATTAAGAAGTGATCCAGGAACTCTCTAAAGATGTTATTCACGAAATGTTGGAAGGTCGCCGGAGCGTTGCACAGTCCAAAAGGCATAACGAGATACTCAAAGTGACTGAAACAAGTTCTAAAAGCGGTCTTCCATTCGTCTCCCTCCCGAATGCGCACAAGGTTGTAGGCGCCTCGTAAGTCAAATTTAGTAAAGACTCGTGCAGTGCGGAATCTCTGGAAGAGTTCAGGAACGAGAGGGAGAGGGTATCGGTTTTTGATAGTGATTTTATTGAGTTCCCTGTAATCCACACAGGGCGTGAGAGTATGATCCTTTTTCTCCACAAAAAAGATCCCAGCACCGGCTGGAGAAGATGATGGGCGGATGAACTTATTTTCTAGATTCTCGTCAATGTATTGATGCAGGGTTTCAAGCTCAGTCTCTGAGAGTGGGAATATTCGTCCGAAGGGGATCTCTGCACCAGGCAACAACTCGATAGGGCAGTCATACGGACGATGGGGTGGTAATGTGTCAGCTTTCTTTTTATCGAAGACATCTAGAAAGTCATGGTAAACTGGAGGGACGTTTTGGTTGGAAGAGGAAGCTGGCTGATGGGGTGAGGCAACTGGAAGGTGCTATAGGTTCAGGTACTATGCAATGCTGACGGCAGTAATCTGATTTGAAGGAGATACTCCCCGTGTTCCAGTCTATCTGTGGGTTATGTGCCCGTAGCCAGGGGAGCCCCAGAATTACAGGAAACATTGGTGAACAGAGAATATCAAAACAAAGGAATTCTTGATGGCCTGAGCCAATCATGGTAAGTATAGGTAGAGTCTCTTGGGTAACCGGCCCAGAACAAGGTGTGGATCCATCAGCCAAGTGAATCTTAAGTTTATGTTCCTTATTCCGCAAAGGAATCTGAAAGACTTTAGCAAGGGAAATGTCCAAAAAGCAACTGCAGGCCCCGGAGTCGATTATTGCTGGGAATCTAACCTCCCCTCTTGCCAACTGTAATGCGACATGGAGAACAAGGTGAGCTGAGGAGGGTTTCGGGACTTGGAGGTGCAGAGGATTGCAGCGAGAAGATCTACTGGGCCTTATTGGACAGTTTTAAAGGAAATGTCCAGCTTCTCCACAGTAGAAACAAAGGTTCGCTTGCTGGCGATAAAGTCTCTCATTAGGAGTCAAGGCAGAGCGAACCACGCCAATCTGCCTAGGCCCTCTGTTGGACGTGACCGGAGAGGAGGGTGCAGGAGCGTCTGGAACTGTAGGCAGTGTCCAAGAGGGCTGGTAGGCTCGTGTACGTTCAGATTGTCGCTCTATCGAGTTGGATGGCTAGCTGAATGAGCCCTTCTAAGGTGGTTGGGGACCCCACTCGTGCTAACTCATCCTTGATAGGTTCAGACAGGCCAAGTCGGAACTGATATCTGAGGGCGGCCTCATTCCACCCTGTGTCCGCAGCCAAATTGCGAAAGTCCACAGTATAGTCTTCTACAGGGCGCTGCCCTTGTCGCAAGGCATGGAGGGCAGCTTCGGCGGTGGCCGGGCGTTGTAGGTCATCATATAATTTAGCCATGGCTTCAAAGAACAAGTCCATTGAATCAATAGCAGGATTCTCTTGTTCTAGTAACCGGTGAGCCCAAGACTGAGGTTCTTTGGACAGCAGGGAAATAACAAATCCCACTTTGACAGTCTCTAGAGAGAAAGTTCTTGGCTGAAGGGCCAGGTAAAGTAAACAGGAAACCTTGAATGCTCTGACCTTCTTTCGGTCACCTGAGAAGCGTTCTGGAGTGGGTACCTGTGGTTCAGGCAGAGGAAACATCATAGAAGCGGATGTAGTGACTGCAGTAGGTGGAGTAGAAGTTTCCACAACAGGAGACATCATCGGGTTCGCAAGGCAACCTCCCAACTGGGAGTATTGCTCCTGTAGGCTTGTTACTGCTTGGGTAAGGGCCGCGACTTGCTGGCACAAAGTCTTGAGCGGGGAAGCACCTCCGTCGGTCTCTGACACTTCTGGCTGCATGATACTGTCATGTACCTTACCAGAGACTGAAGTGCTGGGAGGGCTTCCCTTGTGACTAAGTGCAGAGCGCCCCCTGAAGGTGGCACAGGGAGTGCTATACCCAAAGAGGCAGGGGTTGCCAGCTGCGTCAAGTGGAGGTGATGCTGGAGATCCGCTGGTGAGCAGGGTAGACTGCCAGGCGGGGGTACCTCGGAAGTACCAGATGAGGCTGTGCAGCAGGGAGAACCAAAGGCGGAGTCAGGAGCAAAGCCGGAAGTCATACACAGGTTAGCAAGCAGAGGTAGAGTCACTGGAACAGGTCATGGGACAAGCCCGGGTCATACACAGGATCAGCAGGATACAGGAACAAGCCAAGGATCAAGCCGGGATCGCACACGGAGAAGACTAGTCAGGCAAGCCGGGTCAATAACGGTAATTCAGGACAGCAGAAACTCAGGAACAGTCACAGGAAGGCTAAAGATCATGCAGCAGTTATTGACTGCTGCAGCAAGCTTTAAATAGGCCACTGGGCGCCAAATGTCACTCACGTATTGCGTGCGCTTTGGCGCATGCGCATTGCGTTCTGGCGCATGCGCATTGCGTTCTGGCGCACACGCATGCGCACTGGGGAACGTAGATTCTGCTGGACATGGAGAGAGCTGCCAGTCCTTCTGTGGATAGTTCCCTGACAGGGGTCTGAATACTTTCTGTACCCACTGTATGCCGTTTGGGAAGGTGCAACCTTTAATTAAAATTTGTACTGAGCTGGCCCTGCCCTGTATTCCAGAGGGCCATGATGATTTCACTCCTTTTAATGTGAATTAGGTTGTTTCCTTAGTTTGGCTGTTTGAAGACGATCCTGTTGATTTTTGTGAGCACTACTCAGCCTGCTCCCCACAGGTGATTGCTGAGTGCATTGAGTCTGCTCAGTCTTGGGTTAGACAGGGAGATTTAAAGTTACAGTTTGTACAACCAATACTCTCTGCATGGTCTGGCATTGTGCAATCAGCCCCGGCCAGACAAACCGCCTCTTCCATCAGACACCAGCCGACCCAAAAGCATGTTTCTCCATCACCCATGGCAACCCCAGTCGCAGTTCAGTACACACTGCTTCCCACCAGATACCAACATCCAGTCTCTTCTCCCTGTACCTATCCTGCATTTAACTCACCTGTCTCTTCTACCTACAGCTTCCCCACAAGATTTTCCTCTGGCCACTGTTCCCTCTTCCTTGTCATATCCCAGCCCTTCTTTTCAGTATGTCTCACCTCCTACCTGCAGTCCTGCAGTCACCTACAGATCTCCAGCAGTTAAGCCAAAGAAGAAACGGAAATTCTTTCCAACCCACACGATCCTGCCAGTAACCCAACCTGCCTTCACACCAACCAATCTGCTCCAGCCTGCTTGCATGCCAGCTGAACCTGACAACCCACCTGACTCTACCAAACCTCTGCGTGCTATCCAGACAGTGTCTCCGCCTGAAGTTCCTGTGCCAGCCTGCCAGTCTAAAGTTCCTGTGCCAGCCTGAAGTGCCAGAGCCGGTCTTCCGGCCTGAAGTGCCAGAGCCGGTCTTCCGGCCTGAAGTGCCAGAGCCGGTCTTCCGGCCTGAAGTGCCAGAGCCGGTCTTCCGGCCTGAAGTGCCAGAGCCGGTCTTCCGGCCTGAAGTGCCAGAGCCGGCCTTCCGGCCTGAAGTGCCAGAGCCGGCCTTCCGGCCTGAAGTGCCAGAGCCGGCCTTCCGGCCTGAGGATGCGGAGCCCACGGCCCAGTCTGATGTGTCCCTGTCTGCTGCCCAGCCTAATGAGTTCATGCCTGCTGCCCAGCTTGAGGTGTTCCTGTCTGCTGCCCAGCCTGATGTGCCACTGTCTGCTGCCCAGCTTGATGTGTCTGCTGCCCAGCTTGACTTACCTGCTGCCCAGCCTGATGCACCCATACTTGCTGCCCAGCTTGACTTACCTGCTGCCCAGCCTGATGCACCTGTACCTGCTACTCCGCTTGAGGTTCCTGTACCTGCTACCCAGCCTGATGTACTTTTTACCCTGCCCGATGTGGATGTACCCGCTGCTCAGCTCGAGCTGCACCTTGCCCGGCTTGGAGCCATGGACCTTCCTCATGTGACTTTGTCTGCTGCTCGGTTTGATATCATGTACTTGCCCCAGCAAAGGCTAGTTGGAGTGTCCGGAGGTCGCTCCTTTGAGGGGGGTACTGTTAGGAAAGGTTCCACTCGCTGGTAACACCATCTGATATTTGGCGTGCAGTACTGATGTCCACCAGCAGGTGTCTCCTGGCAGTTTGGAACTGTTAGGAGAGCCTTTCCCTGCTGGTGTTATGTGATCCTTGGGCCGCAGTACTGGCGTCCACCAGCGGGTGGATCCTGGCAGGATGGATTAGGAATCACCTGAGCCTGTTAGCAGGTATAAATACCCGGCAGGTGCATACACACACACCGCCCTGGTATTGTCCTCGTGCCCTAACCTGATGCCTGATCCCTGAACCTGTTGTTCTGATCCTTACCCTGGATCCTTTGATCCTTGCTCTGCTCCCTGCTTGTGCCTGTCTGTCCACTCCTGGCCCCCCATCTGCTGACCTCCCGTTAATGATTCTGGCCTGGCTTGACTACGATTATGGTTCCCCTTTACTACTTATGCTGGTGGGTTATCATCACTGATTGATTGTTTGGTTGTTCACTTGTACTGGTGGTGTGTTCACATTTCTATTTACTTAAATAAACTATTTTACTTCACCTATTTCTGTTTGCGGTTTCCTCTGTTGCAGTCCACACAGTTCTGATCATATCTGATTCCTGACACTCTCTCTCTCTTTCTTTATCGTACATCATGGGACACAGAGCAGCCATAGTAATTACTATGTGGGTTATACGCCACCTATAGGTGAATGGCCACTGGCAACCTAACACAGGAAGTCCCCCTTTATATAACCCCTCCCATACAGGAAGTACCTCAGTTTTTTCGCCAGTGTCTGAAGGTGTTGGTCACGGTTGAAGAAGTGCTATGCTAAAGAAGCCCCGTTGCGTAAATCCTTAAGCAGGATCAAGGGGCTATGCAGTCGGATTCATCTTAGATGCCAAAAAGTAATGGCCA
Organism: Rana muscosa; assembly: GCA_029206835.1. Classification (NCBI taxonomy): domain Eukaryota; kingdom Metazoa; phylum Chordata; class Amphibia; order Anura; family Ranidae; genus Rana; species Rana muscosa. Next base: position 359,059,111 of record CM055122.1, read on the forward strand.
AAATGGATGGTACCCGAGCCTCATGGAAGGAAAACAGCGAGGCCACTTGCCTGTAATGCTCCTCTGTTGAGGGCTGGACCCTGGGATCCGGCACCTTGGTCGCATACCTAAACCAAAGGTTGTCCTGGCAGGGTGCTGTACGGGTCCAAGTGTGTGGATCCCAGTATGCAAGGGGGACCCGGTCCTTGAAGGTCCGTCATGACATGGCCCGCTCTGATGGGTACAGCCCAAGAAAACATTTTTTGCCTCAGACAAAAGTCAGGGCTATAAGAGAGCTGGTCCATGTGGTCCAGGCAAAGAAGGATCCTTCTATTCGCCTTTGCATGAGGTTGTTAGGGAAGATGGTGGCTTCATTCGAAGCGGTTCCCTATATCCAGTTTCATTCAAGACTGTTGCAAAACAGCCTTCTGCCTGCTTGGAACAAGAAAATCCAAGCCTTGGATTACCCAATGTATCTGGCACCAAGGATGCGCCAGAGTCTAAGTTGGTGGTTGATAACCAGAAATTTGCAGAAGGGGAAATCCTTTATACCAGTAACCTGGAAGGTTGTAACAACGGATGCCAACCTCTTAGGCTGGGGAGCGGTTCTGGAGTACATCAACCACCAGGGGGGTACCAGAAGTCGTGCAGCTCAGAGGGAAGTGAACCATATGCTGGCCTGGGCAGAGAAGCATGTACATTGCCTATCGGCAGTCTTCATTCCGGGAGTGGAGAATTGGCAGGCGGATTTCTTGAGCTGCCAACAATTGTTCCCGGAAGAATGGTCTCTCCATCCCGAAATTTTTTCAGCCATTTGCCAAAAATGGGGCACCCCGGACGTAGATCTATTGGCGTCCAGGTTCAACAGATAGTTGGCCAACTTTGTATCAAGGACAAGGGATCCACTCGCATGCAGGACAGATGCAGTAGTAACCCCTTGGGATCAGTTTTCACTGATTTATGTGTTCCCCCCCCAGTTTAGCTACTACCGCTGCTTCTTCCCAGGATCAAAGAGGAAGGGAAGCCGGTAATAATAGTAGCCCCAGCATGGCCCAGAAGATCCTGGTATGCAGAGATCGTAAGGTTGGCAGTAGGGAAACCGTGGACTCTTCTGTCCCATCCAGATTTGCTTTGGCAAGGACCAGTGCTCCATCCCGCCTTACAGTTGCTGAATTTAATATTTTGGCTGTTGAAGCCCACATATTAAAGAGTCGGGGGCTTTCAGGCTCAATAATAACTACCCTGATTAATGCAAGGAAGCCGGCTTCCAGGACCATTTATTATAGGGTCTGGAGGTCCTATGTTTCTTAGTGTGAAACCAAAAGATGGCATCCTCTGAAGTATGTCATAGGAAGAATTCTTGCCTTCCTACAGTTGGGGGTAGAAATGAAGCTAGCCTTGAGTACAATCAAGGGTCAGATCTCGGCTTTGTCAGTGTTTTTTCGAAGGCTGCTTGCCTCGCATTTTTTTTATTTGGGCCTTTATACAAGGAGTATCTCGTATAACTCCACCAGTTAGGTCACCCTTGTGCCCATGGGATTTGAATCTAGTTTTATCGGCGTTACAAAGACAGCCCTTTAACCAATGCACCATATTCCCTTGGTCCTTTTGACAAGGAAGTTGTTTTTTTTGGTTGCAGTAACTTCGGCAAGGAGAGTATCAGAATTGGCAGCTTTCTCATGTAAATGGCCATACTTAATTATTATAGGACAAGGTGGTGTTGCGTCCTCGCCCAACCTTTCTACCTAAAAGTAGTGTCCAGTTTTTATCTGAACCAAGATGTCTTCCTGCCTTCCTTTTTTCCAGATCCTCATTCTCCGGAGGAAATATTCTCTTGATGTAGTGAGAGCTGTCAGCCTCTTTCTGAAGGTGACAGCTCAGATACGGCAAACTGATCCTTTGTTTGTGCTGCCAGAAGGGCCCAGGAAAGGGAAGGCAGTGTCGAAATCGACTATTTCAAAGTGGATTTGCCAGGTTATAATCCAGGCTTATGGTTTGAAAAGAAAGGTTCCGCCTTTTCAAGTTAAAGCGCACTCTACTAGAGCAGTGGGTGCTTCATGGGCAGTGTATCACCAAGCCTCTTGCAAGGCCGCAACTTGGTCATCAGTCCATACATTTACAAAATTTTATCACTTGGACGTAAGACGTTTTTATCACTTGGACATAAGATGGCAAGAGGATGCCGCTTCTGGGCGCAGTGTACTGCAGGCAGCAGTATAGATCCTCTCGTCTGATGGCAGTCTGCTTTTATTTGTGTCTCCCTCCCCTCAGAGGCATTGCTTTGGGACATCCCTCATAGTAATTACTATGGCTGCTCTGTGTCCCGTAATGTACGGTAAAGAAAATAGGATTTTTATAACAGCTTACCTGTAAAATCCTTTTCTTGTAGTACATCACGGGACACAGAGGTCCCTTCCCTCTTATTGGGATATATACTGTATGTATATATTGCTTTGCTTCAAAAACTGAGGTACTTCATGTATGGGAGGGGTTATATAGAGGGGGACTTTCTGTCTTGAGTTGCCAGTGTCCATTCACCTATAGGTGGCGTATAACCCACACAGTAATTACTATGGCTGCTCTGTGTCCCGTGATGTACTCCAAGAAAAGGATTTTACAGGTAAGGTGTTATAAAAATCCTATTTTTCCCTCTCCCTCCCTCTCTCTTTCTCTCTGGAGGAGGAGGGGAAGGACATGGGATGCAGGACATACGATGGAGGAGGATGACATGGGAGGCAGGACATGGGATGGAGGAGGGGGAAGGACATGGGATGGAGGAGGGGGAAGGACATGGGATGGAAGAGGGGAAGGACATGGGATGCAGGAGGGGAAGGACATGGGATGTCTCTCTCATCCCCCTTACACACCGTGTCTCTCTCGCCCCCCCTTACACACCGCGTGTCTCTCTCGCCCCCCCTTACACACCGCGTGTCTCTCTCGCCCCCCCTTACACACCGCGTGTCTCTCTCGCCCCCCCTTACACACCGCGTGTCTCTCTCGCCCCCCCTTACACACCGCGTGTCTCTCTCGCCCCCCCTTACACACCGCGTGTCTCTCTCGCCCCCCCTTACACACCGCGTGTCTCTCTCGCCCCCCCTTACACACCGCGTGTCTCTCTCGCCCCCCCTTACACACCGCGTGTCTCTCTCGCCCCCCTTACACACCGCGTGTCTCTCTCGCCCCCCCTTACACACCGCGTGTCTCTCTCGCCCCCCCTTACACACCGCGTGTCTCTCTCGCCCCCCCTTACACACCGCGTGTCTCTCTCGCCCCCCTTACACACCGCGTGTCTCTCTCGCCCCCCCTTACACACCGCGTGTCTCTCTCGCCCCCCCTTACACACCGCGTGTCTCTCTCGCCCCCCCTTACACACCGCGTGTCTCTCTCGCCCCCCCTTACACACCGCGTGTCTCTCTCGCCCCCCCTTACACACTGCCTGTCTCTGTTGCCCCCTTACACACTGCCTGTCTCTCTCGCCCCCCTTACACACCGCGTGTCTTTTTCGCCCCCTTACACACCTCGTTTCTCTCTCGCCCCCTTACACACAGTGTGTCTCTCTCCCTCTCCCCTTACACACAGTGGGGGTTATTTACGAAAGGCAAATCCACTTTGCACTACAAGTGCAAACTACAAGTGCAAAGTGCACTTGAAATTGCAGTGAAAGTGCACTTGGAAGTGCAGTCGCTGTAAATCTGAGAGGTAGATCTGAAATGAGGGGAAGCTCTGCTGATTTTATCATCCAATCATGTGCAAGCTAAAATACTGTTTTTTATTTTCCTTGCATGTCCCCCCTCGGATCTACAGTGACTGCACTTCCAAGTGCACTTTCTCGTTCAATGTTTTTTATTGAAGTTTACATACGTAAAACAAAGTAGTAAATAGATGTATACATGGGATCCATATAATGCATAGATAAACAGACAATTGCATAAATAGAGACCAGTAGGGAAAAATAAATACATAAGAATAAAGTAAATTAGAAATCTGTGTACCAAAATAATGGAAAAAACAAAAGAAATCGGTTGGTGGACGCAACGAGTCATGCATCTGGACCACCCATTCACCCCTAAAGGGCTCAAACTGTGAATGGGTGTGGGCATGTTGATACCGTGATGAAGTGTTCATAACAAAAATAAAGGAAAAACCATATGAGGTACATAGGGGATTCGGTACTCATAGTAAAAGTAATATGCTAGATTGCTATGTGTAGTAAATCGGAGAGAAAAATTATAAGGAACACCAAGAGAGAGGAAAAAAAGCAGTAAAAATTATATTATATAGTCTCTTAATTATATGCATTGGGATAAGTAATATACAGTATGAGAATCCCATATTTATAGGTCATATAATGATCAATAGAGAAAAGTAGATAGAAAAGAAGGAGGGCTCAGTGAAAGGCGATGCAAGCTCTAGTATCTTGTAAGTGGGTAAAGAGGAATCATATAACATCACAACATGCCCGCCTATAAGAAATTGGCTTAAAATGGAGAACAAAAGGAAAGAAAATAAAAAGAGAAAGAAGACAAAGGAGGAAAAGTCTCCCACAGTGGCAGCCCGGCCCACGCCAAGGAAACACATGATAATGAGGTGAGAATATCAATAAGGCAACAATAATAATTGGTCCAAATCAGAAGATAGGAAATGTTTGACCCAGGGTTTCCAAACCTTGCAGTATTTTTTGATATTATTATCTTCAATAGCCATCATTTTAGCAAAAATAAGGGCTCTGTGTATTCTATGCTTGGCTTCAGCCACAACTAAGGGTTGGGATTTCCATGCCTTGGCAATAGTTTGTTTGGCTGCAGTAGTTAGGTGGATGAGTAATTGAAATTGAGTCCGGGTAAGATCAGCTGGTTTAAGATTCAGAAGGGCAGTGGCAGGATCTGGAGGGATGAAGGTTTCCAAGGCTTTAGAGGCCATATCAAATATCTTTGTCCAAAATTCTTGGACCACCAGGCATTGCCACCAAATGTGAAATTGAGTACATGTGAGGAGCAGCCTCGGAAGCATGTTTCTGGGTACGACGGAAGAAATTTAGCTATTCTGGCTGGTACTAAATACCAACGTGCCAGAACTTTGAAATTGGTTTCTATTGCAAAGCAATTCGGGGAGGAATTGTTGGTAGCTAACCAAATACTGGACCAATCATCAATATCAATTACTCGATTCATGTCTTGCGACCATTTGGCCTCATATGAGGGCAATGTGTCGTTTGGAATAGTAGTAAGTTGTTGGTATAGAAGTGAAATTAGTCCTCTGATGTGTGGGTCACTCGTACAAATGCGTTCGAATTGTGATAGTTGGTTAAGAGGTGAGCCTGTCCTAAGAAAGGGTGTGTAAAAGTTATTGATTTGTAAGTAACGGAAGAGTTCATTACTAGGGAGCCCAAATGTTTCACATAATGTGGAGAATGTATGGATAGTATTAATGGAAACTAGTTTGTGCCATTGAACCAAGTCAGTAGAAGACCAGGCTGCAAATTACTTAGGGAATTTCCAAGCTGGGTAAAAGGCGGGATTTCTGAGGAAGGAAAGGAGAGGGTTATGTGGTGATTGGAGGTTGTGAGAACTCTCAAATTTATCCCATATAGTCAGTGAATGCTTAGTTATGGGATTAGAAATATGTGCTCTATTTTTGGGTTGAAGCCACAGCATATTGGCTACTGAAATTGGGTCGCAGTCAATTGATTCGACAGCAACCCATAGAGGGGTTTCCCTGATAGCATGGTACTTGGGTAGCTGTGATAATTGTGCCGCATAGTAGTAGGAAGAGAAATTCGGTAAACCCAGTCCCCCTCTCATTTTATTGAGATAAAGTGTTGATTTAGGTATATGAGGTTTCGTGGTGCCCCATATAAATGACATAACTCTGTGTTGTGTGAGTCTTAAAAAATATAATGGTATTGAAATGGGAAGTACTTTATATAAATACAAGAATTTCGGTAGTATCGACATCTTTAGGGCATTAATTCTCCCTAGCCATGACAAGGGAAGGGTGGACCACTGTTTCATCGAACATGTGGTTTGTTTCAAAATTGGTTAATAATTTGCTGCGAATAGGTCTGGTAGAGAGGTCGTGATTTGTACACCTAGGTACGGGAGTTGGTGAGATACCCAATTAAAGGGTAAAGAGGTTTGAGCGTGTTGAAGTTCAGAATGCGATAAAGAAACATTCAGCACATTCGATTTAGAGGAGTTGACATAAAGTCCTGAAATATGGGCAAATTTTTCTAAAATACATAGTAGATTTGGGGCAGACACATGAGGGTGGGTTAGAAAGAGAAGGATATTGTCTGCAAAGAGACATATTTTATGTTGATATCCACCTATCTCTACACCTTTTGATGTCTGGATTTTAGATCTGATTAATTGTGCTAAGGGTTCTATAAGTAGGGCAAAGAGCAACGGGGATAGGGGACAACCCTGTCTCGTGCCTCTTCTAATATCTTTCATGGTTGATTTATAGCCGGCATACTTAATATATGCCCGCAGATTGTCATAAAGAGAGGAGACCCAGGTCATAAACTGTTTTCCAAACCCCCATTTATTGAGAATGTATTGCATATAAGGCCAAGTGACCGAGTCGAATGCCTTCCTAATATCCAAGGATAGGAGGCAAGTCGGGATTTGTCTGGTTTTTAGGCTTGTGCAATTCTTTTTAGTAACGAATCGAAATTCGTGCAAATTTAGTAACTTTCGGACGTTCGGAAGCATTCGAATTTCCAAACAAAGCAATTACGAATAAAACTGAATCCGAAATAAATTATATCGCAAATAGCGAATGCCCGAATGCCTTTGGCATAATTCGTTGTTGCGTTAATGCGGCCTAATGCAACAGCAAGTCGACTTGTTGTGATCCTGATCACATAACGAATAATTAAATTTTATTCGAATCGATTCATTTTATTCCCTAGTGAGCTACTAAACAATTGGAAAGAAATAGATTTGTCCGAATGTCGGCAAAATTTTGTGAATAGTGAAATTAAATCATTCGTTATGCACGACTTGCTGTTGCATTAGGCCGCGTTAAAGCATCAACGAATTACGCAGAAGCCATTTGCTATTTGCGATATCATTTATTTCTGATTCAGTTTTATTCGTAATCGCTTTGTTCGGCAATTCGAATGTATCCGAATGTCCGAAAGTTTCAAAATTCATACGAATTTCGATTTCCGTTCAAATTAATTTGTTATTCCGAATATTACTGAGTTACAGTTTTTTTAGGCCAATCAGTTGATTCCTTGGGGGCTGGATTACTGGCATGGAGTAATTTACAGTCCAATCAGCTGCTTTATTTTGTACTGGTTGGATTAAGGGCAAAAGTTCACTGCATTCCAGTGGGAAGTGAAACTGAGTGAGAAAGAGAGTTTGAGCAGAGGAGAGACAATATTTGAGAAGCAGCAGAAGAGTCCAGTCTAGTAAAGTTGTTGTCAAGATGGATTCAAGCTCTCAACATGAGGTTCCTCCTCCTGGTTAGGGATGAGCCGAACACCCACCAGATCGGTTCACATCCAGAACATGCGAACCGGCAAAAAATTTATTCGAACACGCGAACACCGTTAAAGTCTATGGGACACGAACATGAAAAAGTGCTAATTTTAGAGGTTAATATGCAAGTTTGTCATGGATATGCAGTAGTGTTTGTCTGCCATCTTACCTTCCTCCTCATGTGTTCATCTAGAGACCAGACCTCCTTCACCTGGCTTCCTTTATAATCTCCTCCCAGCCTGACTCCACCCCAGGCCCTATCACTGAACACTATATTAACCTGTGCACTGCAAGCCTGCTTTGCTGATCAACGTGTTTGTTAGGCATTGTGTGTTTGGGTTCCTGCCTGCCGTGTGCTACGTCTGTCTCTCTGTTACGTTATTGGCTTGTCCCCGACCATCCCTGTCTGCTCGTGACCCTTGACCTTCGGCTCGTTCTTCGTTATCCTTGTCTGCTTGTGGCCCCTGACCTTCGGCTTGTTATTCGGTTCTCTCTATCGTGTGCTGCTGCTTCCCCTTATCCTACGGGGCGTGAGCTAGGAAACTCCAGGGGCCGCGACCTGGTCCCAGCCTGCAGCGTAACATCCTCACCACTAGAGGCCCTGGAGAAGACCAGCTGGGTCTTAGACTCCGCGCCCTGGGGAATCTTGGCTCTCGCTTCCGTTGGGATCCCGGTTGTGCTCCTCTGGTCCCGCTTTCCACAACCACCCAGTTTCCTATCCACAGAAGCCAGCCATAGGGTTCACTACCTCGCGGTGCACTCCTGTCCCCCTACGGTGTGCATCTGTCACCTGGCCACAGGTGACCCTGACAGTTTGATCAGCCATGAACCCGGCTGACATCCCGCTACCCGCGGATGATCCATTGCAGGGCATAGTTTGCAGACTTGAAACCCAGGAATCGAATCAGACTCAGGTGATGCGATTCCTCCAGGATCTGGCTTCTCGCTTCGAGCAGCTTCAGGCCTCCTTGGGAACCCTGAATCCACAACCTCAAATACAATCAGCGGCTGCACCTATTGCACCAGTCGCAGCCACACACTCACTACAACTGCCAGCTCCGTCCCGTTTCTCTGGGGACTCCAAGGCTTGCAGGGGGTTCCTTAGCCAATGCACGATTCATTTTGAGCTCCAGACCCAAAACTTCCTGTCTGATCGGGCTAAGGTAGCCTATATCATTTCCCTCCTCTCTGGTGAAGCTTTAGCCTGGGCAGCCCCTCTGTGGGAACTGAATGATCCAGTGGTTTCTAGCCTGTCTGGCTTCTTGAAACTTTTTCGGAATATCTTCGAAGAACCGGCTCGTGTCTCTTCAGCGGCCAGCGCCCTTTTACGTCTCCGCCAAGAGTCTGCTTCTGTGGGACAGTATGCCCTTCATTTCCGCATACTGTCGGCTGAGTTGAGCTGGAACAATGAGGCCTTAGTCGCAACCTTTTTGCATGGCCTGTCTGATAGAGTGAAGGATGAATTAGCAGGAAGAACCATCCCCACTGATCTGGCCGGCGTTATCTCCTTGTGTAACCAGATCGATATTCGCTTTCAGGAGAGGACCTTAGAAAAGCAACGCCAGCACTCCTTGGTTCTTAGTCAGCCTGAGCTCCCCTCTCTTCGACCCGTAGAGTGTCTCCTACCAGCTGAGGAACCCATGCAGCTGGGTCGGTCCAGGTTATCCCCCGAGGAACGTGCTAGGCGCAGAACTCTTGGTCTGTGTCTTTACTGTGGGGGCAAAGGTCATTTTCGTGACACTTGCTCTCTTTGTCCAGAAAAACGTTCGGGTCCACTTCATCTGGAAAGTGGAGTATTGGACCCAGAAATATCACCTTCCCCTTCTCGTCTTATGCTTTCTGTGTTCCTTCATGTTGGTGCTTCTTCTCATTCGGTCTCAGCATATCTGGATTCCGGAGCCGCTGGTAATTTCATGGACTGGGAAATCGCATCGTCCATGAGACTTACTCTTTTGCCCCTCACCACGCCATTGGTGGTCTTGGCGATTGATGGTACTGTTCTCCCAGGGGGACCTATCCGCTTCCAGACCCTCCCTGTTAAGATGTCGGTAGGGACACTCCACCAGGAGTGGATATCCTTCCTTATCTTACCCAAGGCCTCAACGCCTATCATTTTGGGTCTCCCATGGTTACAGCTCCATTCTCCTCATGTGGACTGGACTACTGGACAGATCCTGGCTTGGGGTCCCTCCTGTTCCTCGTCCTGCCTACCCAAGGTTGCCCCCTGTGAATCTGAGCCGGTCATTCATTCCAGGTTGCATAACCATTTACATTTCTCTGTCCCTAACCACCCTTGGACGCACAGCCAGGCTAGCTTGTCTACAAGTCCTGCAGTCGCTACGTCTTGCGATGCGATTCAGGTAGTCGCTACACCTGACTCAGCTATTCACTCTGCCTCTGTACTAGTTATGCCAGTCCAGCCCATGCCCAGTGAGCCTCCTACTTTTTCTTGTTTGGGACATTCTGCTTGTCCTTCAGCTATTCAGCTTGACTCCGGCGACATGTCACCTTCTAACCAACCTGACTTCAGGGTTCCACTGACATCTGCCCAGTCTGATGGTCCTGTGCAAGATGACCAGTTCCCCTTTAAGGGTCTAGGGGACCCTCCTCAGATTCCTGTTGATCCTCTCATGCCCTTGCTTATTCCTAGAGAGCCTTTGGTCCTCAATAGATCTTCTTGTCATCTCCCTACCTCGTTTTCGGTCTCTGAGGATAATCTTAAGTACGAGGTTAGACAAGTTCTGGATTCTCGGCTCTGCAGAGGCATTCTTCAGTACCTTGTGCATTGGAGAGGTTTTGGTCCTGAGGAGGCGTCTTGGATCGCTGCATCTGATGTCGCTGCACCTCATCTGTTGAGAAGGTTTTATCAGAGATTTCCCTTTAAGCCTGGGTCCAGGCGGGGGAGGGCCCATAAGAGGGAGGGTACTGTCATGGATATGCAGTAGTGTTTGTCTGCCATCTTACCTTCCTCCTCATGTGTTCATCTAGAGACCAGACCTCCTTCACCTGGCTTCCTTTATAATCTCCTCCCAGCCTGACTCCACCCCAGGCCCTATCACTGAACACTATATTAACCTGTGCACTGCAAGCCTGCTTTGCTGATCAACGTGTTTGTTAGGCATTGTGTGTTTGGGTTCCTGCCTGCCGTGTGCTACGTCTGTCTCTCTGTTACGTTATTGGCTTGTCCCCGACCATCCCTGTCTGCTCGTGACCCTTGACCTTCGGCTCGTTCTTCGTTATCCTTGTCTGCTTGTGGCCCCTGACCTTCGGCTTGTTATTCGGTTCTCTCTATCGTGTGCTGCTGCTTCCCCTTATCCTACGGGGCGTGAGCTAGGAAACTCCAGGGGCCGCGACCTGGTCCCAGCCTGCAGCGTAACATCCTCACCACTAGAGGCCCTGGAGAAGACCAGCTGGGTCTTAGACTCCGCGCCCTGGGGAATCTTGGCTCTCGCTTCCGTTGGGATCCCGGTTGTGCTCCTCTGGTCCCGCTTTCCACAACCACCCAGTTTCCTATCCACAGAAGCCAGCCATAGGGTTCACTACCTCGCGGTGCACTCCTGTCCCCCTACGGTGTGCATCTGTCACCTGGCCACAGGTGACCCTGACAAAGTTATTATCATAAAAAGTGTTTGGGGACCCGGGTCCTGCCCCAATGCAAAAAAAGTTTTAAAAACTGAAGTTTTTTCGGGAGCAGTGATTTTAATAATGCTTAAAGTGAAACAATAAAAGTGAAATATTCCTTTAAATTTCGTACCTGGGGGTGTATAGTATGCATGTAAAGTAGCGCATGTTTCCAGTGTTTAGAACTGTCCCTGCACAAAATGTCATTTCTGAAGGAAAAAAAGTCATTTAAAACTACTCGCGGCTGTAATGAATTGTCGGGTCCCGGCAATACAGATAAAAGTCATTGAAAAAAATGGCATGGGTTCCCCCCCCCCAGTCCATTACCAGGCCCTTTGGGTCTGGTATGAATATTAAGGGGAACCCCGAACCAAAATGTAAAAAAAAGCATGGGGGTCCCCCCAAATTCCATTACCAGGCCCTTCAGGTCTGCTATGGATATTAAGGGGAAACGTGCACCAATTTATTTTAAAAAAATGGCATAGGGGTCCCCCTAAAAATCCATACCAGACCCTTTAATTCTGGTATGGATTTTATGGTGAACCCTGCACAATTTTTAAAAAAAAAATGGTGTGGGGTTCCCCCCAAAAATCCATACCAGACCCTTATCAGAGCACGCAACCTAGCAGGCCACAGGAAAAGAGGGGGGGACGATAGAGCGGCCCAACCCTTCCTGAACCGTACCAGGCCACATTCCCTCAACATGCGGAGGATGTCCCCATGTTGATGGGGACAAGGGCCTCATCCCCAAAACCCTTGCCTGGTGGTTGTGGGGGTCTGCAGGTGGGGGGGCTTATCGGAATCTGGAAGCCCCCTTTAACAAAGGGGACCCCCAGATTCCGGCCCCCCCTATGTGAATTGGTAATGGGTGGTACTGTCAGGCCTTTCTTGTAAAAAATACTTGGTGTCACCACATTTCTCGAAGTGCCCACAGCGGAGGTGGTGGTGACACAACTGGCACTAGTAGTAATTGTGCAGGTTTTTCTTGGGGGAAGATCCTGAAAAAGGCGATGAAATGCAATAGCTGCCGACTGCTTCCTGGTCTCAGAGCAGGACCTCTCAGCCCTGCTAGTAGGGGATTTTGAACCATCAACAGTTTCCCTCCCTGATCTTTTCTATTTGGAGGGTGGCTTTAGCCTAGCACTAATGCTAGTCAAAGTATTAGAGCTTGGCCTCTTGCAGCTGCTAGATCTGCGTGAACGCATTGGCTGAGGCACTGAAACAGGACAGGCAAGCTGCTCCTGCTGCTTCATTTGCCTCCCCTTTGAAAAGCCAATCCTGTGAGGCGTAACACGACTACTGGAACTTTGTGTAGTACTGGTGGTGGAAGTACGACTGTCTGGGCCTGGCGATACAGATGCTGACATACATGACACAGACTATGGTGTTACAAACTCACAGATGTCGGTGGTGGTTGTTGCTGTGTCACTGCTGCTTTTGGTAACAGGAGTAGGGATGAGCTTTATGTTTGAGTCGAACAGGAGTTTGACTCGAACATTGGCTGTTGCAACGAGGTGGAACTCCACATTACATATGCTAGAGCGTATTCTTGAGCAACCGAGGGCGATTCACACAATGGCATGCAAACATTTTATTGGTATTTTCAGACCACTAGGCAGGGAGGACTGGGTCATGATTGACCAAGTTGTCACAGTGCTCAGGCCTTTTGAGAATGTCACTGAAAATTTAAGCCAAGAGAGTGCTAGCCTGGCACAAGTGGTTCCCCTCTTTGCACACCTTTCAAATAAAATCAATTCCTTTCTTTCCAATAGGGAACGATTGCCTGGCACCAATATACATGCTGAAGTTGATGCCCTTCTGAGGAGGCTGAAGGAGCAACTCAATTGGCGAATAAAAGAGCTCATCGACTCTCGCCCTGAGTTCATGTTAGCCACAATTTGTGACCTCATAATAAAAGGCAAGATAGCATCCCGCAAAGATACTCTCACCACCTGGAGGAATAGATTGATAGAGAGGGTACGTGAGAGGGAAAGGAAAATGCGAATACAGTTAGAGGAGGGAGAAGAAGAGGAGCTGGAGATGTCTGATGATTCTCTGTTACCTGATACTAGCAGCACTGCTGCCAGTGCTCACTCCACCAGAGCATCAGCTTTTTGGGCTGAGGCACTTGACAGTTTTGTGGGACCCACTAAACAGCCCCCTAGAAAAGAAAAAACTGCTGGTGACATAGTTAGGGCTTACCTAGCTGAACCTCCTTTGCCCCCCAGTACAGATCCCCTGAGTTTCTGGGATGAGAAGAAGGGTGTGTGGCCTGCTTTGTCCTCGTTAGCCCAGGACCTTCTTTCCTGTCCCTCAACCACAGTCCCAGAGTGAGAGGGTGTTTTCTGTAACAGGAAATATACTATGCCCTCAGCGCTCACAATTGCTCCCCCAGCTCTTAGAGCAAATGGCTTTTTTAAAAGTCAACCTGCCAAAACTTGGTTACCCTGCTCTTGACTTGAAAAATAATACTCAATATTCATCATCAATGGTAACATAATCTCCACCTGGCCCAGACCCACCATCTCCTCTAAGGTCATCATTCCATGCCAAATTATCACATGAGGGATTAAATGTCAGATATGGTAGTTACTACATGTCTAACCTGTACCATCCTATCAAATTTAATGAACATCTGAGATGGTCGGGTTGAAAACAAAGTTGCATTTGGTTTGTGATTATTTGGCATGGAATGATCCCCTTCTAAGTCCTACCTCATATCTCCTGCCCTGCTATTTTACTGCCCAAGGTTTTAGCTACTGGTCTGGTAGTATAACTTAAATTGTTGTCCTTTTGAGACAACTGTGTCAATTAGTAGCTTAATAAATAAATGGGACAGATGTATCATTTGGATTTAAATAAAAACTTTAAACCATTTAGTTTGTGAAACTTACCTGCTGCAATAGTCCTGTTATTTCCAATCCCCCTGCCATCTTCTCTAATACCCAGGACACTGAAACACAAACGCATTGCCTTAAGTTCGGTATAAGCAGCACCATGAAGGTGAAAGGCAAACCGTTTGAAGGCAGTCAGTGCGCACATGGTCATGCAATATATCAGGAAAGCACAGACCACGCATGAGTGCAAACAGCACCTTGAAGGATTGCCTCCTGTCAGGGTTTCACTACCTGAACAGGTGTCAAAACTGGCTCTAGCTGCTGTATTTATTTACTTATAAGAAAGAATGTTATACAATTATGCCAATCATTTCCATAATTTAAACAGTGCACTTTAAACATAATTACCATTGGATTTCTCCTCGTTGTTAGTTACAAACCATTATTTTATATTTTTTAAGTTAAATCTGTTTTGTTTTGATTGTTTTGTTATGCAGCTTGCCATCCAGGCTGCTTGCTTGCTTACTAATCCTATACTTGTAGTACTGGTGTTGGCAATAGTGGTGATACTGAGTCTGCTGCTAATATACATACAGACACAGGACAATGAAGGCCTAAATTGGTACTCAGAGTCTTCTATACGCCCACCACCAAAATGTTTTGTCTTTCCACCCTATGATGGCACCTACATCATGGCAAGGAGATTTTGCTGCTAATATATCCAGTCCATATAGTGTAAAAAAATATATAAGTAGCGCTGTATACAATAGAAATGTCCGGAATGTCTGTTTTCACAGACTATTCAATGTGACCAAAGTGATAATAATAAAAAAAAAACACCCTGTGATATATGTGAATATATAATCAAAACTTGTATATACAGTGGGTCAAAAAAGTATTTAGTCAGCCACCAATTGTGCAAGTTCTACCACTTAAAGGCCTGTAATTGTCATCATAGGTATACCTCAACTTTGAGAGACAAAATGTGGAAACAAATCCAGATAATTACATTGTCTGATTTGGAAAGAATTTATTTGCAAATTATGGTGGAAAATAAGTATTTGGTCAATATCAAATGTTCATCTCAATACTTTGTTATATATCCCTTGTTGGCAATGACAGAGGTCAAACGTTTTCTGTAAGTCTTTACAAGATTGTCACACACTGTTGCTGGCATGTTGGCCCATTCCTCAATGCAGATCTCCTCTAGAGCAGTGATGTTTTGGGGCTGTCGCTGGGCAACACGGACTTTCAACTCCCTCCAAAAGTTTTCTATGGGGTTGAGATCTGGAGACTGGCTAAGCCACTCCAGGACCTTGAAATGCTTCTTACGAAGCCACTCCTCTGTTGCCCAGGTGGTGTGTTTGGGATCATTGTCATGCTGAAAGACCCAGCCAATCTTCAATGCCCTTGCTGATGGGAGGAGATTTGCACTCAAAACTTCACGATACATGGCCCCATTCATTCTTTCATGTACACGGATCAGTTGTCCTGTTCCCTTTGCAGAGAAACAGCCCCAAAGCATGATATTGCCACCCCCATGCTTCACAGTAGGTATGGTGTTCTTTGGTTGCAACTCAGCATTCTCTCTCCTCCAAACACGACGAGTTGTGTTTCTACCAAACAGTTCTACTTTAGTTTCATCTGACCATATGACATTCTCCCAATCCTCTTCTGGATCATCCAAATGCTCTCTAGCAAACCTCAGACGGGCCCGGACATGTACTGGCTTAAGCACGTCTGGCACTGCAGGATCTGCCTACCTGGCAGCGTAGTGTGTTACTGATGGTAGCCTTTGTTACGTTGGTCCCAGCTCTCTGCAGGTCATTCACTAGGTCCCCTGTGTGGTTCTGAGATTTTTGCTCACCGTTCTTGTGATCATTTTGACCCCACGGGGTGAGATCTTGCGTGGAGCCCCAGATCGAGGGAGATTATCAGTGGTCTTGTATGTCTTCCATTTTCTAATAATTGCTCGCACAGTTGATTTCTTCACACCAAGCTGCTTGGCTATTGCAGATTCAGTATTCCCAGCCTGGTGCAGGTCTACAATTTTGTTTCTGGTGTCCTTTGGTCTTCACCATAGTGGAGTTTGGAGTGTGACTGTTTGAGGTTGTGGACAGGTGTCTTTTATACTGATAACAAGTTCAAACAGGTACCATTAATACAGGTAATGAGTGGAGGACAGAGGAGCCTCTTAAAGAAGAAGATACAGGTCTGTGAGAGCCAGAAATCTTGCTTGTTTGTAGGTGACCAAATACTTATTTTCCACCAAACTTTGCAAATAATTTCTTTCTAAATCAGACAATGTGATTGTCTGGATTTGTTTCCACATTTTGTCTCTCATAGTTGAGGTATACCTATGATGACAGTTTTACCTATGACAGGTATACCTATGATGACAATTACAGGCCTCTCTCATCTTTTTAAGTGGGAGAACTTGCACAATTGGTGGCTGACTAAATACTTTTTTGCCCCACTGTATATAAATTGAAGCAAGTCCATAAATAAAAATTCAATCGTTGCTGGTGTAAAAATTATCCTCTAATCTTCCACCACACCCAGGTGCCAGTGATTCCTCTCCCGTCAGATACAACACTCACCAGCTCAATATGCCTTACACTCTCGTGCTCGGTGTGTAAACGTGAACAAAACCTCAGACAGGTTTAGCAGATGTTCCAAATTCCAACCATGTAACTGCCAGATTGCTCTGCATGTAAATGATAAAGAATGCACCAATAGTGTGATACCGTAAAATCCGTTTTAATAAAACACTGTGTAAACTTCAACCATTCCACTCACATGAATCTCTTAAAAACGAGCAGCAAATATCACAGCAAAATCTTCAATAAGTGCCCAAACCGGTGTATTCGGTCTCGGCGGCCCTGGATCTCCGCTTCCTGGATCAGCTTTGCACGTCACACGTCACATGTTCACTCAGATGGTTGCCGTACAGCCACGCCCCGACATGTTTCGTCACATCGATTTAATCATGGGATTGGCTGTACGGCACAGCAACCCCTCCTCTTATACTAATCACTCCAGCTACAGGCGGAATTGAAAAGCAACTGTGCCTGCGCTCACCAGGTGTCCCCGCGGCCACAATACAGACTTACGGGCAAAGCGTGCCACGGAGGCGCGCCATCTAGTGTATCTAGTGTGCATCCACTACTGCACTGCACATAATTCCCAGAGAATGGGTCAGCCATAATAATAGGTTCAATTGGAGAATTCAAAAATTATTTATAAAACAATTGAGATCTAGCTCAATGTTGAGGCCCCTAGGATAAAGACATTTTAAAAGAAAAATCCATTGGGTCTCTCTGTGATAAGTCCCTAACGCGATTAGAACCCCTCCATGATGGGTGCATGTAATCTATACCACAAAATTGAATCAAGGAAGGGTTCTGCTGGTGTTTTTCTTTAAAATGCAGTGAGACACAATGGTACTTAAAACCTTTTTTAATACTTGCCAGATGCTCTGCGATGCGAACGTTTAACAATCTTTTAGTTCTCCCTACATAGAACAGCCCGCAAGGGCACCACATCAGGTATACAACATATGAGGAATTACACAAAATAAATTCCTTTATGTCAAAGGTTTCTTGATCATTATTTGTGATACTCGTCATACCCCTATTTTGCACTTTGACTGTTCTGCAGCATATACACTTCCTGCATGAGTAAAACCCCTTTAAATCAATCTTTAATGTTTGCTTATCGGGTGGATCCAAAATTTTCCATACCACCCGATCACCAAAACTCGGGGCACGCCTATATATAAACTTGTGTTGTTTTGGTAAAACTTCACCCAAATGTCTGTCACGACTTAAAATGTGCCAATGTTTTCTAAAAATGGTTTCTATTTCCCTATACTGAAAGTGAAAGCCTGTTAAAAATCCCCATTGATGTTGACCATTTCCCGCTTGAACTTCTTTTTTCTTGAAGCATTGGTCTCTTGGAACATCCGCCACATCTTGTATTATTTTCCTTAGGTTATCTTCTCGATAACCCTTCTGTACAAACTTATCTTTCAATATGTTAGCCTGTGCAATAAAATCCTCCTGCTCAGTAGAATCGCAGTTGGGGTCTCCGATTCCGAAACACATGCCTGTCTTCCCACTCAGCTATAAACAGGTTGGCTAGGCTGGGGGCAAATTTAGCCCCCATAGCCACGCCAACCTGCTGTAAAAAGAAAAAACCTTTGTACTAAAAATAATTATGTGACATGCAAAAATCCAGAACATGTCACAAAAATTGTTTCTGTATATGTGGAATGTCCTCTCTTCTGCTCAGTGCCCAATTTAATGCCAATGCAGCATCCTCATGCTGTATAATAGTATATAAAGCCGACACATCAGCTGTTACTAAATAGATTTCAGAACCAGGATTAATTTCAACTTCATCCAATAGTTGCAAAAGATCTGACGTATATCTCTGAGGTAGGCCTTCATACTTTTCACTCTTGGTTGAAGAAATTTGTCCAGATATTCTCCCAATCTGGCTGATATAGACCCGATTCCATTGACAATGGGTCGTGCTGGTGGAGATTGTACATTTTTGTGGATTTTTGGTAATGTATAAATCACCGTAATCCTACATGCTGAAGGGACCAAATATCTTTTTTCCTTTAGATTAAAAGCCTTAATCCGATACAACTTAATTCTTTGATAGAATGGGGGTATTTTATATGGTTCAGTATGATACCATTTCAAAGAACAGAAGGGGATGTAGGGCAGGGAGACACAAACAATCCAAGAAAAAGGATGAGGGACACTTGAGTACTGGGGTGTTTAATTTGAGTGAGCTGGAATTGGATCAAAAATAACTAAACATATTAAATTTGGGCCTTATTTCAACTAAGCGTGAAAAGTACGAAGGCCTACCTCAGAGATATACGTCAGATCTTTTGCAACTATTGGATGAAGTTGAAATTAATCCTGGTTCTAAAATCTATTTAGTAACAGCTGACGTGTCGGCTTTATATACTATTATACAGCATGAGGATGCTGCATTGGCATTGAATTGGGCACTGAGCAGGAGAGAGGACATTCCACACATGCAGAAACAATTTTTGGGACATGTTCTGGATTTTTGCATGTCACATAATTATTTTTGGTACAAAGGTTTTTTCTTTTTACAGCAGGTTGGCGTGGCTATGGGGGCTAAATTTGCCCCCAGCCTAGCCAACCTGTTTATAGCTGATTGGGAAGACAGGCATGTGTTTCGGAATCGGAGATTACCAAAAACCCATTTTTTTAAGGTAGCAGCTCAGGCATTTCATTTTGGCAATTTTACTATATCCAGTCTATGAATTCATTAGCGCTTGTTTTGTTATTTTGTTTTTTTTTTACCAAAAACCCATTTTTTAAGGTAGCAGCTGCGGCCATTTCATTTTGGCAATTTTACTATATCCAGTCTATGAATCCATTAGCGCTTGTTTTGTTATTTTGAATTTTTTTTACCAAAAAAACATTTTTTAAGGTAGCAGCTGCGGCCATTTCATTTTGTCAATTTTACTATGTCCAGTCTATGAATCCATTAGCGCTTGTTTTGTTATTTTGAAAAAATAGATTAGGCGTATTCTCAATACAAAGTTTTTTTAGTGCAATTTTTGGGACATGTTCTGTATTTTTGCATGTCACAATTATTTTTGGTACAACGTTTTTTTTTTTTCACAGCAGGTTGGCGTGGCTATGGGGGCTAAATTTGCCCCCAGCCTAGCCAACCTGTTTATGGCTGAGTGGGAAGACAGGCATGTGTTTCAGAATCGAAGACCCCAACTGCGATCTACTGCGGATTCATAGACGATCTCCTATTTATTTGGGAGGGATCGTAGGAATCTGTGGTGGAATTTTTGGAGACTCTGAATAAAAATACAAATAACATCAAACTGGACTACCAGATCAACAATAAAACCATTAATTTTCTTGATGTGACTATTAAAAAGTTTGAATGGACTGAGCACTCGGGTCTATTTTAAACCTACAGACCGGAACAGCTACTTATCAACTAGAAGTGGGCACCATCCTGCCTGGATAGGAAACATTCCAACAAATACTCAGAGTACGACGTAATTTCACTGAACAGGAGGATTTTATTGCACAGGCTAACATATTGAAAGATAAGTTTGTACAGAAGGGCTATCAAGAAGATAACCTAATGAAAAATAAGAGTGGCGGATGTTCCAAGAGACCAATGCTTCAAGAAAAAAGAAGTTCAAGAGGGAAATGGTCAACATCAATGGATATTTTTAACAGGCTTTCACTTTCAGTATAGGGAAATAGAAACCATTTTTAGAAAACATTGGCACATTTTAAGTCGTGACAGACATTTGGGTGAAGTTTTACCAAAACAACACAAGTTTATACATAGGTGTGCCCCGAGTTTTGGTGATCGGGTGGTATGCAAAATTTTGGATCCACCCGATAAGCAAACATTAAAGATTGATTTAAAGGGGGTTTTACTCATGCAGGAAGTGTATATGCTGCAGAACAGTCAAAGTGCAAAATAGGGGTATGACGAGTATCACGAATAATGATCAAGAAACCTTTGACATAAAGGAATTTATTTTGTGTAATTCCTCATATGTTGTATACCTGATGTGGTGCCCTTGTGGGCTGTTCTATGTAGGGAGAACTAAAAGATTGTTAAACGTTCGCATCGCAGAGCATCTGGCAAGTATTAAAAAAGGTTTTAAGTACCATTGTGTCTCACTGCATTTTAAAGAAAAACACCAGCAGAACCCTTCCTTGATTCAATTTTGTGGTATAGATTACATGCACCCATCATGGAGGGGTTCTAATCGCGTTAGGGACTTATCACAGAGAGACCCAATGGATTTTTCTTTTAAAATGTCTTTATCCTAGGGGCCTCAACATTGAGCTAGATCTCCCATTGTTTTTTATAAATAATTTTTGAATTCTCCAATTGAACCTATAATTATGGCTGACCCATTCTCTGGGAATTATGTGCAGTGCAGTAGTGGATGCACATATGTACACTAGATGTACCAATAGGGTTGGCGATGGGATAGGAGTATGTGTAGTTTGATTACGCTCTTTTTATATATGCTACCCAGCGATTTGGTTATATTCACATCTGAAGATTGAAAGAGTCTGACTCATCTCTTGATGACCTCTTTAATGCTCTTTTAATATGATAGGCTGTATGGATATATTTTTTCAGTTGATATATATAACATATGTAGTCCTATTATATTTGTTTAAGAAATTTTATTTAAATTTTATTTATTTTTTGTGGAGTTATATGAAATTTAGGATCCAGCATTCATCCATATCAATTATAAATTATATATTTTAATATTTGTATAATGTTTATATTTTTATATTTTTTATCCAGAATTTAGGAATGTATATCTCATATTGTTTGATGATAATAATATTTAGGATAACTTTGCTTGTAAACTCAATGACCACAGTGCATTATGTGGGTATATGAGTCACGAAGGTGTATATGATGATGTGATCATGGCGCGCCTCCGTGGCACGCTTTGCCCGTAAGTCTGTGTATTGTGGTCGTGGGGACACCTGGTGAGCGCAGGTACAGTTGCTTTTCACTTCTGCCTGTAGCTGGAGTGATTAGTATAAGAGGGGTTGCTGTGCCATACAGCCAATCCCATGATTAAGTCGATGTGACGAAACATGTCGGGGCCTGGCTGTACGGCGACCATCTGAGCGAACGCGTGACGTGTTACGTGCAAAGCTGATCCAGGAATCGGAGATCCAGGGCTGAGTAGCGAGTGGGGGTGAGACTCTATTTTGCATACCTCAGGTCCGCCGTGACCGAATACACTGGTTTGGCCACTTATTGAAGATTTTGCTGTGATATTTGCTGCTCGTTTTTAAGAGATTCATGTGAGTGGAATGGTTGAAGTTTACACAGTGTTTTATTAAAACTGATTTTACGGTATCACACTATTGGTGCATTCTTTATCATTTACATGCAGAGCAATCTGGCAGTTACATGGTTGGAATTTGGAACATCTGCTAAACCTGTCTGTGAGGTTTTGTTCACGTTTACACGCCGAGCACGAGATTGTAAGGCATTTTGAGCTGGTGAGTGTTGTATCTGACGGGAGAGGAATCACTGGCACCTGGGTGTGGTGGAAGATTAGAGGATAATTTTTACACCATCAACGATTGAATTTTTATTTATGGACTTGCTTTAATTTATATATAAATATATATATATATATATATATATATATATATATATATACAAGTTTTGTTTATATATTCTCATATGTCACAGGGTGTGTTTTTTATTATTATTATCACGTGAAAACAGACAATCCGAACATTTCTATTGTTTACAGCGCTACCTATATTTTTTTTACACTATATAGGTTGTAGAGTTTAAAAATCACTATTGCATATCATTTTATTTAAAGTGGCTGCTTCACTATTAAAACTTATCACTTTATAAGCGCAGTGGTGGGAACACAAGAAGGGCGGATTTTTACTTGCTTATCATTTATCTCAAATATATCCAGTCCACCAAAATATTCATGTAATCTCCAGGCCACAGTGTTGGCAACATGGCACTTGTAAGTTGGCACTCTGGAAAGCCATCACCCACGACGAGGAAGGAAAGACTGTAACTGCTTTGCCGTGAGTCAGAAATAGGTGAGTAACTGCAGTGCTCAACTAGCCACTTACTCCCCCATCCATCATTGATTTCCATTCATTTATGTACCTCTTGTTTTATTTGCCAATTTAGTGAAAGTACCACTGGAATGAGTGGATGAGGATTCATCGTGACAGAATCATTCAAGTCAAAGACTTCACAGGTACTTATTAACCATACAAATCTTTTAGGATGTATGAATAATGGCAAACTTGTATGTAGGGATGCACCGATAGTGGTATTGGATACGAGTAATTTTTTATCTGTACTCATCAATACCGAATACCATTCAGGTGCGTCCAGCTGCCGCGAGGGAGCGTGATGCCGGCTTCACAGCTTATCAGGAAGCCAGGCCTCCCGGATTATTGATTGACAAGTACAGATAAAAAAATTACTTGTATCCAATACCGGTATCAGTGCATCCATACATAGAGGGAATCTCAAGTGATGCATGTTGCGTTCAAACATAAAATCCAGACAGCTGTATAGAACACTTATACACTTTTCCAGATCATTATATATTGTAGTCCAAAGTTGCAGTAACAGAAATGGAAATAGTATTAGTCGTCACGACTAATACTATTTCCATTTCTGTTACTGCAACTTTGAACTTCAACATATAATGACTGTTGATTTTAAATATTAATATTTAATATTTAATATTCAATTAATATTTAATGATTATTGATATGGTTTAAATAAGAGTTCTTTTTGACAAGATTTGAAAACTTCAATATAACAAGCATTTATTAAAGAATTAAGGTTATTAGTCTATCTAATACACCGCAAACATTTACAGTCTTTGGCAAGGGAGTAAATATTAGTTTCAAACACAAAGTATATACAATACATTACAAATAGACAGACAAACATAGGAAAAATGCAAGCATAAGGGGTAAGTGCTGGGAGATGGTCTAATAATTACCTATAATGAATCCTGGGCCCAGGTTCTCTCATCTCTCCACTGGATGGGGGGTCCTTTTATGGAGCCCTCTCCCATTGACTAACCCAGGGCGGCTACGATTGGTTGCGGTTATTTCTCTCCTCCTTCCTGCCGTTATATTAATTTCCCACACTAGCCCACTCTTTACTGGAATTTAGTGATAATTGGATTTGAAGATAAATTAATTAAACCGGAGGTCGTTAACTTCCCTTGAAGGGGGCGCTTAGCTATGCATGGAACTAGCCAGGAAGAATTACCCCTTAAATGGATATGGGTGTTAATATGGGAGAATACACACGCCTTTATCTAGAGAATAAAAACGGTGACTACCAGTTTCAGCTGTGATCTCTTTTCTAGCTTGTTTGACTACTAAGTTATCTCGTCAGACCATAAGACTCCGCAGCTCTTGTTACCCCACCTTCATGCATATTCAATAAGAGGGCAGGTAATTAGATTGTCCTCAAGCCCAGCTTGTCAGCCAAGTTTAACCCTTTGCAGACCCACATATTTCCTACTCTAAATTATATATATACATATATGTTACAGATATTCCCAGTTTACAAGGAAATTATTCATAAAAATTCCTCATAAGGCAACATGACCTTGAAAAAGAAGGAGAATACTAAGGTCAGTGAGGCAGTATAATACATAAGTTGTTGGTGGCACTGGCAACTGGCAAGGATGTTCTTTTAACTATTTAAGTTGATTACCATGTGTGATAGTGAATTATTATTAAGCAACCAGATACATATGTAATGAAGTGTAAAATATCACATAATAATCAATATATAAGCACTAAAGTAAGCTTTTATTATGTGAAAATTATTTATATTTAGTTAGACAAACAAAAGTAGAAAACAAAACATGTATGTTAACACGTATACATTTAAAAACATTAACAAAAAGGTGAGCTGAGCTGCCTTGGGTCCTGGGGCAGAGGAAGAATTAGCCCTCAGGTTTCCAAAGGAGAGGGTTCATTGTTTCATAGGAGCTCCCAGGCAATGGAGCATTGTGCCTGGAAATTTCTTCCAGCAAAGAGAGTCTCAAATTGTCAGAACATTTGAGGTTAAAAGAATATACATATAGGCCTTTATATTATGCATATTATGTATTTTTCATATTGTTGATATTCATGTATATTATGAACGAGAGGACAGCCATTTTGTCTCTAAAGTTTAAGTTCATTACTAATGATTTGCTATGAACAATACTAAAGCCACGTTGGTTCCTATGTTCTCTCTAAAAGGTTAAACACAAATTCATATCTTTAAAAGTTTAAATTAGATTCATAGGCATGAATAGGCCTCGTTCTTATGTCTCAGTAAGGAGTCTGGCTGTACCAGTCTCCCCAGGTTGTAATTCAAAGGTTTGACACTTAGAGATAAGGGGGGTGTTGGTACGGGCTAACACAAACTGTGTAGTATTTTCTTATTCACAATTCCTGTGGTATTGCATATCTTAAATTGTTTCTTTTAAGTATCTTCCCAAAGTATCTGTTCTAGTAATCGATATATAAATCCATATATATGCATAAATGGGTTTATATATTAGGAAGTTACAAATATAATATCTTATGATGTGAGATCCTAACTGTGAAGGACATTAGGAGCTGTATTTGTAAAATGTAAGTTAAGGGTTGTGTTTTGAATGACTTTAGCTTCGAGGAATGTTAACAACCCATTAGCTGAGATGTGGGAAGATTTTCCGAAAGACATTACTCTGAGCCATTCGCCGAGATGGCTGGGATACTTGACATGTGTTTGACACCCTTAGACAATTAAGTGTGTTTTTCTAAGCCTTGGTCAAAAGGGGTCACAAATTTTATTAGGCCTCGTGACCCTAACATTAGGAGTCATTCCTTATACAAGACTGCCCCTACAGGGTAAAATAGAGATTACCCAAGATGGCGTATGTTTGGTTGCTATGACAACTTACCCAATCACATTGTCACTTGACGTCATAAATTACCTACCCACTTTTTGGAGTACAATAAAAGTAGGAAGAGTTCAGTGTGCAAGGGGCTCTCGGGAGGAAAGAAAAGCTGAAGGGATCTCTCACTCTATCTCTGAGAAAGCTTGCGCTGAAAAGAGGTCTGGGGAACTCACCCTCTGAAAAGATCTCTCTCGGGGGTCTACATCTGAAGGAAGCTGGAAGGGGGGGGATCTTGAACGCAAACATGTAGCAATGTTGGAAGGAGTCCTGTGAGACTCATAATGGAAGCTTCTCAAACAGACAGAACTTTAACCTGGTAACGTATTTATTTTGTTTATTTACCTGTTTTGTTAATGGAATTGTTTTTGCATATACATTAACTAAAACCATCTAAATATATATAGCCTAGTGTTGGATGTAGTTATTTTTAACTGCAGTATGAAGTAACTATATTCCAAATATTAAGACACATACCCTAATTTGGTTGTCTTTATAAAGCTAGAGCTAAGTCTGTACAATGGTTTTGGTGTGAAGTATGTGTAAAAATATTCTCTCTAAATTTAACATAAGCCTTGATTGTATTGTCAAGCCGTGTGCCTTATATGACACTTGGTCTGGACACGTTTAAGAAGTGTAATCAGGAGATCTGTTTGTTTAGAGAAAGATAAAATAGTGTCAATGTAAACAACAATGTTTACACCTTCCGTGAAGTCACGGGAGACATTTCAAGAGTTACCAAGTTTTAAATGTACAAGTATCATTTAAAGTGGAGCTCCACCCGATTTTTAGACCTTATCTTATTCAATGGACATAATGTAATTAATGTCGAAACGGGCATTGTTTTTTTATTTTTCTGTACAGTACCTTAATAAATCTCCATTTTATATCTGTTTCCTGTCTCCTCTGCTCCGGGAATTCTGCGGGAGTTACGTCATATCCTTGTAACGCAATGCAACCTGGGAGCATTTGTCATAGCTCCCAGTATTCATTGCCGAGCCTTGCTGCAAGATATCGCTTGACAAGGGGGCGGTAACTTTCTGCGACGCCGGTGTAGTGTCATATTTTGCTACCCATCACAGATTGCTCCGGAAGTGACGTTTCGTCGCCGCCATCTTGCTACACCCCACACTCCTTCACAGTAATGATAGAGTGAGAAGGGGCAAGCGGACATCTTGTTACACCCACCGGAGTTTTCGATTTCGAAAACAAGAACAAGCGGTGAATGCTGGGAGTTCAGCATTCGCCGCAAGGAGGAAGTACATGCTTGTGGGATTCTAATGCCCACAAGCAAAATGGCAATCCGTAGGAAAAGGGAATATAAGTTATAATTTCTAACTGAATAGCGATGCGGTGGACTAAAAGACACGGAGACGTGAGTAGACATGTAATAGGCAGAATACTTTGTAATGGCATGAAAAAAAAAAAAACGATTTGGCCGCGGGAGAACCGCTTTAAGTATTGAACTGTGAATATATTTTGTCATATAGAGCTTGCATAGAAATGTATGTAAATATTATCTGAACATTAACCATCATTTATCTCTGATTGTAGAAGTATATCCATGCATATGTTTTATCACAAATTATACCTGATTTAAATTTTGCACTGTACTTTAGTTAATAAATATATATATGATTTTAAATATTCATTTGTGTTACTTGTCTTCAAACTAGCACGGATAAAGTATTTTGGATTTCTTGATATTGTAGGTAATTGTATATCTCCCAAATCATAGATTTGCATATTTCCATAAATACAATAATATTTTAATATTTCAGTATAAACATTCTGACATATTTGGAGGCACTATGCTGAAATACGTCAATGTTTCTGACAAAATGCTCTATTGCCTGGTTCTGATGTTGGTTTAGCCGGGCCAACATAATTTCTTTTTTTTTTTTAAATCCTTTTATTTTTCATTTGCTCAATCAATACATGTGATTTGTGCATTTAATCTTACACATTAATATATAAACAAAAGCATATTAAAATTCCTGTCCATACAAAAAAAAAAACCTAATCAATTTACAGTACAACAGTGACATTTTAATTTTTCCCTTTTACTTCCCCCCCCCCCCCAACATAATTTCTATATGGTCAGTTTGTTGCCTGGCTGCAAGTTGAATGGTCCGGTTTAGCCTCCTGATGTCTCGTGACATTCTTCTATTGTCACTTGCTAGCCTCCAAACTTTTGTGAGCACCCTCTGAAGCACTGCATCGTGGACAGTTGCTGGGCCAGGCGGTACAGCAGTAGGTGCTTGTGCCATCCGGGTAGAAGGAGCCAACAGCTGTGGCTCCTGCAGTATAGCCACACCAGGGGCAGCATCAGATAGTGGCAGGATGCGGGAAACTTGGCCCGTGACTTCCTCCTCTGGCCATGGGGAGAAGGTGGGAGTGTGGCGAATCACAGGGGTGAGCTCTGTCTCATTTTGAAGTTCAATGCCCTCGCAAATAAGGAGAGGTGAGCGAGGCTGCACTACGCTCTCCCCTCTGGCTGGTCTTGTTGATCTGAAAAAGATGAGATAGCCAATGTTAATGATAGCATTCAAAGAAATAGATTTATAGAGATTAGAATTGAAAGTAGTAGTAATGCAGAGTATGAAAGATCGGGTGGGGGAGGGGGGTAAATTGCATTAATGATTAAGAGAGAATCCCAAAAAGGTTTATCTAGGAAAATACTGTTAAAACTTATTTAGCTAAATCTCTACCCATTAGTGTACATAGTTTTTATTCACGTGACTCCTTGGCTTTATCTGACAGCTATAGCGGGCAGGGCCAAGCACTCCTGCTGACATCCGCTGGGAATAAGGGGAAAAGAGGAGAGAGAGCCGAGGAGTCACGTGAACGCCGGGAGCCGCTCTGATAAAGGTACCGATCTGCATATTTTTCATATAAAACAGACACAGGGACACTTATTGTTATGTGACAGAGGGGACGGGATTATTTTATTGTAGATATGAGAGCAACAGGAGGGGACGGGGTGGGCACTGACACAAGCAGACAAGCGGGGGGGTGTCGGAGAAGAGGACAGAGATGGACAGACTCAAAGCAGGGTAGCAGATGACAGTGACACAGGGCTCAGCAGCCATGATATACCGTAGTCAGTTTACAGAGGGGAGGTGTATAGCCAGGCAGGATCAGGCATGCTTTTTAGGTAAGGGGCCAAATTACACAGCAAAAGCACTATGCTTTAACCACTTAAGGACCTGGGCTATTTTTCAGACTCAACGTGCTTATGTGCGAAAGCTCGGGGGGACAGGCCGCTATTTTTTTTTTTTATTATTTATTTTACTTTTTATTTTTTATTTTGACACTGACCTTAAAAAAAAAAAATTGGGGTCACTTTTATTCCCATTACAAGGAATGTAAACATCCCTTGTAATAGAAAAAAAGCATGACAGGGCCTCTTTAATGTGAGATCTGACCTCAGATCTCATATTTACACTAAAATGCAAAAAAATAAAAAAATAAATGTCATATTTTTTTTACCAAAATACATTTTTTCCCTTTAAGACTGGAGGGCGGAAGTGCCTGTCAGGGAAGAGCATCCGATCGTCTCCACTGCTACCGACTGCTCCGATAAGCGGCAGAGGTGACCGGAGCGCGGCGGTTCTCTCCCTCCCCCGATAAACGTGAACTCATGGCAAATCCGCCACAGAGACTAGTTTTATCTAAAAGAGGACTGACTGCTGAAGAGGATACCGGGGTTATGGCAGCTATCTGCTGCCATAACAATAGTAGTCCTCTTTAAACAGCCAACGTACAACTGCGGCGGGCGGTCCTTAAGTGGTTAGGGGAACAGGTTTTTTTTTTTTAGGTTAACAAATGCTTTAAAGAAAAATTTGTTTGTTCTTGTCTTCATTATATTAAAAATATTTTATTTTCACTACTCTTTCTAAGTTCCACCCTAGTTACTGGTGGCCGATTGTAGTGGAGTATACTAAGATCAGATGCATTCCCAAATATTGTAGAAATAGAATAAACAATTATAGGTTACACATACAAACAGTGGGGTCTATTTACTAAAGGTAAATCCACTTTCCACTACAAGTGCACTTGGAAGTACAGTCGCTGTTGATCACGCAAGGAAAATAAAAAAATTGAATTTTTGATTGTACATGATTGGATAATAAAATCCGCAGAGCTTTCCCTCATTTCAGATTTTCCCCTCAGATTTACAGCGACTGCACTTCTGGGGAGGACATCCCCTCCCGCTGTTTGTAATAACAGTCAAGCAGCTGCTTAGCCGCATCGGTTGTTATTACAAGAAAGCCAACCATCTGCTCTAAAGAACGGTATCGGGGTGATGTCTGCAGCTGCAAGTATCAACCCGGTACAAACTCTTGAAGCAATATCGGAAATATTGGTAAGTTTGTGAACGATACCGATTATTACAAAAAAATAGGTAGACCACTAGTTTGAGGTGTGTGTATGAACTTGAAAATGGATGGTTGTTAAATAGCTTTTTATGTGTTTTATAATGCCTGTGTGTAAAGTGTGGATGATGATGGTGCCTTGTGTCCTGTTTCTTTATATTGGCAGTTTGTGTACTCTACTTACGTTGAGGAGTAATGGGCCGCTGCTTTCTGCCAGAAGCTGACGCTGGAGGGTCTAGGATACGGCTCAGGCTTTCTGTTAAAGATAGAATAAAAAAGTTAAGGTAACCACTTCTGGACCAAGCCTATTTCTGACAGTTATTGTTTACAATTTAAAATCATTATTTTTTGCTGGAAAATTACTCAGAACCACAAACACTATATATATTTTGTTGGCAAAGAAATGGTGGTCGTTGCAATATTTTACGGCACACGGGTATTTGCGCAGCGGTCTTTCAAGCGCAATTTTTGGTGAAAAATTAACAGAATTAAAAAATTAAATTTAAGCCCTGTACACACGATCGGTTTTACAGATGAAAACAGTCTGACTTTTTTCATCGGACAAACCGATCGTGTATGGGACCCATTGGTCTTTTTTCCATCGGTTTTAAAAAATAGAACATGTTTTACATTTTTCCGATGGATAAAAAACCCACGCATGCTCAGAATCAAGTTGACGCTAGCTCAGAAGCATTGAACTTAATTTTTCTCGGCTCATCAGAGTGTTTTACCTCACCGCGTTTGGAACGGTCGGTTTTTTGACTGATGGAAGTCAGCTTCATCAGATTTCCGATGGACAAAACCATCGGATTAGAATACATAGGATATCCGATCGTGTGTACGAGGCTTAACAGTAAATTTATTTAGCACAATTTTTTGGGATATTGTGAAAGATGATGTTACGCCAATTAAATAGATACCGAACATGTTACATGTTTAAAATTGTAAACACTCGTGGAATAGCGACAAACTCCGGTACTTAAAAATCACTATAGGCGAGCATGGAAACAATTTTTTTTAACGATTAACAGTTTAGAGTTACAAAGGAGATCTTTTGCTATAATTATTTACCTTGGTGTGACGAGCGATACCACACATGTGTGATTTGAACACTGTTTGCGGTCGCGACTTACGTATGTGTTTTCTTTGGTGGGCGAGCACGTGGGGCACTTTCAATTTCTTTTATTTTTTTTGCACGTACAAGTATTCAAAAAGCAAAAATCTGCATATTTGAAGACTGTTTTTTCATATTGGCGCCCAAGTAAACGAGTACGTCACTTCCAGGTTACTACATTTGGGGACTCGATTGAATATGATTCCGGCTTTGATTGCGAATCTAGCCTGCCAGCAAACGTACCAGCTGGTCGCTCCGGTCGCCCTGTGGGACTGGAGGCCCGGGCAAGTCGGTGGAAGGCGACGGGAGGGGGAGGGTTAGGGTGACCACGTGTCCCGGATTGCCCAGGACAGTCCCGCATTTTGCAGGTCTGTCCCGGATACCTTCATTCCAGGACAATACAGTGTCCCGGAATAAAACGGACACAGCCACCCCCCACCGGGCCAATCTGATGCCCCCAAAAATGGCCGCACATCACCGCTTTACTCACTGACAGTACTTGTCCTGGCCGGGAATACCTGGAGGAGCACAATCCCTGCCCCCTGCTTGTGATTGGAGAAATCATAAATCCCGCCTCTTGTGTCCTCTCCCGCTCCTTTTGATAACAGCCGAGCGACTGCTGAGTCGCATCAGTTGTTATCATGACAAAGCTGACCACCAGCTCTAAAAAACGGTACCGGGGTGAAGGCTGCACCTGCATATCACTCCGGTACAACCACTTTCTCAATGCGCTGTACAGATACGTCGTTTTGCGGAAAGTGGTATGCTACAGGATTTAGCTTTAATTAGTAATAATTTTTTCCTTGCACAGTGTGCCATTCATTGGCTGAGAACAATCAGCTAATCTTTCAGCCAGAGAATGGACGGCAGGATTGTCATCCGGCTTCTGCAGCACACCAGAAGCCAGATGTCGTTAATCTGACCTCAGAGCAAAAAAGGATCCTAGCAAGTCCTAGGTAAGAGGACAAATAGTTTCTAAACGGTATGTGCTTTAACAGCCGCCCCTCTTTTATTTCTTAATCCCATTCTTAAATCAGTTTTCTTAGTCCACCTGCATATCACATTCCCCCCTTCACATCACAGTTTACCCTTCGCAGTAGTGTTCTGAACCCCCCTTCACAATGGTATGTTGAATCTCCTCCCCCACCTTCACAGCACCTCCCCACAGCTGTGTCCTCTGCCCGCCTTCACATCTCAACCCCCTGAAACTCTGCCCTCCTTCACATCACAGCCCCTGGCCCCTCCTGCCCACTTCACATTACACAGCCCCCTGCCCCTCTGGCCCCCATCACATTACACAGCCCCTGCCCCTCTGGCCCCCTTCACATTACACAGCCCATTGCCCCTCTGTCCTCCTTCACATTACAAAGCCCCCTGCCCCTCTGGCCCCCTTCACATTACACAGCCCATTGCCCCTCTGGCCTCCTTCACATTACACAGCACCCTGCATTTCTGCCAGTTTCACATCTTAACCCCCCCCCCCCCCCCACAGCTCTGCCCCATCACAATACAGCCTCCACAGCTCTGCCCCTTGCTACAGAGCTGGAGACACAGTGGGAGACACTGCAGCACTGAATAGTGGGCAGGAACGGGAGGTGCTGAAGTTAGCCAGCAGGTGATTGGTTGCTAGGGCTGCCAAGCAACCAATCTCCTGCTGGTTAACTTGGAAATTTATCTTCAGAAGCTCCGTTCTTGCCCAATATTTAGGGCTGCTGTGTGTCTCACTGTGTCTCCGGCTCTGTGTGCAGAACGGTTCTGCCTCCTGCTCTTCTCTCCGCTGGGATGGTGACAGCGGTGGAGGCAGGGAGACAGATCCCGCACCTAAATGGCTGGACTGGGGCGGTCCGGATGACACAGTGACTCGGTCTGCATTTGGCCCACAGTCCACCATTTAGTGATGTCTGCTTTAACCACTTCAGATCCGCACTATAGCCAAAAGACGGCTACAGCGTGGACCTGAATTGCCGGGAGGGTGTCCCTGGACATCCTCCTGTGCTCGAGCGGCCTGCGCGCCCCTGCAGGGGGGGGCGCGGTGCGCTCTGTGATCAGCGAGTCTCTGAGACTTGGTTGATCACAGATCGGAGTAAGGGGTCGATCCCGACCCCTTACCATGTGATCAGCTGTCAGCCAATGACAGCTGATCATGTGATGTAAACAGAGCCGGTAATCGGCTATTTTTCTCCTCACGCTGATAGCGTGAGGTGAAAAAAAAAAGCCGTTTAACGGCGGCTGTTAGAGGGACATCAGTCCCAATCAAGGAGAGCAGCCGCCTGCTCATCTGTGCCAACTGCCAGTGCCATTTACCAGGGCACAACCGTGCCACCTACCAGTGCCCACCAGCGCCATCTACCAGTTCCCACAGTGCCACCCATTAGTGCCCACAGTGCCACCCATTAGTGCCCACAGTGCCACCCATTAGTGCCCACAGTGCCACCCATCAGTGCCCACAGTGCCACCTGTCAGTGTCACCAATCAGTGTCACCTACCAGTGCCGCCCATCAGTGTCAACTACCAGTGCCCGTCAGTGCCACCTATCAGTGCCACCTATCAGTTACACCTATGAGTGCCCATCAGTGCCATCCATCAGTGCCGCCTTATCTGTGCCCATCAGTGCCGTCTTATCTGTCCCCATCAGTGCCGCCTTTTCCTGTGCCTATCAGTGCCCACCAGTGCAGCCTATCAGTGCCCACCAGTCCCGCCTCATCAGCGCATATCAATGAAGGAGAAAAATGACCTGTTGCAAAAAATTATAACAAACCATGAAACATGATTTTTTTTTTTATATATTTTTTTGTTTGTTTAGCAAAAAATAAAACCCCCAGCGGTGATTAAATACCGCAGCGCTTAATAGTCAACCCTCAAATGTGACCACTCTTTCTTATATAAAGTTCATAAGAGTATATAATGGAGCAAAACAGGATGTGTCAGGAACCAGATAAATCCACAGGTGACTTCCACATTCAGATGTGCACTCCACTTCTAATCGTTATCACCACCTATCATGTACCCCTTTCGGGTTGGTACTCACCACAAAGTAGATTTTCACAGGCACCGACAGATTAATTTCATCCCATCATCCGATCGTCTCCATATCCAGATTCTGCTCGATCCCTCAAAACCCGCAGGTGATCTCACGATATCCGCAGGTTTGTTTGAAGGTCAAAGAGAGAGGCACACAATAGTGTAATCCCGTTTAACTTCTTTAATCAGCAGTCATTAAAATCTTCCAAACGTTTTATAAAAAAAAACTTAGATAGCAGTACAAAAACAGCCAGTGGTTTGAAAAGCCGTGCCGTTCCTAGCACCAATGAGCGTTAAGCATCAGCTGGTCTCGATCACCGTTACCAGCCTCACATTATTTCCTTGTTTTGGCGTGCATCTGGAATGCACAGCGTCACTTCCTTCAGCCGCAAAGTCACGCCCTGACGTTTCGTCCTTCCGACCTCCTCTGAGGGCGTGACTTCACGGTGCGACACTCTAGGATATATTCCCAAAGGTGATTGGACAGCGTGTTAACCCCTCCTGTACCTGTCAGTGCCTCCAACTCATCATGGTGGACAGACAGCTTAATATTCACAGAGGACACGTCGTCCCACACTATTGGTTCAGTGTATTAAAAACTAGCAATATTAGGTATCCCTTATTATGCTCAATTTCTCTTGCAATATGGAAATAATAGTATTATAAAATGGTCGTAATTTTAAAATCAATATAGGTCTCTAACCTTACTCATTATAATAGATGAACGCCCAGCATTGGCGCCACCTAGAGCATAATAAAAACACAGCAGAATTAAATAGAAAATGACAATAGGAATCACTCAAAATTCAATATAAATCACTGCTCCACAGCATGATATTATAATGTTAAAATAATAAATATATAAAATATAAAAAAATAGAAATATATCAATAATCATATTAAACGTCGTAATTGCTCCATAATAACATTTGTATCACTTGAAGGCTTCAAATCATGTCATAAATATTTGACAAGCACCTCCCACATAATGGTGATAATTATAAAATCAAAAATCACTTATGAAGCAATTTATGTCAAGCTCGACGTTTAACCCTTTGAGGGTGAGGGTATCCAAGGAATAAATCCAAAAAGTTTCACGTTTGGATAATTCCCTCACCATATTACTTCCTCTCCATGCAGGTTTAATATGGTCCACCCCCCAGAACTTCAATCCAGTAGGATCCTGGTCATGATGCAAGTTAAAATGAAGTGAGACGTTGTGGTCTTTAAACCCTAATCTAATATTCTTAATGTGTTCCCCAATTCTCACTTTTAGACATCTCTTTGTACGTCCCACATACATTAATCCACATGGGCATAATAACACATATACCACATGTGTAATATTACAGGTTATAAACTCCTTAATGGCAAATTCCTTTTTATTTACTGTAGATATAAAGCTGTCAATACCTCTTATGCCGCGTACACACGATCATTTTTCCCGTCGGGAAAAATGAAATTTTTTCCTTTGGACGAGAAAAACGATCGTCTGTGGGCTTTTTGCCGTTTTTCCCGACGGGAAAAACGGCATTAATCACGATGAGAAAAATTAGAACATGTTCTAATTTTTCTCGTCGTTTTTCCTGACATTTCTTCCGCGGCAGTGTTTCCCATAGGGAAACACTGCCGCGGAGCCCATAGACGATCGTTTTTCTCGTCATTTTAAAAAATGACGAGAAAAATGACCGTATGTGGGGAACAAGCTGTTCCCTCGTTTAAAATGTCATTATTCACGGCGGTTTTTAAACCGCCGTGAATAATGATCGTGTGTACGCGGCATTACTGGTTCTGCTATTTCTCTGCAGGCCTTACACTTACGACAAGCGAAGAAACATTTTCTGTCCCAGAAAGATAATGGCCTAGTTGGTAGGTCTAAATCCTTTCACAACCTTATATCCTACATTAGGTGCTTTCCTGTAAATAAATTTAGGAACGTCCGGTAGTACAGGTTTCAAAGTTCTGTCAAGGCATAATACATGCCAATGATTTTTCAGGATGGTTTCCACCTCTCTATATTGTGCATGGAACGATGACAGAAAGCCCCACTCATGATTACCAGTGGATCTAGTTCTCACTCCATCACTCAAAACTTCTTCTCGTGGTATTAATCTGATCTCCTCAGAGATTTTATCCAACTGTTGGGAATCGTAGCCTTTCTCTCTAAATCGTTCCTTCAGTATTTTAGACTGAGATACATAGTTTTCCACTGTAGAGCAATTTCTTTTAACTCGCATCAGTTGTCCTTTGGGAATGTTCTTCAACCATGCAGGATGGTGACCACTTTGCATGGGTAAAAAACTATTCCGATCGGTCGGCTTAAAAAAAAAAACTTTAGTTTCTAGTGGGTCTCCATTTCTATAAATACTCACATCTAAAAAAATCAATTTGTTCCCGACTCCATTGACTCGTGAGTTTAATATTATTAGGGTTACTGTTAATATATGTTAAAAAATTACATAGAGATATTTCGGATTCCTTCCCATATAAAAATTATATTGTCAATAAAACGTCTATAAAAAAGTAGTTCTCGCCTTCTATTTCTTCTATTTACAAAGACATGTTTATCCTCCCACTCCCCCATGAAGAGGTTCGTGATACTGGGCGCAAATTTGGCGCCCATTGCCACACCTCTCTTTTGGGTAAAAAACTCATGGTTAAACCAAAAATAATTGTGCGACAAACAAAAATCTAAAACCTCCTTTAAAAATACTTTTTGGTGATGAGGGAGATCCTCTCTCTGACTCAAAGCCTAATTTAGGGCGAGTAGAGCATCGTCATGTTGTATCGTAGTGTACAATGAAGACACATCAGATGTCACCAGAAACAATTCTCACCGGCCTGCCAGTTGAACATTTTGAAGGGCCTGTAACAGGTCTTTTGTATCCTTCAAATAGGCTTTAGTTGTTTTAACACTAATCTGTAAAAACCGGTCCAAATATTCACCCATCCTGGAAGTGATGGACCCGATGCCATTAACAATTGGCCTAGCTGGGGGATTCTGAGAGTCTTTATGTATTTTGGGCAGGGAGTAAATCGTGGGGATCCGTGTACTACTTGGTGTCAGATAACGTTTTTCTTTCACTGTTAATACATGTTTTTTATATCCATATTCCACAAGGTGCCCCAATTCCTGGTTATATTGAGGTGTGGGGTCATTGTCCAATTTTCTATATGTGTCAGTATCAGCTAACATTTCTGTCAGCTGTGCGACATAATAGTCCTTCAATAAGACCACCACCCCTCCTCCTTTATCAGCTGGTCTGACTACTACGTAATTTCTTGCTTCCAGCATTTCTATGCCATCATAGATAAATCTCGGGTTAACTCCTTTTTTTGGGATGATCTTTTCCATATCACGTAGTACTAAACTTTTAAAAACCTCCAAATGGTGAATTGCCGTATCCGGAGGATTAAATAGGGACTTATTTTTAAGTCCACTATCGACCGCAATTGATGAAATGGTACTTCCTCCAACTGGGTTCGACACTTTATTCAGAAAATACTTCTTGATGCTGAGTTTCCTCATGTATCGATGAATGTCGACATAGACATCAAATTTATTAATCGTTGTTTCAGACCACACTTTAAGCCGAGCTGCAAAATGTTTGTCTCTTTATGCGTTAGCTCTACCCCACTTAAGTTGTAAATACCAGTTAGTCTTTTTCCAGCCTGCGGATATCGTGAGATCACCTGAGGGTTTTGAGGGATCAAGCAGAATCTGGATATGGAGACGATCGGATGATGGGATGAAATTAATCTGTCGGTGCCTGTGAAAATCCATTTTGTGGTGAGTACCAATCCGAAAGGGGTACATGATAAGTGGTGATAACGATTAGAAGTGGAGTGCACATCTGAATGTAGAAGACACCTGTGGATTTATCTGGTTCCTGACACATCCTGTTTTGCTCCATTATATACTCTTATGAACTTTATATAAGAAAGAGTGGTCAAATTTGAGGGTTGACTATTAAGCGCTGCTGTAGTAAACTGACAAGGACCTACCTAGGGACTTGTGATAGTTTTACTTCTTTTGTTTTATGTGTATTGCAATTTTTGCTTTTAAAGCGGCTGCTTATTTTATATGTGGTTTTAATGATAATGGTAACATTATTATTTAGTAGGTTATAGGGAATTTGTGATTATCATTGCGCCGGGATAGTGAAAGAAGGCCAAGGGAACTTCACTATATATTTATCGGTGATTAAATACCACCAAAAGAAATCTCTATTTGTGTGAAAAAAATTATAAAAATTTTATGTGGGTACATCATTGTATGACCGCGCAATTGTCATTCAAAGTGCGTCAGCGCTAAAAGCTGAGAATTGGTCTGGGCAAGAGGGGGGTTTAAGTGCCCAGTAAGGAAGTGATTAAATGTTAAATAGATGTTTGTTATTATTATTATGCTTTGTGTTTGTGTTAGGTACTCACCACTGCCAGAATATTGAGGGCAGGAACTTGGAGCTGATCCCTCCACAAATGACGTTGCTCGATCTGGAAAACATGAATTTAAAGCAAAACGTAAGTCTCACATCCATAGTCGTAAAAAATAAATTAAAAAAATAGTGAGCTGGAAACAACCATATAACTGCAATATATAATGATATATTTCATTTTACTCACCAGCTCTCTGATGCTCAGCTGGACCCTTGCTGCTGGCTCCAGGGACATCCTTGCCTGCAAGCAGGCCATCTCTCAGCTCTGCCTCCAACTGTCTGAAGACCACAGCCTTTCTTTCAGTAGACTGGGCCAGGAGATGCTTCTCTATCTTTTTATTTACTGTCGCCCGACAATCATAAAACCTGCAAATGAAAAACAATATAGTTAATACATGTTACAATATTATTTTACATGTTACTTTTCTGTATGTCTGTACCAAATAAATATTTTTGTTATGTTCTACTCAGTTTACTTTTTATTGATTAGACTACTATACTGTGTAATTTTCACATATATGTGTTGTGTTCTAAGAGTGATATAATATTTGAATAATTACCTGTGCCTGACGCCAGTGGTGGCCCTGCGAACCTTGGAGACTGCATTCACTCGTTCCCAGGCTGCTCTCTTCGCAGAGGTTGAAACATTTAGGCTGAAGAGTCTCACTTTGTCTGTGTTCACTGCAGCAACCAATGCAGAATTCTCCTCTGGGGTAAATACGGACCCCCTGGATTTTCTCTGTCCCTTAGTTCGCTGGCGCTGCTGCACGTCGTCCTCAGCAATCTCTTCTGATGTAGGGGGGACACATGCCTCCTTTTTTGGCCATGCTCCCGCTCCACTCCACCTCCATGGGCACACTCTTCCATGCCTTGGCTCCACTCCACGCCTCCATTCACCTCCATTCCTCCTCTCCCCTCCACGCCTCTCCTCCTCTCCACCCCTCCACGCCTTCTCTCCCCTCCACACCCCTCGTTCTCCCCTACACTCCTCCTCTTGCCTCCACGCCCCTCCCCTACACTCCTCCTCTCCCCTCCCTACACTCCTCCTCTCCACTCCATGCCCCTCCCCTACACTCCTCCTCTCCTCTGAGTCCCCCCTCCGCTCCTCTGCTCCCCTCCACTCCTCCGCTCCTCTGCTCCCCTCCACTCCTCCGCTCTCCTCCACTCTCACTCACATCAACAACTCTCATACCAACAGCAACATTCTCACTCACAAGACTCACACTTCCATTCTCACTCCCAGACATTCTAATTTCACCAAAAGCACCAAACCACAAAGAAATAACCACACGTTCAACAATAACGCTCTCTGCTCTGCTCTCTGCTCCTCCCTCACCGTGCTGAACTCCCTCTCAAAATGGTGTACAGTGGCGGAGGCTATAGCCGCATGTCAAAAACGAAAGTAAATTACGAGATTTCGAATTGTTACAAATAACCGCAATGTATTTAGAAAAGTACGAATCCATTCGAAGCACGTTAGGCAGCGCTATTGTGAGAGACACGGAAAATTACGAATCAACGAACCAGAAAAAAAGTTATGAATGTACGAATCCTCTCGAAGCACATTAGGCAGCACCATTGTGAGAGAGACACGGAAAATTATGAATCAACGAACCAAAAAAAAAATTACGAATGTATGAATCCATTCAAAGCACAATAACACTCTGCTCTGCTCTCTGCTTCTCCCTCACCGTGCTGAACTCCCTCTCAAAATGGTGTACAGGGGCGGAGGCTATAGCCGCATTTCAAAAACGAAAGTAAAATACGAGATTTCGAATCGTTACAAATAACCGTGATGTATTTAGAAAAGTACAAATCCATTCGAAGCACGTTAGGCAGCGCCATTGTGAGAGAGACATGGAAAATTACGAATCAACGAACCAAAAAAAGTTACGAATGTACGAATCCATTCGAAGCACATTAGGCAGCGCCATTGTGAGAGAGACATGGAAAATTACGAATCAACGAACCAAAAAAAAGTTGTGTCCAGAATCAATGAAAAACAATGTACTCTACCGAAAGTATGAATTATAAATCAACTAAAAATAAGGCTTACATTAATATGAATCCTTCCGATTCAACAAAAAATGGTGCTTGCGAAAATACGAATTAGTCCGAACACGAAAAATCCCCTTTAGCAAACTTACGAATGATTACGAATCAACAGGACCGAAAAGAAACTAAACTAAACTAAACTAATTTTTCCGTTTTGCACAAGTCTACTGGTTTTAGCTTTGTGGGTTAGTAAAAGTGCTCTCCTGATATTGTCACTTGCCTGACGTGTGGGCATGAAACCTGTCTGGTCACAGTGAATTATTCTGCCTATAATGGTATTTAATATAGAATTTTGGCTAGTAATTTAATGTCTAGGTTCAGGAGAGATATAGGTCGGTAATTGGTCCAGGAGGTGGAGTCTGATTTGGGTTTGGGAAGCATAGATATTATGGAAGTCAATGTTTCAGTTCTGAATGAATGTCCAGCTAATAAAGAATTGAAAGCTATAGTTAATACTGGTGTTAACAAAGGTGCAAATTGTTTGAAATATGTTGCCGAAAACCCGTCAGGACCCGCCATTTTGTGAGGCTTTAATGCTTTTATGGCATTCTGAACTTCTAGTGTAGTAATAGGACTCTCAAGAAGATCACGTTGATCTTGTTCAAGGGTAGGGAGCTTAATGTCGGAAAACAGGGAGTCTGCTTTTGTCTTATCAAAGTCTTGAGCAGGGGAATATAATTTAGCCAGTTTTGAACGAAACACCTCTAATATTGTAATTGGATTGCTGGTAAAGGCATCACGAGATGTCTTTAGTCTAATAGATGTCTTTGGATGGTAAAACCCCTTTAGAGTACACGCCAAAGGGGTGTCGGGTTTGTTTGCTTTAAGATATTGGATATGTTGACGTTTGCATAGGATTTAATCACCCGAGTCAGTTAAAAACAAGTCCAGGTTAATGCCGTGTACACACGACCGTTTTTAATGTCATTGAAAAAACCGTTGTTTTTCTCGACGTGATTCTTCTCAAGCCTGCCTTGCCTACACACTATCGTGAAAAAAAATGCTTGAGCAAAGCGCAGTGACGTATAACACGTACGACGGCACTATAAAGGGTAAGTTCCATTCGGATGGTGCCACCCTTCATGTTAGTAAAGTTTGTTGAGCGACGATTCGCGCTTTTCAGCCTCGTGCTTTTCAGTCCGTTACAGCGTGACGAATGTGCTATCTCCATTACGAACGCTAGTTTTACCAGAACGAGCACTCCGTCTCATACTTGATTCTGAGCATGCGCATTTTTTTTCACGTCGTTAAAGCCCACACACGGCCGTTTTTCATGACGAGAAAAACGACGATGTAAAAAACTACGTGAAAAATTAGAGCACGTTCCAATATTTTCATGGCCGTTTTTCACGTCGTGAAAAATGCTCTGAAGCCCACACACGATCATTTTTAATGATCATTTTAAAAAAATTAATTTTTCTCGTCATTAAAAACGGTCGTGTGTACACGGCATAAGGCGTGCCTTTTCTAAATTTGTATTGGTGGTGGCATTCGAGGAAGACTGAAAAGCCAAGTGGCATGCATTAAAGTCAGCCTTTAGTTTTGAAAACTGTAACTTACGTTCTTTTTTAAGAACAGAAGCCTATTGAATCAGTCTGCCCCGAATGACAGCTTTGTGAGCTTCCCATAGTGTAAGGTCTGTGTCATTAAATGGGAAATAATCAGTGAGTGCTACTTTAATTCAAGCGATGAGATGGGTGAGCCAGCATGGAATCATTGATACGCCAGGTAGTGTCATGTGACCTGGGAATTGGGGAGGCCATTGTGGTGTAAACTGCGCAATGGTCTGTCCATGGATAAGGAATAATTTTAAAGGAGATAATCTCAGGGAGCATACTATATGCAACAAGACTACGGTCTATGCGTGAAAATGATTTATGTGGATAGGAGTAGTGTATGAAACGCCTACTCGTTGGGTTAAGTTCACGCCAGGTGTCTACTAGGCTATGAGTATTAAGCAGATGTTAGAAGGTTCGTTTATTAGAGCTGTTATTTGAAGCTGGTGGGGATTTGTCAAGGAAAGGGGAAATCGTCGCTTTGGAATCGCCACATAGTATACCAGTTCCAAACTTATGCGTTTCTACTACTTGAAGGAGATGTGATAGAAAGGCCTCCGGGCGTTTATTTGGGGCATAATAAGAAACAATTGTAATTGCACAATCAAAAATATATACTGTAAGTAAAATGTATCTTCCCTCTGGGTCATTTAATTGTGAGACGATTGTAAATGGCATAGTACAGGGGGGCGTGGCCGGATGGTGAAGAGAGCAGTCACATAGACACACTGCTCCAGCTCTCAACCGACATCCTTACCTTATCCTGGGTCCGTTCTATGTGAGTGCTTCTATTCCTGCTCTCAAGCAGACCCCCTAATGTCCCAAGACTCCCAGCAATTCACTGAGACTGGCCTATCTGTGGATTCTCCTACCTCTGCTGAACCTACACTGTCCACCATTATGCTAGCTATCCAGGACTGTAAGGCCTCCCTTTCTACTCAGATAGCATCTATTCGCATGGACTTTTCACTACTTAAACAGGATGTCCAGAACCTCCGTGATAGAACCGGAGAGACAGAGGAACGTATTAGCTCCCTGGAGGACACTGTCAATCCCCTATCAGTTAACATGCGGGATGTCACTAGCGAGATGGCGGCACTCCGCGCCAAAATCGGTGATTTAGAAAATCGTTCTGCAAGGAACAACCTCAGATTTATAGGGTTCCCAGAAAGGGCTGAGGGCCCTCATCCTGAAAAATTTCTTTATTCCTGGTTGCGGGACATTTTTGGCACAGATGCGCCCTCATTCTCCCATGTCATTGAATGCGCGCATCGCACCCCTCCCCGCCCTCCCCCTGAGGGTGCCCCACCACTCTCCATTATTGCTCGCATCCTCAACTTCCAGGATAAAGTCGCCATCCTGCGCCTAGCTAGGGAGAAAGGCCCTCTCAAATGTAATGGGAACACCATCTCTGTCTATCCTGACTTTTCTGCTGAAGTTCAACGCCAGCGAATCTCCTTTTCTGCAGTGAAATCTCACCTGCGCATGGAAGGTCTGTCCTATGCCATGCTTTTCCCTGCCAAACTGTGCATCATTTATGATGGTAAGGCTCATTTCTACACCAGCCCCAAGGAGGCCATGGCGTGGCTAAATGATCATTTTGGAGCTGCTTACAGACGCAGAAATTACTAATGGTGTCCATAGTCTCAGGACAGCACATACCAACTGCCTTACTACCAGACCTCTGTGCATCACTATGTGTATCCTGTGCCTTTATTGCAATTTACACTGACTGGTATTTAAGCCACCTTATCTTCTTTGCTGGGTGATACCCCTTCCCGGATGTGGCGGATGCTGTGATTTTTTTATGCTCATCCCACCAGGCCTTCGTTTCTGGAATCTCTCCCCCATTTGCACTATTTACTATCCTGCCCTGCCTGGATTGGAGGACGATGAATCCTGCACTTTCCCACAGCCATCAGGACTTTGCACTCTACACTCGGACATGTTTATATATTTTTTTCTGCCACCGGTTGAGAGCCACACCTGACTCCACACTACCCTCACACCAGCTTTTGGCGAGGCCACGGAACACGTTTTTTTTTGTGACCTTTTCTGACCCTTTTTGTCAGGAAGGTCTTTCGGTTTGGGATCCAATGCTCGCTATGTTTGGGATGGCTGAAGGGGGTGGGGGGTGGCGACAAGGGGGGTTCTTTCTTTTTGGTTCTATTGCTGTGATTCAGCGCCAATTAATATATACAAAATTATGTGATTTTTTTTTATATATAAATAAATATACAAATTATATAGAACGGCTGCTCCCCTGCGGATGGGGTCTTAAACTCCTATCTGAATAAATGTATATATAAGAAAAAGGGGGCGCTCAAAT
The DNA here is from genome assembly GCA_029206835.1 of Rana muscosa. NCBI lineage: Eukaryota > Metazoa > Chordata > Amphibia > Anura > Ranidae > Rana > Rana muscosa. Next base: position 359,103,443 of record CM055122.1, read on the forward strand.
ACTCTAAACAAACTTAATTAATAAGTGATAAAACTTATCTAATAAATTATTGTGTGAATAATTCTTAAATATAAACACCAACACAATCCTGTGATGCCTATATACAAAAAGGTGAATTGAAAGTCACCATATATAAATCGATTAGTCCCAATCGTAATAATAGCGTGCTGTCAAGCCCACAACAATCAAAAAAATCTATAACACTCAATTATAGAAAAGTCTCATAGATTAAGTTAATGAAAAATCAAATGTGTAACGAATCCAATAAGTGAAAAATTATTTCAACAAATAATGTTCATAATATATTGAGGTTAATTTCTTCAGATTAGTGCAAAGAGTTAATCCTTCACCAAATCTTCATATGAAGCTAGAACAAATCTTCAACAAATAATGTTCATGATATATTGTGATTGTTTTCTTCAAAGTAGTGCAAAGAGTTAATCCTTCACCAAATCTTCATATGAAGCTAACATCCGAAGTGCACAAATAGTAGATTGCGCTTACCAAAGGATGTGGACCTCTTTAGTTAAAAAGAAGGTCTTTAACAGCTTTAGCAGGATTGTGCCTGCACACATATGGACAATACTGGTAGAGAAATGTTGGAAACTCCTCCCTCGGTTAATTAGGCGGAACATGTGAAATACAAGCAAAAGAACTCCATAGTGTAACCCGTATTTATTTATAAAAAGGCAATAAAAATAATGTAAAAAACGTATGTGGCCTCTTACATTAAAAAGTGCCCATCCCGGCACTGGGGCTGCAGGCAGACAATAGGGAGCTCACGGCTCATGGACTCCTGGAAGCGGCGTGCACCAAAGCCACCGTTCGCTGCAGTCAGGGACCCAGGATGGAGCGCTGCGTATGTATACCACGTGACCAGGCTACGCAGACCGACGTACGTTTCGTGTTGATTACGTCTTCAGGGTGGCGTGTGCCTGGTCACTGGGTCATGTGTATTTATTATGAATGGAGATGGAGCATGATTGGTGGGCAGGACAAATGGCTAATCACTCAATGCAGCTGCAGTGCCGGAAGGAGCCCTGATAAACACCATACACATTCCTCAATTTTACAAACTTAAAATAAATAATATATATAAAAATTGGTCTTTCTAATTGCCGCTATTTTCATATATAATAGGAGATAGTTTTATATTATTTGCAACAAATAATCTATGACAATATATAATACTAATGACATGTCAAATATTCTTTGGCCACTAGATGGAGCCCTCTAGATAGAAAACCATACCCATATGATTGTATATGGATTTAGATCACAATATGGCCAATCTGACATTACATTTAAACATTGGGGAAAAAAATTATGTCGGTCCGTTCTCAACTATTTAATTGACAGTACATACCGTCCCCAATATTAAAACTCGTAATGGCCATTTAATATTGATGGTATATTAGATAAGTGGTTTACACTATATATTAACCATATATTGGAAACATGGTTATTGGACCAACCTACCAAGCGGGAGACATATTTACCAATATATATTTATGGCTATATTTATGTTTGGAGCTCCATGCTTATTAAATATAGATCTATATCAGGAGAAATTAATTTATTCCCTCATAATATTCCCCAGTGGTGTGTTCATGATAAATATTAACCCATCTTGGATCTAGTCCAAAGGAAAGGAAGAGGAAGAGGGAAGGTTGAAAAACTGTTACCTTCAAAAGTGCCAAATGGTTCCCCGCTGGAGGAATGTCCATCACTTAGTCATTTGATAGGTAACAGTTTAAATCTATCTCGATATTTAAACCATAAGGCTGCATACTATTTAATTTATACAACCACCTGGTTTCATTTTGTGATATGGCCCTCTTCATATGTGTCCCTCTCCAGTGATTTGAGATTTTATCTATTCCAAAAAATTTACAAAGACTGGGATCACTTTGATGGTGGCTTTTGAAGTGTCTGGACACACTATGTTTTGGAAAGCCTTTCTTTATATTCGCTAGATGCTCGTTAATCCTTACTCTTAACTGGCGGGTAGTTCTTCCCACGTACTGGAGAGAGCAAGGACACTCCAGGACGTAGGTAACATGGTCGGAATTACATGTTATCAAAGGTTTTATTTTAAATTTCTCTTTTGTCACATTAGATTGAAAATGTGTCACTTTTTTTAGGATCTCCTGATTTTCTCGTCGTTCTACAGGCTTTACAACGGGTACAATGGTAAAACCCAGAATCATCCAAAAAAGTCCCAAGTTTCCTCGGGGGGTCTGGCACATTTCGGGCAATGCGGTTTCTCAGGCCTGGAGCCCTCCTATATATAAACTTGGGTTTGGATGTAATGGTACACTCTAAATCGTTATCTTTAAGAAGTATCGGCCAATGCCTCTTAAAGATAGTTTCAACTTCTCTAAATTGTCTGTGGAAACCCGACGCAAACGCTAGTTCTCCTCCATGTACTTTTTTGGGCTTGGCTACCAATAGGGTGTTTCTATCTATAGAGGACACCTGGGCCAGCACTTTTCCAAGGGTCTCCATATTATAACCTTTTTCTAAAAATGTATTTGTAAGGATATCCGCCTGTACACTAAATTCTTCATTACTAGTACAATTACGTTTTAAGCGCATATATTGGCCCTTTGGCACTGCTCCAATCCATTGAGGATGGTGGCAGCTGGAAGTAGACACAAATCCATTTCTATCGGTCTTTTTAAAGTAAGTTTTAGTCTCAAACTTTGTATCTTTTTTGGCAATTGTAAGATCTAAATAATTGACTGAGTTTAGACTATGTTCTGCTGTGAATTTCAAGCCATACTGGTTTATATTCATCTCTGCCAGAAAATGGTCTAAATTAATTTCCGATCCATTCCAAATTACAATCACGTCATCTATATATCTACGATAGAAATATAGTGACGGATTCCTATTTGAATAAATTGATTCATGCTCCCATTTATTCAATACTACATTCGCCACGCTGGGGGCATAGCGAGCCCCCATCGTCACGCCCCCAATTTGGTTGTAGTAATGATTGTTTGCCCAAAAGAAATTATTTTTCATGGCTAATTCGAGTCCACTGATCAGATAATTTATTTGGGTTATTTTAAAATTAGATTGTTTACTAAGCGCCCATTGCAGAGCTTCCAACGCATCTGAATGTCTAATGTTGGTATAGAGCGACTCAATGTCAATCGTTACCATCAGCATATTTGGAGTAGCTTGGAGTGTTTGAAGTGCCACTATTAAGTCTCTACTATCTTTCAGATAGGAGGGGCTAAGAGATACTAGTGGTTTAAAAAACCCATCTAGATACTCACCAAGCCTAGAGAATAAAGATTCAATTCCGCTAATTATAGGTCGCCCTGGGGGGAACTCATTGTTTTTATGCATTTTGGGTAATATGTACATTACCGGTACTTTAGGAGCATGAATCATAAGGTAATTAGCTTCTTTCTGGTTCAGGATCTGTTTATATAGTCCTTCCTCTATCCAATTTCGAAGTTGCGCTTTTAATTGTACTGTAGGATTCCCATTAATAGGTTGATAAGTAGTTTTATCTTGCAAGAGTCTTTCCATTTCCATAAAATAATACTCTTTAGTTAGCACTACTAGCCCTCCCCCCTTGTCGGCCTGTCTGACCACTATTTGCTTATTTTCTTCTATTAATTTTATCCCTTCCCATATACGTTGACTGGAGGAGTACTTGGAATATTCCATATCTCTGACATCATCTTGTACCATTTTTCTAAATACTTCAATGTGATGATTGGACCCTTTTTTGGGGTTAAACACTGAGTTATTTTTAAGGCCACTGTGAACAAACGGGACTTCTTTTGTGGTCACTCCATCATTCACAGTTCGGCTTGCAAAATATTTTTTAATGTTCAATTTTCTAATATGTTTTTCTATATCGATAAATAATTCAAACTTATCGATATTTTTATTAGGTGCAAATTTTAACCCTTGTTGCAAAACTTCTAATTCTTGATCAGAAAATTTTGCTCCCGCCAGATTAAATATTCCATCATTTAATTCATTATTTTTCTTTTTTGTTCTGCCTCTTCCTCTTCTACCTCTCTTTCTATAGGCTCCTTTGGATGATGTGGGGACCTGGGAGGGATACGATAGGGCTCTTTCCATCCCCTCCCTTCCCCCTGGTATTGATTCTGATAGGGAGCTGGTCTCCCTCTGAAATTTCCTCTAAAACTTCCTCTAGGGGGCCTAGGTGGATAATATTGATGATTAGACTCATAGTATCCCGATCGAGGATCCAATGGTGCATATCGATTATAGGTATCCACTTGATATGTTGGTGGATAAGGATATGGATTTTAGGGAGGCTGATTGGATTTAGATTGGTTAGTAGTGGATTTAATAGCAGGCTTGATGATTTTTTTAGGAGTACTTGATTTGTTAGACGGCTTTTTAGATAGAAGTGGAGGAACTGGTATTTGTGTCTCTTGGATAAGAGATGTATCAGGAGAGGCACCGTTGTTCAGGGTGTCTTGCCATTTATACACCTTATTATCTTCAAAATCTTTAATGTCCCTTTGATATTTTTTAAGTTTTTTCATTTTTATTTCTCCATCATATTTTACTAAATGGGTTTGTAGGAGTTTTGCCCTGTCTGTATATTCACTCTGGGTTTTGAATGGTTCCATTCCTTCTTTGAGATCTGCGATTTTCGCATCTAACAATACGTTTTTTGCCTTGCGTCTTCTCACCATTAATTGCATGAATTTTTGCTCGCAAGCATTAAAGAACTGGAACCATTCATCCAGTAATTCTAAATTCTCAATCCCATCATTGGGACTGGCATCCCACCTTAATCTCCGAGGGGTGAGATTCTTACCTATATACATTTCAAAGGACGCAATGTCCCACCATATTCGTATTTGTTTTTCCATATCGTACTGTAATTGCTTGAAACCCCTTTCAAGATCTAGATTGGGACTGGGGGTTTGCTGGAATATTTCATCCAGATTAATGTGTCTATCTTTCATAAAGTCAAACACATCCATGGCTGCGTGAATGGGATAGTTAAAAAAACGCTAGTTCCTGATACTTAAATGTTTCTATTGCTGTGATTCAGCGCCAATTAATATATACAAAATGATGTGAATTTTTTTTATATATAAATAAATATAAATATAAATTAAAAAAAAAACAAATAAATTATCTGATCAGTGGACTCAAATCTGCCATGAAAAATAATTTCTTTTGGGCAAACAATCATTACTACAACCAAATTGGGGGCGTGGCGATGGGGTCTCGCTATGCCCCCAGCGTGGCGAATGTAGTATTGAATAAATGGGAGCATGAATCAATTTATTCAAATAGGAATCCGTCACTATATTTCTATCGTAGATATATAGATGACGTGATTGTAATTTGGAATGGATCGGAAATTAATTTAGACCATTTTCTGGCAGAGATGAATATAAACCAGTATGGCTTGAAATTCACAGCAGAACATAGTCTAAACTCAGTCAATTATTTAGATCTTACAATTACCAAAAAAGATACAAAGTTTGAGACTAAAACTTACTTTAAAAAGACCGATAGAAATGGATTTGTGCCTACTTCCAGCTGCCACCATCCTCAATGGATTGGGGCAGTGCCAAAGGGCCAATATATGCGCTTAAAACGTAATTGTACTAGTAATGAAGAATTTAGTGTACAGGCGGATATCCTTACAAATACATTTTTAGAAAAAGGTTATAATATGGAGACCCTTGGAAAAGTGCTGGCCCAGGTGTCCTCTATAGATAGAAACACCCTATTGGTAGCCAAGCCCAAAAAAGTACATGGAGGAGAACTAGCGTTTGCGTCGGGTTTCCACAGACAATTTAGAGAAGTTGAAACTATCTTTAAGAGGCATTGGCCGATACTTCTTAAAGATAACGATTTAGAGTGTACCATTACATCCAAACCCAAGTTTATATATAGGAGGGCTCCAGGCCTGAGAAACCGCATTGCCCGAAATGTGCCAGACCCCCCGAGGAAACTTGGGACTTTTTTGGATGATTCTGGGTTTTACCATTGTACCCGTTGTAAAGCCTGTAGAACGACGAGAAAATCAGGAGATCCTAAAAAAAGTGACACATTTTCAATCTAATGTGACAAAAGAGAAATTTAAAATAAAACCTTTGATAACATGTAATTCCGACCATGTTACCTACGTCCTGGAGTGTCCTTGCTCTCTCCAGTACGTGGGAAGAACTACCCGCCAGTTAAGAGTAAGGATTAACGAGCATCTAGCGAATATAAAGAAAGGCTTTCCAAAACATAGTGTGTCCAGACACTTCAAAAGCCACCATCAAAGTGATCCCAGTCTTTGTAAATTTTTTGGAATAGATAAAATCTCAAATCACTGGAGAGGGACACATATGAAGAGGGCCATATCACAAAATGAAACCAGGTGGTTGTATAAATTAAATAGTATGCAGCCTTATGGTTTAAATATCGAGATAGATTTAAACTGTTACCTATCAAATGACTAAGTGATGGACATTCCTCCAGCGGGGAACCATTTGGCACTTTTGAAGGTAACAGTTTTTCAACCTTCCCTCTTCCTCTTCCTTTCCTTTGGACTAGATCCAAGATGGGTTAATATTTATCATGAACACACCACTGGGGAATATTATGAGGGAATAAATTAATTTCTCCTGATATAGATCTATATTTAATAAGCATAGAATTCCAAACATAAATATAGCCATAAATATATATTGGTAAATATGTCTCCCGCTTGGTAGGTTGGTCCAATAACCATGTTTCCAATATATGGTTAATATATAGTGTAAACCACTTATCTAATATACCATCAATATTAAATGGCCATTACGAGTTTTAATATTGGGGACGGTATGTACTGTCAATTAAATAGTTGAGAACGGACCGACATAATTTTTTTCCCCAATGTTTAAATGTAATGTCAGATTGGCCATATTGTGATCTAAATCCATATACAATCATATGGGTATGGTTTTCTATCTAGAGGGCTCCATCTAGTGGCCAAAGAATATTTGACATGTCATTAGTATTATATATTGTCATAGATTATTCGTTGCAAATAATATAAAACTATCTCCTATTATATATGAAAATAGCGGCAATTAGAAAGACCAATTTTTATATATATTATTTATTTTAAGTTTGTAAAATTGAGGAATGTGTATGGTGTTTATCAGGGCTCCTTCCGGCACTGCAGCTGCATTGAGTGATTAGCCGTTTGTCCTGCCCACCAATCATGCTCCATCTCCATTCATAATAAATACACGTGACCCAGTGACCAGGCACACGCCACCCTGAAGACGTAATCAACACGAAACGTACGTCGGTCGGCGTAGCCTGGTCACGTGGTATACACACGCAGCGCTCCATCCTGGGTCCCTGACTGCAGCGAATGGCGGCCATCGGTGCACGCCACTTCCAGGAGTCCATGAGCCGTGAGCTCCCTATTGTCTGCCTGCAGCCCCAGTGCCGGGATGGGCACTTTTTAATGTAAGAGGCCACCTAGGCCACATACGTTTTTTACATTATTTTTATTGCCTTTTTATAAATAAATACGGGTTACACTATGGAGTTCTTTTGCTTGTATTTCACATGTTCCGCCTAATTAACCGAGGGAGGAGTTTCCAACATTTCTCTGCCAGTATTGTCCATATGTGTGCAGGCACAATCCTGCTCAAGCTGTTAAAGACCTTCTTTTTAACCACTTCCCTACCGTGCACGAAAACCCCCTTCCTGCCCAAGCCATTTTTCAGCTTTCAGCGCTGTCACACTTTGAATGACAATTGCGCGGTCGTGCGACTTGGCTCCCAAACGAAATTTGCGTCCCTTTTTTTCCCACAAATCGAGCTTTCTTTTGGTGGTATTTGATCACCTTTGCGGTTTTTATTTTTTGCGCTATAAACAAAAGAAGAGCGTCCAGTTTGGAAAAAAAACACAATTTTTTACTTTTTGCTATAATAAATACCCATTTTTTTTTTTTTAAATAAAATTTTCCTCAGTTTAGGCCGATACGTATTCTTCTACATATTTTTGGTAAAAAAAAAAAAAATCGCAATAAGCGCGTATTGATTGGTTTGCGCAAAAGTTATAGCGTCTACAAAATAGGGGATAGATTTATAGCATTTCTTTGTTATTTTTTTTTTTATTAGTAATGGCGGCGATCTGCGATTTTTTTATTGTGACTGCGATATTGCGGTGGACACATCGGACACTTTTGACACATTTTTGGGACCATTCACATTTATACAGCGATCCCTGCTATAAAAATGCATTGATTACTGTATAAATGTGATTGGCAGGGAAGGGGTTAACCACTAGGGGGCGGGAAGGGGTTAAATATGTTCCCTCAAAGTGTTCTTACTGTGGGGGGAGGGGACTGACTGGGGGAGGTGACCAATGGTTGTCCCTATGTACAAGATACACAGCATCGGTCCCCTCTCCCTCACAGGACGTGGATCTCTGTGTTTACACACAGAGATCCACTTTCCTGCTTGTTTCCCGGGAAATCGCGGGTGCCCGGCGGCAATCGCGGCCACCGCGCACGCGCACCGGGGCCTTGTGAACGCGGCGGGCGCGCGCGCCTCCTAGCTCGTTTTAAAGGGAGGACGTCATATGACGTCCTCCCAGAATGAGAGTATCCTCCGCCCGCCGTCTATTGACAGTGGGCGGGGGACAAGTGGTTAACTAAAGAGGTCCACATCCTTTGGTAAGCGCAATCTACTATTTGTGCACTTCGGGTGTTAGCTTCATATGAAGATTTGGTGAAGGATTAACTCTTTGCACTACTTTGAAGAAAACAATCACAATATATCATGAACATTATTTGTTGAAGATTTATTCTAGCTTCACATGAAGATTTGGTGAAGGATTAACTCTTTGCACTATTCTGAAGAAATTAACCTCAATATATTATGAACATTATTTGTTGAAATAATTTTTCACTTATTGGATTCGTTACACATTTGATTTTTCATTAACTTAATCTATGAGACTTTTCTATAATTGAGTGTTATAGATTTTTTTGATTGTTGTGGGCTTGACAGCACGCTATTATTACGATTGGGACTAATCGATTTATATATGGTGACTTTCAATTCACCTTTTTGTATATAGGCATCACAGGATTGTGTTGGTGTTTATATTTAAGAATTAGTCACACAATAATTTATTAGATAAGTTTTATCACTTATTAATTAAGTTTGTTTAGAGTATTTGAGCGCCCCCTTTTTCTTATATATACATTCTTTCTTTTTGGGACTTTTGTTTTTTCCTTTTTTCTAATCTCCTTATTTTGCAGCTCAGTTTTGTATTTTCACTGTAATATTGTCTTCTCAGGTTGCTGCCTAAGGCAGATTGTTTTTATTTTTTCCAATGCGGGCTCCTACTCTCCTGCTGGCAGATCCATGCACTTTTTTATTTATGTGCTTCAGGTGGTTACATCCAGTTCAACCATAAAAAAAAAATAAGGTGGTGTGGCCTATCCGGTCATTTATGTGTATGTTTCCATGTTATTCTATGCTTACCTATTACTGCACTTATTACTGTATGTTTTGCAATGGCGAAGCCCCTAAGGATAGTCTCATGGAATATTAGAGGTCTGAATGCACCCCAGAAGAGATTTCTGGTATTTTCCGTTTTAAAAAAATGTCACCCTCATATTATCTGCCTCCAGGAGACTCACCTTACAGGCTCTAAAACAAGGGCCTTAAAACGCCCATGGTTGTCCAACTCCTACCATGCCACTCATACTAATTATTCCAGGGGGGTTTCTATTCTACTGGCCAAATCTCTCCCAACTGAGATGCTTCAGGGGTTAAAACTGACCCTGAGAGGAGGTTCATTATTCTTACTCTACAGATTTCTAAGGTGACACTTACCCTGGTGAATGTTTATACCCCCCCCCCTGTTTTTGGCGGAGCTACTCTGTAAACTGTCTCTTCAATTGCTGATTAGACCTCCTGGCCCCCTACTTTATGTGGGGGACTTTAATGCCATTTTAGATCCAACACTGGACCGACTGGGGGGTGGGGGCAGACCCTTTCCCTCCTTCCTCGATTGGATCCAGGTTCATGGCCTTACAGAAGTATGGCGCTGGAAACAGCTGGATGTGCGCCATTTCTCCTGCCATTCGGACTCTTTCCACACCATGTCCCGATTAGATATGGCGTTTGTCCCGGCCGAGGCCCTTCCTGTTGTCTCTGCTGCTTCATATCTGCCCAGGGGAGTTTCAGATCATGCCCCTCTCTGTGGATCTCCTTCTCCTTCCATGTTCGGGGCCTGCTATTTGGCGCCTGAACTCCTACTGGCTGGAGGACGAGATTGTGCAGGGTGAATGTAAGACGGGAATTGCAAACAACTGGAGAGACAACTTGGGGAAGGTGGACCCCCCTACTGAATGGGATGCGTTTAAGACAACATTGAGGGGCACCTTCATGTCCATCACGGGGGTCTTACATAAAAATAACCGGATGCTTACTGAAGAACTTGAGACCGCTATGGTGAGTGCAGAGTCTGAATACGCCTCTAACCCTGCCCCTGATACGAGAGAGGCATGGTTACAGTGCCGTATGGCGTATGAACTCCACCTGCTGGACCTCATGCAAAAACGCATGTTACATGTTGCTCAGGAATCGTTCGAACATAGTAATAAAGCTGGACGTCTCTTGGCATACTTGACCAGACCTGAATACTCCCCCATCTCTAACCCACGTATCGTTACTACCCAAGGCCGTATCAGTGACGACCCGGGAGATATCCTGGATTAGTTTCTATGTTTGTGTAGCGGGGTCCTCAAATTGATGGGATACACCTGGGCAATAGTGTGACCCAGGTGTATAATTGTGTTAGGATTCAGACCCCTTTTTGTTTCGTGGAGGATTGGAGGATGTAATATTCTCCTTTGCCTGTGGGTGGCGGGGTACCCACGGGCTTCAGGTAGAATCATCCCCTGCAGTGCTCCCTGTTTGGTCTCTTCCCGGAGATGGTATGGCTGGGGCGGGGAACCCGCCGGGCCGTTGAAGGGAGGAGATAAAAGGGGGAGACGCCCTGACCACGAGGTCGTCGTCTTGCGGAGAAGGAGGTCCTCGGAGGAGGAGGGTTGCGGTCCGCACCCAGGGCCCTTAGGCCTGGGTGCGGGAGATCCAGGAGTCTGGTCCAGGTGCCCATGGCCTGGTCCGGAGTCATGTTGGCGTCCATCCCAGGCACCTTTAGCCTGGGGTGAGGTACTATCTAGGAGGCCTGGGGCCCAGTACCTTCGACTGGGTCCCGCTAGGGTGGACTGTCCGAGGGTCCCTGAGCGGAGGGACTCGTACCTGAGGTGAGGAGGCCGGGGAGGTTACCCACTGGAGACCCGGAGCAGCACCAACCCGGTGACAGTGGGCCTCTGGGAACTCTCTTGGGAGGACACATCCCCCTGATAGGGGCCACAGCGTATCGAAGAGGGCTCCATTGCTGTTCATAGGGGTTGCTGGAAGAGACCCCATCCTTCCTGTTCTGTAACAGCCGGATTGGCTTAGGCGCCGCTGGTCATAGTATAGTGGCATAGAACTGAAACGTTAGGAAGTGCCTTGATCTGCTCATCCCACCGTTGGCCAGGTTATAGGTCCCAACCAGTCTGCTGTTAAAAGAACTGTTTATCGTGCTTTGCTATTGGAGTGCCAAATAAACAAGTGTTGGACCTTTCTTCGGTGTGTGAACTCCAGTTACTGGAATCAAAGGGGAGGCGGGTGAGCTTGTGGTTACAGACTCGGTACATTCGCAGAACACATTGGCCCGAGGAAACATCAGGAAGTGGCCTTCACCTCCCTATTGAAAAGGGGGAGGACATGGGCCGTGGCGCATCTCACTCTCACAACCCAGGAACCCCTAGACATGAGTTGGTGTGTAACAGATGAATAAGCTGGAGAGAGGGTGAGGCCGCTACATTTGTATAAAGACCTGTATACCTCTAGGGTTGATTATGACGACACCCAACTGACTGATTACCTGGCTGACATATCTCTCCCCTCCTTATCTACTGAGGGGCGGGATATGTTGGAGGCACCTATCTCGGTGGAGGAGATTGCTGCAGCCATTTCACAAATGCCTGCTCATAAGACCCCTGGGCTAGATGGTTTCTTGACCGAATGGTATAAACAATTTAAAGACCTTTTGTGCCCCCTCCTTTTGCGGACATATAACAAAGCTCTAGAGGCTGGGGTCCTTCCCCCAACGATGCAGGAGGCTCTGATTGTGCTTCTTTTAAAACCCTGTAAGGACCCACTTAAATGCAAATCTGACCGTCCCATTTCTCTCATCAATGTGGACGTTAAGATTCTGGCCAAGATTTTAGCTAACCGCCTAAATGATGTAGTAACGTCCCTAGTTCACAGTAATCAAGGGGGCTTTATTCCTGGCAGGTCCACCAGAATGAATATTCGCAGGCTGTTCCACAACCTACAGTATCCACATGACTGTCCTCCCATCCGTGCCATTGGGGCTGATTTACGAAACGTTTGCGCCATGAGTATCGGCGCATCTGCGCGCGCAATGGCTGTTTTGGAATTTACAAAACATTAGCGCCAGTAGCGCAGCCCTATTTCCCATTTACTATAGTGTTCTCGGCGGACGGGAGGAGGCGCTCAGTGCGCCACTATGGACCTGGCGCACGGCATCTTAAAATCTAAATATAAAGAAGCTGGAAGTGCCAATATAATGGGGGTGATGTGGGGTGATGTGAGGAAGTTTAGTGACACCTGCATAAATAACAAATATGCCCAAAATAGAGTGAGAAAGTAACTTTTTCAGAACCAGCCCGTTGCACCGGCAAGTACAATTAGAGCTGCGGGAGATTTTTTTGAGCTCAGCGCAGGAATTTTACTTGTTCAAACGCGCCGGGTCACTGCGCCGGCAAAATCTTAGTAAATGTCAAGTCACGTAACTCAATTTGCATAAGTTGAACAGGCGCAGCTCTGAACTTCCCAGTGCGCCAGCAAAATTACATTTCTAAAGGAAAAAAAGGCATTTAAAAGCACCCGCGGCTGTAATGAATTGTCGGCTCCCGGTAATTAAGAGAAAAGTCATTGAAAGTCATTGATAAAAACAGGTCTGGAATGGATATTAAGGGGAACCCCGCCGCAAATTTAAAAAAAATGCGTGCAGTTCCCCCAAATATCCATACCAGGCCCTTCAGGTTTGGAATGGATTTTAAGGGGAACTCCACCCCAAAATAAAAAAAAAAATGGTGTGGAGTCCCCCCAAAAATCCACACCAGACCCTTATCCAAGCACGCAACCTGGCAGGCTGCAGGAAAAGAGGGGGGGACGAGAGAGCGCCCCCCTCCCTCCTGAACCGTACCTGTGATGGGGACAAGGGCCTCATCCCCACAACCCTTGCCCGGTGGTTGTGGGGGTCTGCGGGCGGGGGACTTATCAGAATCTGGAAGCCCCCTTTAACAAAGGGGACCCCCAGATCCCGCCCCCCCCTGTGTGAAATGGTAATGGGGTACAAATGTACCCCTACCATTTCACAAAGAAAGTGTCAAAAATGTAAAAAATGACAAGAGCCGGTTTTTGACAATTTCTTTATTAATGTCTTCTCTTTTCTTCCATCTTCTTCTTCCATCTTCTTCTTCCATCTTCTTCTTCCACCTTCTTCTTCCACCTTCTTCTGTTCTCCATTCGGGTTTCTTCCTCCATCTTGTTCTTCCTCTTCATCTTCATCGTTCTCGTCCACATCTTGCTCCGGCTTCTTCTTCCCTTCTTCTTTCTTTGGCCGCTCCGTTTGAATTGGAGGTTCCTGCTGTGTGACGCTTCAGTTCTCCCCTTGGTCCGCTGCCACCCGGTGACCGCGCCCCCCTCTGACACCACAGGGAAAGTCCCAGTGAAATCCATGTGCATCAGAGGGGGGCGGGGTCACCGGGTGGCAGCGGACCAAGAGGAGAACTGAAGAACTGAAGCGTCACACAGCGGGAACCTCCAATTCAAACGGAGCGGCCGCGGAGGAAGAAGAAGGGGAAGAAGAAGCCGGAGCAAGATGCGGACGAGAACACCGAAAGAAGAAGGAAGATGAAGAGGAAGAGGAAGAGGAAGGAAACCCGAATGGAGAACAGAAGAAGAAGGTGGAAGAAGAAGATGGAAGAAGAAGATGGAAGAAAAGAGAAGACATTAATAAAGGAATTGTCAAAACCCGGCTATTGTCATTTTTTACACTTTCTTTGTGAAATGGTAGGGGTACATTTGTACCCCATTACCATTTCACACAGGGGGGGGCGGGATCTGTTTTTTAACTTTTCTTTATTAATATTTTTCCATATATATATATATATAGATAACATTTACATACATTTTACATATATTAAAATTATTACTAAACACTTTAAAACATTTATAACATTTATATGATCTCGGCTTTCTTTTTTTCCCCATCTAGATATCTTTACTTAGCACTGTTTCATAGTCAAATCTATCTATCCTACCTCCTATAATATGTCCATTTATGGAGTAATATAAACTACTATTTTTAGTCAATTAATTTGGTAATTTGGTAAGTTGCCTCCTTAGCGAAGGGGTACAGAGATATTATGAAAAGCAGTATGATGGAAGGGATATGAAAAAGAGGTGGAGAGAGGAGGGGGGAAGGGGGAAGGGGGAGGCAGGCAGAGAGGGGAGAGAAGAGAATAAAAAAAAAAAAAAGAGAAGTGGTGTATAATGCCCCATACACACGATCGTTTTTCATGCCGTTAAAAAGGCAATTTTTAAAAATGGCCATTAAAAATGATCGTGTGTATACTTCAGAGCATTTTTAACGACGTGAAAAACGGCCATTAAAAATTTCGAACATGCTCTCTTTTTTCACGTAGTTTTTCATGTTGTTGTTTTTTAACGACGTGAAAAACGATAGTGTGTATGCTTTAACGACGTGAAAAAAAACGCGCATGCTCAGAATCAAGTATGAGATGGGAGCGCTCGTTCTGGTAAAACTAGCGTTTGTAATGGAGATAGCACATTCGTCACGCAGTAACGGACTGAAAAGCACGAGGCTGAAAAGCGCGAATCGTTGCTCAACAAACTTTACTAACATGAAGGGTGGCGCCATTCGAGCGGAACTTCCCCTTTATAGTGCCGTCGTACGTGGTATACGTCACTGCGCTTTGCTTGATCGCTTTTTAAAATGATCGTGTGTACGTAAGACAGGCTTGAGAGGAAACATAAAAAAAAACTACGTGAAAAATGGCAAGAAAAAAAATGGCAAGAAAAACGATCGTGTGTATGTGGCATAAGTGTCTAAAGTGCCCTCAGTGAAGACGAAAAATTATCCAATGCCTTATTCCCTTATTCTCAAAAATTACTATGGGAATAAGGACAGTCCTAACCCCTTCCTATACCCCCAATCATCTAATAGTGCTAAAATACCAAAAAAGTGAACAGTAATAAATAGGAAGTGAAAAATAGGGAAAGAGGTGGGTATCTACTCCCCCAAATGCATACATAAGTGTCTAAGGTGCCCTAGTTGAAGACAAATAATTATCCAATAACATATCCCCTTACTCTCAAAAGTTAATACAGATATGAGGGCAGTCATCTCGACTACCTACCCACCCAATCATCTAATAGTGCTAGACCCAAAACAAAAAAACAAAAAAAACACAAACGTTTCCATACTAACTTAAAAAGTAATCTCTAATAATTTGTGAAATGTACCCTATAGGCTTGGGCTTCCATGCCTAATGGTGAGGAGAAAAAAAAACAGCAATAAAGGGGAGGTGTGCAATAAGGAAAGATGGGGATATCTACTCCCCAAGATTAATATCTAAGTGTCTAATGTACCCTCATTGAGAGAAAAAAATAAAAAATAAAAAAAAATAAAAAAAAATTATCCAATCACTTATTCCCTTATTCTCAGGAGTTAATACAAAAATTAGGGCAGTCCTAACAACTTCCTGTACACCCAGTCATCTAATAGTGCTGAAGGGGGAGAAAAATAAATACAAATAAAATAAAATAAAAAAGAAATAAAAAATAAGACCCTATTTTATCCCTCCCCATATATCTCTGATTCCCTGACCTCCCTCCACCCCCTCCACACCCCACACCCCACCTCTCCCTAGTCTCGTCTTGATTTGACATCAACTCCTCCATCAGACTAATTCTATCTATCTCTCTTCTCCATTCACTTATTGTAGGGGCTTCCTTTTGTTTCCATGTCTCGGAATTAACACCTTTGCCCCATTTAACAAGTATGGGATCAAAGTCTTTCTGTACTTATTCTTTGTAAGCCCCGTGTTATGAAACAAACAGTACCATGGGTCGAGTTTTACCTCCAGGCCACTTATTCTCTTTATCGCATTTAGAATCTCCCTCCAATATTTTTGTATCACAGGGCAGAACCACCAAATGTGGGCATGGGTTCCCTCCATCCCACATTCTCTCCAACATAGAGGAGACTCCTCCCTATTTATTCTGTGTAGTTTCATTGGCACAAAATACCATTTGGTTAACAATTTGTAGTTCATCTCTTATATAGATGCCTCTACTGACGTAGAGTGGACATATTCTAAAATCTGTCTCTTCTTCTCTATTGTTATGGTCTGATTTAGTTCTACTTCCCAGCTACCTAGTGCTTTACATGCTTCAGGTCCCCTTGTGGGGGTCAGTACCTTATATATAATTGATATTCCCTGTCTTCCTGTTCCTTCTACTTCTATAAGTTTTTCCCATCCATTTAGCTCATTTCTCGATCGAAGGGGTCTTGGTAAATCTTTTACAAAATTTTGGATTTGTCTATATCTCCAACTGTCTCCCCTATCTGATCCATATTTCTCTTGTAATTCTAGAATCGGGCATAGAGTGTTCCCCTTCAACACATCTTTCAATGTTAATGTATCCCCTGATGCCCATCGCAAGAACGCACCCCCCTCTTTCCCTGGAGGGAAATAGTCCGAACCCGTGAGGGGCATTAGAGGACTGTTACAATGCCACTTCTTTGCTTTGCACACTCTATCCCAGATTCTAAAAGTCTCTTTTGTTATTACTGGTGTTTCTTGAGTGAAGCCTCTGTATTGTTTTGGTATCCATATCAGCCTTCCTAGTGTTTTCATACTCATACTCTCCTCAACTTCTACCCATTTTTTCTCCTGATATTTATTTAGATGGGACCAATCTAATATCCTCTTTAATACCGCTGCCTCATAGTATCTTTTTAAATCTGGAAAGTTTAATCCTCCCCCTTCTCTGCTACTAGACATAGTTTCAGTTGATATACGCGGTTTCTTCTCTCTCCAGATAAACTTCCTTATTATCTCCCTTAATACTTTGAAATATATATCCGGAATTTTAATCGGGAGAGTCTTCACTGTGTTGATTCTACCCCACCACGAGAGTTTTTCTATTGGGTATCTCTTTAATTCTAATTTTATTTTATTTAACAAAGGAATATGGTTATCTTCATATAGGTCTCCTTCTCTATTTGATAGGACAATACCCAGATATTTCATCCCCCTCTGCTTCCAGGTG
This sequence comes from Rana muscosa, assembly GCA_029206835.1. NCBI lineage: Eukaryota > Metazoa > Chordata > Amphibia > Anura > Ranidae > Rana > Rana muscosa. The sequence goes on from CM055122.1 coordinate 359,120,920, forward strand.
AATGGGTATAGGTCCTCAAGATCTCTCCGCTCTGATGAACCTAATGATACACTCAGAATCTCTGTCTTCTCTCTATTAATTTTTAGATTTGAAATCTCCCCAAACTTTTCATATTCCTCTATTATCCCAGGTAATGATTTCCTAGGGTTTGTTATATACAGCATCATGTCATCAGCAAATGCAGAGATCTTGTGTTCCCTCCCATCCACCTTAACCCCCTCTATCTCCCGATTAGCTCGTATGGTTGCTAGCAATGGTTCTAAAGATAGGACAAAAAGAAGGGGTGATAGCGGACAGCCCTGTCGGGTCCCATTAAACAAAGGAAACCTCTCCGATAGGGCTCCATTCACCCGAACCTACACTGTCCACCATTATGCTAGCTATCCAGGACTGTAAGGCCTCCCTTTCTATTTAGATAGCATCTATTCGCATGGACTTTTCACTACTTAACCACTTAAGCCCCGGACCATTTGGTAGCTAGAGGACCAGAGGTGATTTCAGAATTTTGCACTGCGCTGCTTTAACTGTAAATTGTGCGGACATGCAATGTTGTACCCAAACGAAATTTGTGTCCTTTTCTTCCCACAAATAGAGCTTTCTTTTAATGGTATTTGATTGCCTCTGTGATTATTTTTTTTTGCGATATAAACGAAAATAGACCGAAAATTTTGAAAAAAAATGATATTTTCTACTTTTTGTTATAAGAAAAATCGAATAAACTAAATTTTAGTCATACATTTAGGCCAAAATGTATTCAGCCACATGTCTTTAGTAAAAAAAAGTCAATAAGCGTATATTTATTAGTTTGCGCAAAAGTTATAGCGTCTACAAACTAGGGTACATTTTCTGGAATTTACACAGCTTTTAGTTTATGACTGCCTATCTCATTTCAGTGCTAAAATGGCAGGACAGTACAAAACCCCCCCAAATGACCCCATTTTGGAAAGTAGACATCCCAAGGAAATTGCTGAGAGGCATGTTGAGCCCATTGAATATTTTTTTTTTTGTCTCAAGTGATTGAATAATGACAAAACAAAAAAAAAATTACAAAAAGTTGTCACTAAATGATATATTGCTCACACATGCCATGGTTATATGTGGAATTGCACCCCAAAATACATTTTGCTGCTTCTCCTGAGTACGGGGATACCACATGTGTGGGACTTTTTGGGAGCCTAGCTGCGTACGGGCCCCCGGAAACCAAGCACCGCCTTCAGGATTTCTAAGGGCGCAAATTTTTGATTTCACTCCTCACTACCTATCACAGTTTTGAAGGCCATAAAATGCCAAAATAGCACAAACCCCCCCCCCCCAAATGACCCCATTTTAGAAAGTAGACACCCCAAGGAAATTGCTGAGAGGCCCGTTGAGCCCATTGAATATTTTTTTTTTTGTCCCAAGTGATTGAATAATGACAAAAAATAAATTACAAAAAGTTGTCACTAAATGATATATTGCTCACACATGCCATGGTTATATGTGGAATTACACCCCAAAATACATTTTGCTGCTTCTCCTGAGTACGGGGATACCACATGTGTGGGACTTTTTAGGAGCCTAGCCGCGTACGGGACCCCGAAACCAAGCACCGCCTTCAGGATTTCTAGGCACAAATTTTTGATTTCACTCCTCACTACCTATCACAGTTTCGAAGGCCATAAAATGCCAAAATAGCACAAACCCCCCCCAAATGACCCCATTTTGGAAAGTAGACACCCCAAGCTATTTGCTGAGAGGCATGGTGAGTATTTTACAGCTCTCATTTGTTTTTGAAAATGAAGAAAGTAAATATATATATATATATATATATTTTTTTTTTCAATTTTCAAAACTTTGTGACAAAAAGCGAGATCTGCAAAATACTCACAATACCTCTCAGCAAATAGCTTGGGGTGTCTACTTTCCAAAATGGGGTCATTTGGGGGGGTTTTGTGCCATCTGGGCATTCCATGGCCTCCGAAACTGTGATAGGCAGTGAGAAGCGAAATCAAAAATTTACACCCTCTCCATGGTTGTCATGTTCCTACGCATTAAAACTGGTAGATCAAAGGGGGGTAATTGGAGACTAAATGAGTCTTTACTTTCCGATCCAGCCATACAAATGGAAATAGATAAAGCTCTTCAAGAATACTTCAGCTTTAATGATATAGAAAATGTTTCCGCTGAAGTCCTTTGGGCTGCTCATAAGGCCTTTATTAGGGGCAAGCTTATACAAATTTTGACAAGAATCAAAAAGGAAAGGGAAGCGGACATTGATAGACTGGAGAGATCATACAGGACCCTGAGAACACAGCATAAAAGGAAACCTTCTCTATCCTTATTGTCTAAGATTGAAAGGAGTAGACTAGAACTCAATTTAGCACTCACTACAAAAGCAGAGAAATCTCTCCGTTGGACAAGTAATACATTTTATACTCAAACAGGTAAAATAGGTAGAATGTTGGCATCCAAATTGTCTCCTAAAATGAGAGTTTATTCCATACCTAAGATCTGCATTGCTGGACAGGACCCCACGGCTAACCCTAAAAAGATACTAAAGGCTTTTCAGACATTTTATTCCGAACTCTATAGTGACCCTTCAATAATACCCATGAACTCGGTATCCTCATACCTAGATGGCCTCCCTATTCCATCCTTGAATATGGAACATAGAGATATCCTAGAAGCTCCCTTCTCTGTTGAAGAGGTTACAGCAGTAATTCAAGATCTCAGGGCGGGATCAGCCCCGGGACCTGATGGATTATCAGCTCCCTACTACAAAGCCTTCAAGGACACCCTTACCCCATATTTAACAAATTTTTTAAATTTTACTACAAGGGGTTTCCAATTAGGTACACAACTTAATACAGCCTACATTACTGTTATACCCAAACCGGATAAAACCCAGAAGAAGTTTCCAATTATCGCCCTATTTCTTTGATAAATAATGATTTGAAAATTCTCACTAAAATTTTAGCGAATCGCCTCTCCTCTTTTATTACTAAATATATTCACAAGGATCAGGTAGGATTTATGCCAGGAAGACAAGGCCCAGATCAAGTGAGAAGAGCGATTGATATTATCTCCCTTTTGCAGTCCAACTGGGACGGAGGTCAAAAACAACAGGGTTTCCTGTTAGCACTTGATCTGGAGAAGGCCTTCGACTCTGTATCCTGGCAATACTTTTTCCCCTATTAGAACGCTGGGGTTTTGGCCCACGTTTTATGGGAGTTATTAGAGCTCTGTATTCTCAACCTAAAGCTCAAATTCGTACACAGGGATATTATTCCTCTCCGATAAATATAGCCAGGGGTACAAGACAAGGTTGTCCACTATCCCCTATTTTCTTTGCTATGGCCATTGAAAGCTTGGCCATAGCCATTAGACAAAATTCTGACATTAAAGGCGTAACCTGTGGGAATCAGATGCATAAATGCGGACTTTTCGCAGATGATTTGCTTCTCTTTCTTACCTCTCCCATTACCTCCCTCCCGAATCTTTATAAAGTAATTTCTGATTTTTCTAATATTTCAGGACTCAGGGTCAATTTTGCCAAGTCACAGGCACTAAATATTTCCCTCATCAAACAGTCTTTCAAATTTGAATGGAATTCTTCTCATATTAAATATCTGGGAATCTTTCTGACTGCTCGAACAGAATCTCTTTACACAAGTAACTATCCTCCCCTATTCCATAAAATTATTACAGATCTTAAAAATTGGGACAAATTCGAACTATCTTGATTGGGCAGGATTAATTCAGTGAAAATGACATTACTCCCTAGAATTTTATATCTATTTCGTTCCCTCCCCATTCCCATCAGGAAAGATCAGATAAATTCCTTACAAAGTAAAATTCTTACATTCGTATGGGGCAAATCTAGTTACAGAGTTCCCCAAAACACCCTATATTTAAATAGGAAGAAGGGAGGGGTGGGTTTGCCTAACTTATATAATTATTTTTTAGCTGCCAGACTAGCACAATTATCTATATTTTATTCCAAGAATGAAAAACCGGACTGGGTGCTGATAGAAGAACAAGCGGTACCACAATTATCCTTAGAGTACCTGCTTTGGTGCCCACAAAGACAGAGACCACCTATTTTATCCCCTTCCTTATCTCAATCATTTGCCCTTTGGGACAGACTCCGTCCTCTTCCCACTCTAGTGTCTGTAGCACAACCACTAGCACACATTTTTAATAATCCAAAATTCTTTCCTGGTATGGATACCGAGGCCTTCAGTTGGTGGACAAACAAAGGTCTATATAGGATAGGACAATACTTTACAAATCGGGGTCCTATTACCATGCCCCATTGTCTAAATAAATTTGACCTCCCTGACTCTGAAAAATTTAGATTTGAACAGATTTCACAATTCTTGAATGATATTTGGACGGAGAAACCTCTTCCTCCCAAATTTACGGACTATGAGATCTGGTGCGGATCGGCCGTGGGACAAAGGGGGGGCATTTCTGTCATCTACTCTTCACTTACTTGTACAGCTACTAAAACCTCATACATGAAAGCATGGGAAGATGACCTCCAGCTAAATTAGGATCTAGGATCCTGGCAAAAGGCCAACTTTCGCTCATTCCACAGTATTTTGAACACCTCCCTCATGGAAGCTAACTTAAAAGTTGTCATGAGATGGTATATGACTCCCATCAGGCTTGCATCCATCTACCCAGAATCGGATCCCAACTGCTTTAGAGGCTGCCATTTATTGGGCTTGATGGTGCATATCTGGTGGGAATGTCCTAGGATCAGGCCGATCTGGAAGAAAATTTTTAATCTCATATTTAAGGTCACTTCGTGTTCAATACCTAGGTCAGTTTCTGTTGCTCTCCTCAATGACAATATTCCCAACGTTTCTAAACCAACTAGAAAACTGATTCACTTTATACTTCTGGGGACTAAAATTATTATTGCTAGATCTTGGAGGAAGCCCAGGGTATCCATTAAGGCTATACACAATAAGATCTCTTGGATTATGGCTCAAGAGAAGATGGTTAGCATATCAACTAATTGAATCCCTAAATTTGAGGCAATATGGGAACCTTGGGCAGTTTTCTGTGGCATTTCTTTGAAGGTCAGGCATGACCCTGACCGCTCTAATTCCTAAAGGGCCTCATGTTCGGCATGTGATTTCTTCTTATTTCTTTCTTCTTCTATTCTATCTTTTCTTGGTTCTTTTATCTTTTGTTTTATTTATTTTTCTTTTATTTTTGTTTCGATACTTAAACATGATTCAAAGATTTGATATCATTATTTACTGTGTTCTTATTGCGGTATTTCCGAGTCTTAAATTTGATGGGCGTTATTGTATATGAGTATAGTACTGTTCTTCATTAAGATTCCGAGTTCCTTTTTATTGGTTTCATATGAGGATGGCGGGCTGGGGGGGGGGGGGGGGCCTGACCTGGGCGCAGGATGATCCCGTTAGGGGCGTCCAGGTGGGGTGTGACTTCCCTGAATGCCTATTTTTCATTTTTTTTTATTTTTTTTTAATCTCTTGATGAGAACATTGTGACATAAACAATTGGAAATAACCCTTTGTCATGTTTAAACAACTATTTTTTAAGATTTTCTGTACATGTCTTGAATTGAAAAATAAAAATTTATTGAAAAAAAAAACAAAAAAAAAAATTTACACCCTTAGAAAGCCTGAAGGCGGTGCTTGGTTTTTGGGGTCCCGTACGCGGCTAGGCTCCCAAAAAGTCTCACACATGTGGCATCCCCGTACTTAGGAGAAGCAGCAGAATGTATTTTGGGGTGTAATTCCACATATGCCCATGGCATGTTTGAGCAATATATCATTTAGTGACAACTTTGTGCAAAAAAAAAAAAAATTGTCTTTTTTTCCGCAACTTGTGTCAACATATAAAATATTCCATGGACTCGACATGCCTCTCAGTATATAGCTTGGGGTGTCTACTTTCCAAAATAGGGTCATTTGGGGGGGTTTTGAACTGTTCTGGCATTTTATACACAACATATTAGGAAGCTTACATCCACTCTTCTAACCACTTGAAGACAAAGCCCTTTTTGACACTTTTTGTTTACATGAAAACATTTTTTTTTTTTGCAAGAAAATTATGTTGAACCCCCAAACATTATATATATTTTTAAAGAAAAGGCCCTACAGATTAAAATGGTGGGTGTTGCATTTTTTTTTTCTACACAGTATTTACGCAGCGATTTTTCAAACGCATTTTTTGGGGGAAAAATACACTTTTTTTTTTATTTTAATGCACTAAAACACACTATATTGCCCAAATGTTTGATGAAATAAAAAAGATGATCTTAGGCCGAGTACATAGATACCAAACACGACATGCTTTAAAATTTCCCACAAACGCGCATTGGCGACAAACTACATACATTTTTAAAAGCCTTTACAGGTTACCCCGTTAGATTTACAGAGGAGGTCTACTGCTAAAATTACTGCCCTCGATCTGACCTTTGCGGTGATACCTCACATGCATGGTGCAATTGCTGTTTACATATGACGCCAGACCGCCGCTTGCGTTCGCCATTGGGCAAGAGCAGGGCAGGACAGGGGTGCTTTTTTTTTTTTTTTTATTATTATTATTAATTTTGCTTTTTTATTTTATTTTTAAATTGTTCCTTCCATATTATTTTTTTTGTTTATCATTTTTATTGTTATCTCAGGGAATGTAAATATCCCCTATGATAGCAATAGGTAGTGACAGGTACTCTTTTTTGAAAAAACTGGGGTCTTCTAGACCCTAGATCTTTCCTCTGCCCTCAAAGCATCTGACCACACCAAGATCGGTGTGATAAAATGCTTTCCCAATTTCCCAATGGCGCTTTTTATATCCGGGGGGGGGACATTCCCTCCCACTGCTTGTAAAAGCAGTCCAGAGGCTAATTAGCCACTAGGATTGCTTTTGCATGAAAGCCGGCCGCTGGCTGAAAAGAATGATACCAAGATGATGCCTAAATCCGCAGGCATCATTCTGGTATAAACATTCAAAGTCCAGCAACATACCAGTACGTTGCTGGTCCTTGTTGGACATGTATTGTAATCTTTTTTTTTCATGCAGCCAGTTGGCTGAACGAAAAAAGAGATTGATCCGTGGGTATGCCCACCATTAGAATACCGCCCTTCATCCACCCACTTCTAATGATGGGCATACACGCACCATTTATATATGCCGAAGCATGGGGGCATCCTCCCGCAAAAAAGTTATGCCGCACACACATGGTCGGACTTATCCACGGGCAAGCCTCCGTCGGAATTTCGACCGTATGTACGCGGCATTAGGAGCAAAATCGCTCCTCCGCCCCTGCTGCCCCAATGCTTCGGCAAATATGCTTTTTTTTTTTAACTGTGGTGGTGAAATCACCTCCTACAGCACTGGAGTCGCAGGGATCAGGCCTGTCTCTGCGACCGCTGCAGTTATGTGTGTTGTGTTTTGTAAGTGACAGTGATCGATCGATACTGCACTTGGGTGGCCTGGGCTAGACGGAGGGGCAAAACGCAGGTGCTAGCAGGTATCTGGGCTGATCCCGCTAACACTGCGTTTTTGGGAACCCTAAACTGCTGGGGACGCTAGTATAGATCTGATCAGATCAGATATTGATCTGATCAGATACTATACCACTAAGGGGGGTGTATGCTTCACGCGTGGGTGTTAGCGTTACTGGCACTAACCTGACGCTGCCTGGGGTGTGACGCAGACCCTCTCTGACGCTAAAACCTAATTGATATCACCCGCCGGGCGATCGGGGGGTTAAACCTTTATTGGGTTATATATACGGCGGGTGCCCTGACACTATAAAAAGCAAACTAACCAGCGTCACCCGCAACACTTATATGGTGGCAATTAGGGGGTTAAAACCTTTATTAGATAATATATGGGGGTACCTGACGCTATAAAAACCTGCGGCGAACCTAAAAAAAATTACTGGCTACCGATCTGCATCACTGACGCTAAGACAGCGATCAGAAAAATTATTGCTTAGCGACAGTGGTGATAGGGGGTGAAAGGGTTACCTGGGGGGCGATCAAGGGGGTTAAACCTTTATTAGATAATTTATGGGGGTACCTGACGCTATAAAAACCTGCGGCGAACCTAAAAAAAATTACTGGCTACCGATCTGCATCACCGACACTAAGACAGCGATCAGAATAATGATCGCTTAGCGACAGTGGTGATAGGGGGTGAAAGGGTTACTTGGGGGGTGATCAAGGGGTTAAACCTTTATTCGATAATTTATGGGGGTACCTGACGCTATAAAAACCTGCGGCGAACCTAAAAAAAATTACTGGCTACCGATCTGCATCACCGACGCTAAGACAGCGATCAGAAAAATGATCGCTTAGCGACGGCGGTTCTAGGGGGTGAAAGGGTTATCTGGGGGGTGATCAGGGGGTTAAACCTTTATTAGGGGGGGTTAGGGGGCTACACTGGACCTAAAACTAACTTTAGTGACACTTTTACAGTCACAAATGTCACTGATTGCAGTGATCAGTAAATAAATGGTCACTGCAATCAGTGACACTGTGACTGGGGGGTGATCTGGGGGGGCGATTTGTGTGCCTATGTGTCCTGGTGTCAGTGTAGTGTTAGTGTACTGACCTGTGTGTCTTCTCTTGTACGGCGCTCGGTATATGTGAGCGCCGCATGAGAGATGACATCACTTCCTCCTGCTTCCTCTGCCTGTGTAAACATTACACAGCAGAGGGAGCATTTCCATTCGCCGGGAGCAATCGCGGGGGGATGGCCGGAATCGAATGGCCGCCCCCTCATGTTGGATTGCTCCCCAACGAATAACAACCGCTCACTGTATAGGAGGGGGGTCCGATCGGACCCCCCAACTGTACAAAGGCAATCACGTACACTGTACGTGATTGTGCCTGTCGGTGCCATTCTGCCGACGTGTATATATACAGTGAGCGGTCGTTAAGTGGTTAAACAGGATGTCCAGAACCTCAGTGATAGAACCGGAGAGACAGAGGAACGTATTAGCTCCCTGGAGGACACTGTCAATCCCCTATCAGTTAACATGCGGGATGTCACTAGCGAAATGGCGGCACTCCGCGCCAAAATCGGCGATTTAGAAAATCGTTCTGCAAGGAACAACCTCAGATTTGTAGGGTTCCCAGAAAGGGCTGAGGGCCCTCATCCTGAAAAATGTCTTTATTCCTGGTTGCGGGACATTTTTGGCACAGATGCGCCCTCATTCTCCCATGTCATTGAATGCGCGCATCGCACCCCTCCCCGCCCTCCCCCTGAGGGTGCCCCACCACTCTCCATTATTGCTCGCATCCTCAACTTCCAGGATAAAGTCGCCATCCTGCGCCTAGCTAGGGAGAAAGGCCCTCTCAAATGTAATGGGAACACCATCTCTGTCTATCCTGACTTTTCTGCTGAAGTTCAACGCCAGCGAATCTCCTTTTCTGCAGTGAAATCTCACCTGCGCACGGAAGGTCTGTCCTATGCCATGCTTTTCCCTGCCAAACTGTGCATCATTTATGATGGTAAGGCTTATTTCTACACCAGCCCCAAGGAGGCCATGGCGTGGCTGAATGATCGTTTTGGAGCTGCTTACATACGCAGAAATTACTAATGGTGTCCATAGTCTCAGGACAGCACATACCAACTGCCTTACTACCAGACCTCTGTGCATCACTATGTGTATCCTGTGCCTTTATTGCAATTTACACTGACTGGTATTTAAGCCACCTTATCTTTTTTGCTGGGTGATACCCCTTCCCGGATGTGCCGGATGCTGTGATTTTTTTATACTCATCCAACCAGGCCTTCGTTTCTGGAATCTCTCCCCCATTTGCACTATTTACTATCCTGCCCTGCCTGGATTGGAGGACGACGAATCCTGCACTTTCCCACAGCCATCAGGACTTTGCACTCTACACTCGGACATGTTTATATATTTTTTTCTGCCACCGGTTGAGAGCCACACCTGACTCCACACTACCCTCACACCAGCTTGTGGCGAGGCCACGGAACACTTTTTTTTTTGTGACCTTTGCTGACCCTTTTTGTCAGGAAGGTCTTTCGGTTTGGGATCCAATGCTCGCTATGTTTGGGATGGCTGAAGGGGGTGGGGGGTGGCGACGAGGGGGGTTCTTTCTTTTTGGGACTTTTGTTTTTTCCTTTTTTCTAATCTCCTTATTTTGCAGCTCAGTTTTGTATTTTCACTGTAATATTGTCTTCTCAGTTTGCTGCCTAAGGCAGATTGTTACTGTTTTTATTTTTTCCAATGCGGGCTCCTACTCTCCTGCTGGCAGATCCACGCACTTTTTTATTTATGTGCTTGTATGTGCTTCAGGTGGTTACATTCAGTTCAACCATAAAAAAAAATAAGGTGGTGTGGTCTATCCGGTCATTTATGTGTATGTTTCCATGTTATTCTATGCTTACCTATTACTGCACTTATTACTGTATGTTTTGCAATGGCGAAGCCCTTAAGGATAGTCTCATGGAATATTAGAGGTCTGAATGCACCCCAGAAGAGATTTCTGGTATTTTCCGTTTTAAAAAAATGTCACCCTCATATTATCTGCCTCCAGGAGACTCACCTTACAGGCTCTAAAACAAGGGCCTTAAAACGCCCATGGTTGTCCAACTCCTACCATGCCACTCATACTAATTATTCCAGGGGGGTTTCTATTCTACTGGCCAAATCTCTCCCAACTGAGACGCTTCAGGGGTTAAAACTGACCCTGAGAGGAGGTTCATTATTCTTACTCTACAGATTTCTAAGGTGACACTTACCCTGGTGAATGTTTATACCCCCCCCCCCCCCCGTTTTGGCGGAGCTACTCTGTAAACTGTCTCTTCAATTGCTGATTAGACCTCCTGGCCCCCTACTTTATGTGGGGGACTTTAATGCCATTTTAGATCCAACACTGGACCGACTGGGGGGTGGGGGCAGACCCTTTCCCTCCTTCCTCGATTGGATCCAGGTTCATGGCCTTACAGAAGTATGGCGCTGGAAACATCTGGATGTGCGCCATTTCTCCTGCCATTCGGACTCTTTCCACACCATGTCCCGATTAGATATGGCGTTTGTCCCGGCCGAGGCCCTTCCTGTTGTCTCTGCTGCTTCATATCTGCCCAGGGGAGTTTCAGATCATGCCCCTCTCTGTGGATCTCCTTCTCCTTCCAGGTTCGGGGCCTGCTATTTGGCGCCTGAACTCCTACTGACTGGAGGACGAGATTGTGCAGGGTGAATGTAAGACGGGAATTGCAAACTACTGGAGAGACAACTTGGGGAAGGTGGACCCCCCTACTGAATGGGATGCGTTTAAGACAACATTGAGGGGCACCTTCATGTCCATCACGGGGGTCTTACATAAAAATAACCGGATGCTTACTGAAGAACTTGAGACTGCTATGGTGAGTGCAGAGTCTGAATACGCCTCTAACCCTGCCCCTGATACGAGAGAGGCATGGTTACAGTGCCGTATGGCATATGAACTCCGCCTGCTGGACCTCATGCAAAAGCGCATGTTACATGTTGCTCAGGAATCGTTCGAACATGGTAATAAAGCTGGACGTCTCTTGGCGCACGGCATCTTAAAATCTAAATATAAAGAAGCTGGAAGTGCCAATATAATGGGGGTGATGTGGGGTGATGTGAGGAAGTTTAGTGACACCTGCATAAATAACAAATATGCCCAAAATAGAGTGAGAAAGTAACTTTTTCAGAACCAGCCCGCTGCGCCGGCAAGTACAATTAGAGCTGCGGGAGATTTTTTTTGAGCTCAGCGCAGGAATTTTACTTGTTCAAACGCGCCGGGTCACTGCGCCGGCAAAATCTTAGTAAATGTCAAGTCACGTAACTCAATTTGCATAAGTTGAACAGGCGCAGCTCTGAACTTCCCAGTGCGCCAGCAAAATTACATTTCTAAAGGAAAAAAAAGGCATTTAAAAGCACCCGCGGCTGTAATGAATTGTCGGCTCCCGTTAATATAGAGAAAAGTCATTGAAAGTCATTGATAAAAACTAAAAAAAATGCGTGGGGTCCCCCCAAATTCCATTACCAGGCCCTTCAGGTCTGGAATGGATATTAAGGGGAACCCCGCCGCAAATTTAAAAAAAATGCGTGCAGTTCCCCCAAATATCCATACCAGGCCCTTCAGGTCTGGAATGGATTTTAAGGGGAACTCCACCCCAAAATTAAAAAAAAATGGTGTGGAGTCCCCCCAAAAATCCACACCAGACCCTTATCCGAGCACGCAACCTGGCAGGCTGCAGGAAAAGAGGGGGGGACGAGAGAGCGCCCCCCTCCCTCCTGAACCGTACCCGTGATGGGGACAAGGGCCTCATCCCCACAACCCTTGCCCGGTGGTTGTGGGGGTCTGCGGGCGGGGGTTTATCGGAATCTGGAAGCCCCCTTTAACAAAGGGGACCCCCAGATCCCGCCCCCCCTGTGTGAAATGGTAATGGGGTACAAATGTACCCCTACCATTTCACAAAGAAAGTGTAAAAAATGACAAGAGCCGATTTTTGACAATTCCTTTATTAATGTCTTCTCTTTTCTTCCATCTTCTTCTTCCACCTTCTTCTTCCACCTTCTTCTTCCACCTTCTTCTGTTCTCCATTCGGGTTTCTTCCTCTATCTTGTTCTTCCTCTTCCTCTTCATCTTCATCGTTCTCGTCCGCATCTTGCTCCGGCTTCTTCTTCCCTTCTTCTTTCTTCGGCGCTCCGTTTGAATTGGAGGTTCCTGCTGTGTGACGCTTCAGTTCTCCCCTTGGTCCGCTGCCACCCGGTGACCGCGCCCCCCTCTGACACCACGGGGAAAGTCCCCATGAAATCCATGTGCATCAGAGGGGGCGGGGTCACCGGGTGGCAGCGGACCAAGAGGAGAACTGAAGAACTGAAGCGTCACACAGCGGGAACATCCAATTCAAACGGAGCGGCCGCGGAGAAAGAAGAAGGGGAAGAAGAAGCCGGAGCAAGATGCGGACGAGAACACCGAAAGAAGAAGGAAGATGAAGATGAAGAGGAAGAGGAAGGAAGAAACCCGAATGGAGAACAGAAGAAGATGGAAGAAGAAGGTGGAAGAAGAAGATGGAAGAAAAGAGAAGACATTAATAAAGGAATTGTCAAAACCCGGCTATTGTCATTTTTTACACTTTCTTTGTGAAATGGTAGGGGTACATTTGTACCCCATTACCATTTCACACAGGGGGGGGCGGGATCTGGGGGTCCCCTTTGTTTTTTTTGTTTTTTAACTTTCTTTATTAATATTTTTCCATATATATAGATAATATTTACATACATTTTACATATATTAAAATTATTACTAAACACTTTAAAACATTTATAACATTTATATGATCTCGGCTTTCTTTTTTTTTTCCCATCTAGATATCTTTACTTAGCACTGTTTCATAGTCAAATCTATCTATCCTACCTCCTATAATATGTCCATTTATGGAGTAATATAAACTACTATTTTTAGTCAATTAATTTGGTAATTTGGTAAGTTGCCTCCTTAGCGAAGGGGTACAGAGATATTATGAAAAAGCAGTATGATGGAAGGGATATGAAAAAGAGGCGGAGAGAGGAGGGGGAAGGGGGAAGGGGGAGGCAGGCAGAGAGGAGAGAGAAGAGAATAAAAAAAAAAAAAAAAGAGAAGTGGTGTATAAAGTGTCTAAAGTACCCTCAGTGAAGACGAAAAATTATCCAATGCCTTATTCCCTTATTCTCAAAAATTACTACGGAATAAGGACAGTCCTAACCCCTTCCTATACCCCCAATCATCTAATAGTGCTAAAATACCAACAAAAAAAAGTGAACAGTAATAAATAGGAAGTGAAAAATAGGGAAAGAGGGGGGTATGTACTCCCCCAAATTCATACATAAGTGTCTAAGGTGCCCTCGTTGAAGACAAATAATTATCCAATAACATATCCCCTTACTCTCAAAAGTTAATACAGATATGAGGGCAGTCATCTCGACTACCTACCCACCCAATCATCTAATAGTGCTAGACCCAAAAAAAAAAAAAAAATCAAACGTTTCCATACTAACTTAAAAAGTAATCTCTAATAATTTGTGAAATGTACCCTATAGGCTTGGGCTTCCATGCCTAATGGTGAGGAGAAAAAAAAAGCAATAAAGGGGAGGTGTGCAATAAGGAAAGATGGGAATATCTACTCCCCAAGATTCATATCTAAGTGTCTAATGTACCCTCATTGAGAGAAAAATAAATAAAATAAAAAATAAATTAAATAAAATTATCCAATGACTTATTCCCTTATTCTCAGGAGTTAATACAAAAATTAGGGCAGTCCTAACAACTTCCTGTACACCCAGTCATCTAATGGTGCTGAAGGGGGAGAAAAAAAAATTAAAAATAAGACCCTATTTTATCCCTCCCCATATATCTCTGATTCACTGACCTCCCTCCACCCCCTCCACACCACACCCCACCTCTCCCTAGTCTCGTCTTGATTTGACATCAACTCCTCCATCAGACTAATTCTATCCATCTCTCTTCTCCATTCACTTATTGTAGGGGCTTCCTTTTGTTTCCATTTCCTCGGAATTAACACCTTTGCCCCATTTAACAAGTATGGGATCAAAGTCTTTCTGTACTTATTCTTTGTAAGCCCCGTGTTATGAAACAAACAGTACCATGGGTCGAGTTTTACCTCCAGGCCACTTATTCTCTTTATCGCCTTTAGAATCTCCCTCCAATATTTTTGTATCACAGGGCAGAACCACCAAATGTGGGCATGGGTTCCCTCCATCCCACATTCTCTCCAACATAGAGGAGACTCCTCCCTATTTATTCTGTGTAGTTTCATTGGCACAAAATACCATTTGGTTAACAATTTGTAGTTCATCTCTTTTATAGATGCCTCTACTGACGTAGAGTGGACATATTCTAAAATCTGTCTCTTCTTCTCTATTGTTATGGTCTGATTTAGTTCTACTTCCCAGCTACCTAGTGCTTTATATGCTTCAGGTCCCCTTGTGGGGGTCAGTACCTTATATATATATATATATATATATATATATATATATAATTGATATTCCCTGTCTTCCTGTTCCTTCTACTTCTATAAGTTTTTCCCATCCATTTAGCTCATTTCTCGATCGAAGGGGTCTTGGTAAATCTTTTACAAAATGTTGGATTTGTCTATATCTCCAACTGTCTCCCCTATCTGATCCATATTTCTCTTGTAATTCTAGAATCGGGCATAGAGTGTTCCCCTTCAACACATCATTCAATGTTAATGTATCCCCCGATGCCCATCTCAAGAACGCACCCCCCTCTTTCCCTGGAGGGAAATAGTCCGAACCCGTGAGGGGCATTAGAGGACTGTTATAATGCCACTTCTTTGCTTTGCACACTCTATCCCAGATTCTAAAAGTCTCTTTTGTTATTACTGGTGTTTCTTGAGTGAAGCCTCTGTATTGTTTTGGTATCCATATCAGCCTTCCTAGTGTTTTCATACTCATACTCTCTTCAACTTCTACCCATTTTTTCTCCTGATATTTATTTCGATGGGACCAATCTAATATCCTCTTTAATACCGCTGCCTCATAGTATCTTTTCAAATCTGGAAAGTTTAATCCTCCCCCTTCTCTGTTACTAGACATAGTTTCAGTTGATATACGCGGTTTCTTCTCTCTCCAGATAAACTTCCTTATTATCTCCCTTAATACTTTGAAATATATATCCGGAATTTTATTCGGGAGAGTTTGGAATATGTACAGGGCTTTAGGTAATATCATCATCTTCACTGTGTTGATTCTACCCCACCACGAGAGTTTTTCTATTGGGTATCTCTTTAATTCTAATTTTATTTTATTTAACAAAGGAATATGGTTATCTTCATATAGGTCTCCTTCTCTATTTGATAGGACAATACCCAGATATTTCATCCCCCTCTGCTTCCAGGTGAATGGGTATAGGTCCTCAAGATCTCTCCGCTCTGATGAACCTAATGATACATTTAGAATCTCTGTCTTCTCTCTATTAATTTTTAGATTTGAAATCTCCCCATACTTTTCATATTCCTCTATTATCCCAGGTAATGATTTCCTAGGGTTTGTTATATACAGCATCATGTCATCAGCAAATGCAGAAATCTTGTGTTCCCTCCCATCCACCTTAACCCCCTCTATCTCCTGATTAGCTCGTATGGTTGCTAGCAATGGTTCTAAAGATAGGACAAAAAGAAGGGGTGATAGCGGACAGCCCTGTTGGGTCCCATTAAACAAAGGAAACCTCTCCGATAGTGCTCCATTCACCCGTACCTGAGCTGAGGGTTTAGAGTACAATGCGGCTATCCAGCTGAACATCTTAGGCCCCAGACCAATACCTCTCAAAGTCGCTAACATAAACTCCCAATTAAGTCTATCGAATGCCTTTTCGACTGATAAGAATACTGTTGGGGTCCTATGTTTTTTAATTTTTTAAATCAAAAGCACAGTCCTTAGAATCCCGTCTCTTGTCTCTCTTCCAGGTACAAACCCCGCCTGATCGTTCTCTATTATCCCAGACATTAAAGGTTTTAATCTCTCCGCCAGTATCTTTGAGTAGATCTTAATATCAACATTAATCAAGGATATAGGCCGATAGCTGGCGCATACTGAAAGATCCTTCCCTATAAGAACTATGTGGGCCCCCAACGCTTCCTCACGCATTGTCTTTCCTCCACCTATAGAGTTCATATACTTCTGAAAATGTGGTAATAGGATATCCACATACCTCCTATAGTAAAGGGAGGTATACCCGTCTGGGCCAGGGCTCTTGCCCATTTTAATATTTTTAATAGTTTGAATTATTTCCTCTTTCGATATTTCGGTGTCCAACATGTTCCTTACTTCTTCTAATATTTCTGGGAGTTTGATCTTTTTTAAATATTCCTTAATTTTTCTACTCCTATTCTGGGATTCTAATGGGGCCTGTTCTTTATTTACGTTATATAGATTTTGATAATAATCCTGAAAAACTTTTATGATCTCCTTCGTAGAATGCCTCATCTCGCCTTTATTGTTTTTCATCTGTGGGATAAAATTCTGTGCGTTTCTGGGCTTAATTATCCTTGCTAATAATTTACCTGGTTTATTACCCATAGCATAGAATTTCTTACTTATGTTGTTAAATACCCATTTAGTTTCTTGTTCTAAAATCTCCTTGAATTTTTCCCTTTTCCCGGTCAGTGCTATTAGAACTTGTTCATCCTGCCTTACTTTATGCTTTTGTTCTAGATCCTGGATCTCTTCTAATAAGATTTGTCTCTGGGCCTGTCTTATTTTTTTTCTCTTGGCCTTTTCTTCTATCAGCCTTCCTCTCATATATACTTTTTGTGTTTCCCATAAAATCAATGGGTCAACATTTTCTATATCATTCTCGTTAAAGAAGAGAGCTATATCTTTTTCTAGGTCCCCCGCAATCTTATTATTATTTAACAGGGTTTCATCTAGTCTCCATATTCTCTGGCCCGCCGGAATTTCCCTTAATGCCAGAGTCAATTCGACCGGCGCATGATCAGAGAGTGTTGCTGTCTTTATTTCTACTCTCCTTGTACCTTCTAATAACCGGTGATCTACTAGGATGTGGTCAATTCTCGAATATGACCTATGTACTGGAGAATAGTATGTAAAATCCTTCTCTTTAGGGTGTAGGATTCTCCAGTCCTCTCCTAAATACATTTGATATAGTTTTTGTTTTACAATTCTCAGATATTTACCTTCAGACCTTAACGATATAGGTTTGGTATCTAAGACAGGATCGAAAACAAAATTAAAATCACCAGCTAGTATCACCTTTCCCTCTTTAAAGGCCTCTAATCTATTCAAGATTTTTTTTAAGTACCTTGAGGGCCGTACATTCGGGCAATATACATTTGCTAACGTAAATTTAGTATTAAATAGAGAACCCTTAATAAAAGTATATCTTCCCTCAGGATCTAATTCCATAGCTTCTACTATAAAGCTTGTATTTCTATCGAACCCAATTGCCATTCCCTTTGATCTTTTATTAGGGGAATAGCTATGTATCCAAGTAGGGTATTCTTTTGAGTTCAATCTAGTCTTCGATGTCCATTTTAAATGCGTTTCTTGCAAAAATACTATATTTGCCGACATTCCCCTCATCTCCTGCAATATCTGGTATCGCTTATTTAGGCTATTTAGACCTTGCACGTTATACGTGACTAGTTTCAGGGCTGCCATATTCTATCTTTTATTTCCTGCATATCCCCCCTATAGTCATACCTCAGATATATGCTTGATATGAGGGTCCTCAAAATTACTAATTCCCTTCGTAACCATTCCTCAAACCATGACTTCCTGAGACCGCTTATCCTAAAGTTTTGGTATAGACCAACCATCTGAACATCTTCCTTTCTATCATACTTCAATGTCCATAAAAAAAGCCGAGACCACACATACTGGGAATCGAACAATTGCTGATACCCCCTCATTTTTTACCATCAGACACGCTGGGAACCCCCACCTATAGAGTATATTATTTGCCTGCAGATGACTTGTCAGCGGCTTCAACGCTCTTTCCGCGCCAGGGTCTCTGGTGACAGATCTGAAAAAATTGATAATTTAATCCCCTTATATTCCATTGGAGTAGAGTTCCTAGTGCTTTGGGATACTAGATCTTGTTGTCCATATTCATGAAATCTAACTATAATATCTCTTGGTAAGTCTCTTTGAGCGCTATAGGATCTTTGTATTCTATGCACCCTTTCGAATTGCATTGCCTTCCGCTGACTCACGCTTTAATGCCTTATTAAATATCTCTTGTAGCACTTCTTTCAATTCTGCATCTTTAACCTCTTCCGGGAGACCTCTAATCCAAAGATTTTTTCCTCCTGCTCCGATTCTCTTGGTCCTCTAGTTTATAACGGGCATTCCTTATCTCTATCCAGTCCATATCAGCTCTATCTCTAAGTTCTTTTATAGCATTTTTATGTTCCTCTAGCTGATCTTCTATTCCCTCCACCCTCTGTAGTACATTCTGTATGTCCTTTCTTGTTGCTCCCATTTCACCTTTAATTGTCCGTTCTAGACGCGATATCATTTAGATCATGTCTGTCATATCTTGTTTTGCTGGAGGATCTTGTAGGCCTTCATGGGGTACTTCAAATTGTTGTTGTTTTTCCGGAGTTTTCTTCCTTTTGGTTTCTGGTGATTGGGCCTTACTGGATTTATTTTTCTCAGGGGTCCCTAGGGACCCTTCGCTCATCTGGGTCGTCTCTAGGTGTCCTTTATTTTTTTGGGGGTTCCTGAGGCTGATTCCATATTTTTACCTGGGCTCTCGGCCTTTTGGTCCGATCCGTCCACAATCAAGTAAGACTTAATTGTGCTCCGGCTGGTTCCTTCCCCCTGATTCCTTTTGGGACCCTTTTTTACCATCTTCTCTTTAACCGAGGACCTTAACTCCCGTCCTGGGCCTAGCATACACCCCCCTTTTCACCCTCCCCCTTTCTCCTTCCCCCTCCCCTCTGTCTTATTCTCTTTATGCAACCTTATATGTGTGAATTTAAATGGTATTGAATGATATTTGCTCTAATTCAATGTAATTTTTCTCAAAGTAGGTAACTTTATGAGCTACCAGCCTAATGGTGTCAGATTAACGGCGGGAAATTTAGGTATTCCCGAAAAAAAAATGTAGCTTAATCCGCAAGTTAATACACACACAACTTATTCACAGATATAACCAGATTCCCAGTGTCCCATAAGGAATAGTTCGGCTTGACTCACAATTCACACCCCCCTTAAAAAAATAAAAAAAAAAGGGAAAGAAAAAAAGAAAAAAACAAAGTCCCTTTGTATAGATAATTGCACAAATAGCTAATATTTCAATAAATGTTTAAGCTTACTACACAGTTCTTAGACACAAAAAAAATAAAAAATAAAAAATCATGGGGAGGAAAAAATAAATAAATAAAAATTGTGTAGGTGCAGGTGTTTCATACATCTAACGGGGTTCAGGGTGTCTCTTCAGGGTGTCCCAGGCGTAGTGTTTCAGCTTGATCTATAACTTGGTATTTAATTCAGATCCTAACTGGGTAATGAATATAAGTAATATATATCCTAACTTATTTATGTCCTTTATTTGTATCAATTTGAGTCATTTGATGGCAGATAATTCAGCCCGTTCCATTGTCTCAGTACCCTTTCTTCCAAACACCTTATTCAACCTATTCCAAATTTCAACATGTCCCAGCCAAAAGGTTTAGTACTCAATTCAGATCCAGCGTAACTTCCCCCAAAAGAGAAAAAAAAATAAAAAAGGGGGCCCAAGCCAAAGTCCTCCAATAAAACTCAGTAACGGATCTTTCAGTGTTTTCAGTGTTTTCATTTATCTGACGGGGCAAGAAAGGGTAAGGAAGAACCCATTTTTTTTTCCTTATGCCCGGGCTCTTCACTATATCTTAGCAGATCTTATTAACAGATCTCATTAATAGATATATGTTCTCATACTTCATAAATCCGTATGAATACTTGAACTCCTAGAATCATAGGGACTGCAGGGAACTAAGCGCTAAGAGAGCTGATAGTAAGGGTAATCTATTTGGCTTACCCCTCGATGTCCATCTCCTCACCAGCTTCTCTCCTGAGGCTTCTGTCCAAGTTGAGGCTCTCAGCTTTTAGTTAGCCTTCCTTATGCTTTATGCCTGCCGGCTGGGGATGCAGGGATACTGGGATACATTAGTTGCTAGTCCCTTCACCTTCTTTTGGCTCCCCTTTCGGCTCCCCTCCCGGCAGCTCCAGCATGGCTCAGAGCTCGATACCCAGAGGCACGTACTCCGGCGTGGGGTCACGTGGGACCCTCCGAATCCTCCGCTCCCTCTATACCTGGCGATGGCCAGCCTCTGCTCCCCTCTCAAGGTCTCCAGGACTCCTGCACCCACCGCCTCCAGCTCCCGGAGTCATCCTGGGCCATCCGCTGCTTGTCTCCCGGCTCGCACCCCCCGGACCCACGCACCTCGTCCCCTCCGCGCTCTCCGGTAAGACTGTGGGGAACCGACGGGAAGCCACGGGTAGATACAGGTGGATTCGTCTGATTAGGATCCGATGGAAAGACTACTTCATTGCTTAATAGCCCACTCTGTCACCGCTTCCGTATACCGCGGTATCCTGGGCGGTTTTTAATCCTCATTTTAATCGGGTTTCTGGAGGGAGGTCTGGAGCCTGCCTGCTATGCGCTAGCTTATGGCGCCATGTTGTTGAGCTCCTCCTCACTTCACCTCGGGGTCCCCTTTGTTAAAAGGGGGCTTCCAGATTCCGATAAGCCCCCCACCCGCAAACCCCCACAACCACCGGGCAAGGGTTGTGGGGATGAGGCCCTTGTCCCCATCAACATGGGGACATCCTCCCCATGTTGAGGGCATGTGGCCTGGTACGGTTCAGGAGGGAGGGGGCCGCTCTCTCGTCCCCCCCTCTTTTCCTGCGGCCTGCCAGGTTGCGTGCTCGGATAAGGGTCTGGTGTGGATTTTTGGGGGGACTCCACGCCATATTTTTTTTTATTTGGGGTGGAGTTCCCCTTAAAATCCATACCAGATCTGAAGGGCCTGGTATGGATATTTGGGGGAACCGCACGCATTTTTTTTTTAAAATTTGCGGCAGGGTTCCCCTTAATATCCATTCCAGACCTGAAGGGCCTGGTAATGGAATTTGGGGGACCCCCACACATTTTTTTTTTTTCAAAGACTTTCAATGACTTTTATCTGTATTGACGGGAACCAGCAATTCATTACATCCGCGAGTACTTTTTAATGACTATTATTTTACTTTAGAAATGTCATTTTGCTCTTGATCTGTTATAAACATGGAAAACATGCGCTACTTTACAGGCATACTATAGAGACCCCCATGTATGATATTTAGGGCCTGTTCACACCGGATGAAGTGCAGTGCGTTTTTTTGATGCATGAAAAACGCAAAGAAAGTTGATCACATTAATGCCAATGGCATAGTTCACACCACTTGCAGTCCGTTCCAGTGCGTTTCAGAAAGGAAAAAAAAATGGTCATGCTGCATTTTTTAGGTACAGAACTGTACTGGACCGCAGTAAAACACATCAAAAAAGCAACAGAACGTACCAAAAACGCACTGGAATGCACCGGAACGCACCTAAATGCACCAAAGACGCACTGCAACACACTTGTCCTAAGTGAAAAGAGGGGGAAAAAACACTGGACTGCATCAAAAACGCATCAAAAATGCACTGGAACGTGTTAAAAACGCGCATGCAGAAAAGCACCTGGAACACATCCAGACTGCGTTTCTATGGTGTGGACTAGGGCCAGTTCACACCATAGAAACTCAATCTGGATGCGTTCCAGGTGCTTTTTTGCATGCACGTTTTTGATGCGTTCCGGTGCATTTTTGGTACGTTTTTGATGCAGTCCAGTGCTTTTTTTTTCACCCCTCTTTTTTATTAACCATAGATAAGGACAAGTGTGTTCCAGTGCATTTTTGGTGCATTTAGGTGTGTTCCTGTGCGTTCCAGTGCGTTTATGATGCGTTTTGCTGCGTTCCAGTACAGTCCAGTGCAGGTAAAATGCAGCATGTTCTATTTTTTTTGTGGAACTGGAACGCACTGGAACAAACACTGCCATTTAGAACCATATAACCAACTTTCCATGCATTTTTGATGCATAAAAAACGCAATGGACTGCATGTGGTGTGAAATGTCTCTTAAGCAATTTGGCATATTTAAAGGCACTTCTCCTTGTTTTGTTTTTGGTGTTGTCCAAATTGGTGACATTGATACATGTCCCTTAGGGTGGTACCTGGGCCCTCATTTTAAGGCCAATAGCTAGAAAATAAGCCAGCCAAGTGGGGACTAGCAAAATTAACAAGTCAGTTCCCATAGACTGCAATGGTATTTGTTGGTAGGGGGGGGGGTGATTGTCCCATCTCTAATTTTGTAGCATGCTGGATGATGTGCTTAATTTTGGACAGGGGGGGGGGGGGGTTATTTTCTGCTAGATGCATTTGAGTTCTTCTGAGCATGCCCAGGCAGTTAGATTTTTTTGTGGTTCTTTTTGTGTGTGAACAGCACCTGGATATTTCTGGGCATGCTCAGAGAGGGTTTTTATGGGTTAGTAATTGAGGGACATCCTTAACAGGTGTGCCCACTTTGAAGTTCAGTCTCTACATTGGGTGAACTTGCATTTTGTGTGCTTCATGGACTGTGCATGTGTTTTCAATTGCCTCATTAGCACACAAACCTATGTTATATAAAGCTCGCAGATAGCATCCTCTCCCTTGCCCTGAAACGAGGCAAGTGTGTGTGTGCGTGCGTGCGTGCGTGCGTGCGTGCGTGTGTGTGGGGGGGGGGGGAAAGTACATTTTGGTGTCCTTATCGAGTTTGTAACACATGTATTTTATTTGTTATGTCTTTTGTGGATTGTATTTTTTTGTGTGGGGGAAATGTTTCCCTTAAAATAATTTTGATGTTGTTAATGTGTGTCATTTGTTCACTTTGATTTAATTGTCTGTGCTGCATTATTTTGCAAAAACGTTCTCAAGATGTTGTGAGTCTGTAACTGTTTCAAATTGACCCTGTTTTTTATTTTGGCTTTCCTTTTGTTGACCAATAAAATTTGATGCAAAGTTTTGAGGTTTGTTTTGCGTTTTCTGTGCAACAAATGTGACAGCTGTTTGGCATGTCAAAACAAAACAGGTGTGATTTGTCTCCCCTGGTGCCTTCATGCTAGCATATGCATGTATTGTGTGCTGCCATGGATAATCACCAGGAAATGAAAAATACAGAGCTGTAAGTATTCAATTTTTCATTTTTTACTGCAGTGGTTCTCAGCCTCAGTCCTCAAGTACCCCCAACAGGACATGTTTTTTGAATTTATCTTATTGAGAATTGCTGTCCAAAATACAAAACCATTGACTGTGATTTAAAGCACATGTGCAAGATGAAGGAAAACCTGCAAACATGGCCTGTTGGGGGTACTTGAGAAGCACTGATTTAGAGCACTGCACTTAAAAATAGCTCAAGGCAATACGATTCTTATTGTGGGCATTTTGAGGGAAACAAAGTAAGTGTAATGCCGCGTACACATGTACGTTTTTAATGCCATTTTTTAAACCAACGTTTTTCTCGTCGTTTTTTTTCTTGTTTCCTCTCAAGCCTGTCTTGCATCCACACGATCATTAAAAAAACGCTCGAGCAAAGCGCAGTGACGTACGACGGCACTATAAAGGGGAAGTTCCGTTCTAATGACGCTTTTGTTGATTTCGTGTTACCGCGTGTTAGTAAAAGTTTGGTGAGAGACGATTCGCGCCTTTTCAGTCTTCGTGCTTTGAAGATCGTTTTGTGGAGTTCAGTTTGTGCCTGTGGGTTCGTATCTGTCTTGCAGTGCTTGTAGTCAGTTTGTATCTGTTTATTCAGTGCGTTCTTGTCTGCTCGTTCCTGTTTTTCAGCTTGTTCTTCATAGGCCTTGCTGTTCTTCCGTGCGTTCTTCTAGTTCGTTCTGAGCAACCGACCGTTATCTAGCCATGTTGCGGCTACGTACTCGTCGTAGAGTTCGTGCTGTAGTTGGTGCAGGGGTTCATGCTGTATCCCGACTCCAGGCCATGAACAGAGTGAGGAGGAGTTCATGGACCAAGAATTGGTTGCTCCAGCGGCACCAGTTCTGTCACATGCCTTTGTTGCGGGAGATCAGGGAGAATAATCCTGTGGATTACAGGAATTTTCTCAGGATGTCTGACCCCGTATTTCAGCATCTGTTGGCTTTGGTGTCCCCCTACATTACCAGGCAGGACACCGTTATGCGGGAAGCCATCAGTGCTGAGCAGAGGCTCATCGCCACGTTGCGATACCTGGCGACTGGGAAAAGCCTGCAGGACCTCAAGTTCTCAACAGGCATCTCCCCCCAGGCTCTGGGGATCATTATACCAAAGACTTGTTCTGCCATCCTGTAAGTTTTGCAGGAGGACTATATTAAGGTAAGTGTTCTAATTTAAAACATCACATTGTATGTATTTCTTTCTTATGTTTTTTTTTTTTTTATCAGTCATATTTCCCATGATTCTTAGCTGCAGGGAATGTCCCCTTTCTCCACATGCATGTTAATTTTTTTGGATGTTTTTTTTAGGCCTACATTTAAATTTTCCTTAGATAACCTCTCCAGCATGCTATCCTGGGGCCATACCCACCTAGCCTAGTCATTTCCATTTCTTTTTTTCTCTGCTCCATTGTAATGCTTTACCCTAAACGCCCCCTAAAGATTGCATAGGAATGTTACATTTTGTTAAACTTCATACAGAGTGCTACAGCCTTGATTTGTGATCTCCCCAACTCATCTTCAACCCCCCCAAGTTTTTTTTTGGGGTTTGTTTTTGTTTTTTTGTTGCTTACTAATAATGTTTTCATTTTTCTTTTTATCCTAATGTTGGTCATGAATGGTTTTCTAAAATCTGCTTGCAATGTTTCTGTCTCAAAGTATTAATTTTTATTTTATTTAACTCCACAGTTCCCTTCTACGCCGCATGAATGGCAGAATGTGGCATCTGAGTTTGCCCAAAGATGGAACTTTTCAAACTGTGGAGGGGCCATCGACGGCAAGCATGTTCGGGTCGTACCACCACCCCATTCGGGATCCTTTTATTACAATTATAAGGGGTTCCACAGCATCGTCATGATGGCAGTGGTGTCGGCCACCTACAAATTCATGTATGTGGACGTTGGCAAAAATAGAAGAATGTCAGATAGAGGAGTGTTTGCACAGACCGAGTTTGGGGAACGGCTCCTATCAGATCAGCTGGTCTTGCCACCAGTGGAGCAGAATGTAGAGGGACTCCCATTTGTTTTTGTGGCGGATGAGGCATTTAGCCTGGGTCCCTATTTAATGAGACCATTCCCCCAACGCACCCTCACCCCTGAGAGGAGGGTGTTTAACTATCGGCTGGCCAGAGCAAGAAGGGTGGTGGAAAATGCCTTTAGCATCATGGCCAGCCGATTAAGCCTGTTCCTCACCTCCATCCACCTTGCCCCCTATAAATGAAACCATGTAGTAACGACTTGTTGCGTGCTCCATAATTTTTTGAGGGTGCATTCTTCCAATTACCTCACTTTGAGTGGGCCTGAGGCCTCATTAGTTGACAATGTTAATTTAGTGGCCCTGGAAGCTGGCCGTCCAGGCTTGACCCCCCAAACCGGACGTGATGTTAGACAAAAATATGTTGAATATTTTGTGGGTAGGGGGGCCATTTGATATGCCTGAGGATGCTTAAAATTATTATTTTGTAAAATAAAACCTTTCTTTGAGAAAATATTTGTATTGTGTTTTAGATTTGTATTCTTTTATATTTCTCGTAGGTTTACCTAGTGCACTTGTAGTGCCATGTGTATTTAGCATTCTTAAATAGCCTTGATTGTCAGTGTAAACACAAAACATTGATTATTTCACTTTGCACAACATTTACATAATGAAGCCACAAATTGTTGGTAATAAAATAAAAAAATTTTTTTTTTTTTTAATGAAAAATCCTTTTAAATGTAGATGTATCAAAAATATTTTTTGGGGTAAAACACATGAACAGCCATGCATAAAAAACAAACTAAAAAACTTTAATGTAAATTTAAACATGTACTATTCATTAAAGCTGAAAAGAAACAAAAACCTTCAAAAACACAGCAAGTTCAAAGTTCTTTTGTGTTAAAAAATTAAACACGCCCAAGCACAGCCATGATCTTTTGTAGCCTTTCCTCCACCCGCTTGGTATTTTGCCTGATCTCTATCAAGTCTCCCTTTATTTTTTCATGGTCACGACAGCAGACCATTAGGTATTGGATCAGGATCTGGGCACTGTGCCTTGTAAACTTTTCGGGGTCTTCAGCCAGAACAGCACCTAAATAAAAAAACAAAATGTACTATAGAATATGTAGGCCTACATCTATTAACCTGCATCTGTCTGGTTTGACAGTGACCTGTTGTGGTGCCACTTTCCACTTCCTCAACTTCACGTTCCTCTCCATCATGTGGTTCTGGGGGTCTTGTTGAAGGTGTGGGATTTATAGGCTCATCTGGCGTAGCTTTTTGAAGCCCTATGGAGATTGCAATCAAAGGTATAGTTTAATTCCAAAATAATAATTACATACAACTAAAAACCCTGAAAGGGAATTTTGAAAGATTATTTGGAAGTGTGGTCCAATTTTAAATTCATCCCCAGTGACAACCTGAACACGTGATTGGATACATAGCCAAAACAAGAACATATACTTTTTTTAATAAAGTTTGTCATATTGAAACACCCCCAAGTATATACACTGGATCACCTGTGTGTGACACCCTAAATATTTATTGGTTTTGGGCCACACTTGTACTACTGCGTTCAGATGTTTAATCAGCTGCTGAGCATTCTCTCCCTTTAACATTACAATGCATACCCTTTTAATTAGTCAAAAATATAAAAGTTGTATTCTAAAAAGAATTCAACTTCTTTCAAAAATTATCTCCACAAAAAAATATATAAAATTTGGGTGTTCACACTGGATGATCCAAAAACATCGTATTAAGAAGTGTACGGCGAAAGAGCTTTACTACGTCCGTTTACTGTGCGGACGAACATGAAAGTTGTTATCTTTCACTGTACTATCTCAAAGTCAAAAATTCACAACTTAATACAAGTACTAATCTTTAGCTAGGAAAATGTATGAAAATTACTTACTTTTTCCTAAAACTTTCTTGATTCTTTTGTATTGGTCGGGCTCCCGCAACTTGAGATCAGACCACCGTTTTCGGAGCTGTTCCTTCGTTCTGCACACCCCGAATTATTGGTGAAGAGTTTTGACCACTTTGTCCATAATTTTTGACTTGACAAGATTAGGCCTTTTATACGGCCCATGCTTGGCATCATAATCCTCCCTGCTCAAAATGGCGACCATCTCCACCATTTCCTCGAATGACATGTTGGATGCCTTATATCTCTGGGATCGGGATTTGGGTTCCTCAGGAATTTCCTCCTCTGTCGAGGTAATCTCAGCCACCTGTGTCTCCGCCATGTTGTTTAGCACTACGACGAGCGAGAAGGGGCAGGGAAAGTACAATATCGAACGTCAGGGGCGGTGAAAGCGTGCAGAGTTTCACGCATGCGCAGTGTATATAAAGCGAATATCCATGTGTCGAAAATACGTTCATTTGCCGGGAGAGGGAGTTAGCACCGAACGTGTTCACCAAGGTACATAACATTTTAAGGATTTGTGTTTCTTCAGAGGATGAGATTTGGGGCCTATATCTGACCAAAATGATTATTTGATGAATGTTGACTGAAACATTTTTTTTTAATTGGCTCTTGATTTTACAGATAAAATGAAGAGTTTCAAAAATCCAGATTTCATGGGGGAGTTCATCGATAGATGGAAGGAACTCCCTGTCCTGTGGCAGACTAAAAATGCATCTAAAAAAAATAAGGCGGCCAGGACAGCAGCACTGGAGAGCCTGCTTGCATTTGTCTAAACCCAGATCCCCAGAACAACTATCCAAGATGTTAAAACCAAACTAGCTACCATCAGGGGCACATACAGGACCCAGAGGAATATGGTCCTGAAGTCCCAGAGGTCAGGTGCTGCAGCAGATAAGGTTTATAAACCCAGTCTGTGGTACTACAGCAAGTTATCTTTTCTGGATGACCAGCTGGAAGTGAGGGAATCTCTGTCAACCCTTCCCCCCAGTGGTCTATCCAGCTTTCCTTGCAGCCAACCCTCCAGCCTTCCTTGCAACCCTTCTCTGGCTTCCTCAGAGGATCAAGCAGAGGTCCTTGAGGAGGCCGATTTGGATATTTGGAGCCAGGTATAGTATTGATATCTACATTTATATGTTACAAAAGTGATGATTTAAAATTGATGTTAGTATTGTTATGTATTTAATGTCAGCAAAAAAATGGCTTTACAGAGCAATAGACAGTAGTGGTCAAATTTGATGGGGACAAGCCAAAAATATCAGGAGTATGAATCTTTGGGAATTTAATCACTTTTGCCATTCAATTTAAAAATGTCTGGAGGTGAACAATGTGTGTGATTGATGATGGCAAAAACTAAAGAATGTCCCTTTTTTATTTTACAGCCAGAGCAGAGCCAGGAAGAGTGTGATGTTGGGGACCAGGAGGAGGCAGGGCCCAGTGGCACACAGGAGGAGGCTGGGCCCAGCACAAGAGCCCAGATGCCTCCCCTGAAAATAATACAACGAGGGCCAAGGAGAGTTAGGCAGGTGGAGGAGGAAACCAGAGCCTTCCTAAGAGAGGCTACTGTGGCCCTCAGAGAGGCACCCTCTGCTGAAGAGGGCTATGCCACAGTCCTGGCACATAAATTAAGCCAGATGGACTTGAGGCAATGCCTATACAGCGAGAACCTCATGCTGAAGGTCATAAACAGGGGTTTGCTAGGTGAACTGACACAGTTCACCGACATAACTGAGGTTGTCCCTCCTCCTCCACCTCCTCCTCCTCCTCCTACTCCTCCTCCTGCCACAACCTCTCCTCCTGAGCCCCAGCCTCCGAGGAAGCAAGCAACAAAGGCTGCAGGGAAGGCTGCAGAGAAGGCTGAAGAGAAGGCTACAAGGAAGAGGAAAAAATAAGGACTGCTGTAGTACCACAGACTGGGGACATATCTGACTTATCTGCTGCTGTTCCTGACCTCTAGGAGTTTAAGCCAAGATTGGGCTCCTTTTTTTTGTGATAATTCAAGAGTTTGGTTTTCTCTTCTTGGATGGTTGTTGTGGGGTCCAAAGGATGCACAAATGCAAGCAGGCTCTCCAGTGCTGCCTTCCCCTTTAATTTGTTATCTCCCTAAATAATGGATTATTTTGTTTTGCTTACAATACTTGACTATGTGATTTCTATTCTAAAAGAGTTTGCTAGGGAGTAGGCAGGGACATTTCTAAATAATATTATTGTTATTAACAAGGGACACAAATCTACTTGACAAATAATATTTATGTCAAAATACAATACGAAATCTATAAGGAAAAAATAAGCCAAAATATATAAAAGAAGCCAAAAAATATATAATAAATCTAACTTAAATAAAACAAAAAATAAATAAAACCCCCCCCAAAAAAAAATAATAATTTGGGGAGATCTTTACATTTATTTATAAATTTAGGAGGGAGATCTGGCTTAGCAAGAATATTTTAAAATCATTAGATCAATTAGGAATTAGTTAAGAAACAAGTTTGCCATAACTCGGAATATCATTAGCAAAAGAAGCTAATTATTTAAGCATTATCAAAAGAAGAAAGGAATGCGCAGCATTAAAACGATGCTATTATTTCCAGCGTGACGAATGTGCCATCTCCATTTCAAACGCTAGCTTTACCAAAACGTGCGCTCCCGTCTCATACTTGATTCTGAGCATGCGCGTTTTTTTTTCACCTTGTAAAAGCATACAAACTATCGTTTTTCACGTCGTTAAAAAAACGACATGAAAAACAACGTGAAAAAACAGAGCATGTTCGAAATTTTTAATGCCCGTTTTTCACGCCGTTAAAAATGCTCTGGAGCATACACACGATCGGTTTTAATGGCCATTTTTAAAAATGGAATTTTTAACGCCATAAAAAACGATCATGTGTACACAGCATTAGAACCCCTGCTTTTGTTTTTTGTTTTTTTAGGTTGGGCTTTGTGTCCCCTTTTAGTAAAATTGGCTTCACTTCCTGTCACACAGCTAAACAGGAAGTGAAGGTAAAACCCTACCAATGTCTTTTCTTGGGGACACACAGATCAATCTAACTAGTGTCCCCATTAAGCAAATTGCACTCTAGCACTTTGTTGTGTACACCCCAAATCATTGGGTAGTTTGGGGTTTAGTAAAGACAAATCCACTCTGCAGTAAAAGTGTAGCTGCTGAAAAAATAACATCCAATCATATAAAAGCAAAGATGGTGTTTTTTTTGTTTGCATGTCCCCCTCGGATATCCAGCAAGTGCACTTGTAGTGCAAAGTAGATTTGCCTTTAGTAAATAAACCCCAAAGTCCAAAATACCTAATAATTTGGGGTGTACCCCGCAAAATGCTGGAGTGCAATGTACATAATGGGGAAAGTATTTAGATTGACCTGTGTGTCCCCAAGGAAAGACATTGGTAGGGATTTCCCCTCACATCCTGTGTGGCTATGTGACAGGAAGTGAATTATTTGGAAGGATAAAGTGGCCAAATTTGGGAGTTGTCTTCACCCTATCAGGGGTGCAGACATCCCCAAAAACTGTCTAGACTTGTAATCCCTCTGCACTCTATCCCCAAGCAAAAATAGTAGAAGGATTTCATTTAGTTTAACTTTGCAAAGACACATTCCTAAGTTGAATTGTGATGCATGTTAATGGCCCATGTAGACCCTCTTTAATCACTTGAGATCAGCGCTATAACTGATCGACGGCCACAGTACGGTCCTCAATTGCCGGGAGTCCGTCAATAGATGTCCTCCCCTTCGCGCGCGCGTGCGCTGTGGTCACCGAGTCACTGAGACTCGAGTGATGACAGATCCAAGTAAGGGGCCGATCCCTGCCCTTTACCATGTGATCAGCTGTCAGCCACTGACAGCTGATCACGTTATGTAAACAAAAGCTGGGTAATGGTTTTTGTTTTCTCCTTGTGCTGACAGCGTGAGCATAAAAAAAGGCAATCACCGGCTTATGTGCAAGGGACATCGGGCCCGAAGAGAAAGAGGCAATTCTGTGACAATCAGTAGCCCGTGCCAGTGCCACCTATCAATGCCCACCACTGGTGCCAATCAGTGCCACCTAGCAGTGCTGCCTATCAGTGCCCATCACTGCCAACCATCATTGCCACCTAGCAGTGCCACTTCTCAATGCCCACCAGTGCCAACTAGCAATGCCACCTCTCAGTGCCCACCCTTGCCACCTTATCGGTGCCCATCAGTGCAGTCTCATCAGTGTACATCAATGAAGGTTAAAAATTACCTTTTTTCTAAATTTTCGAAATATTAACCACTTTCCTACCGCCCACTGTCAAATGACATCCTTGGCTTTGTGCGGTGACATCTGAATGATGCCTGCAGTTGCAGGCATCATTCAGATATCATTCTTTTCGGCCAGCGATTCTGTGCATGATAAAAACGATCATAGCGGCAGTTCCGCCGCTTGATCGTTCTAATAGGCGGCGGGAGGCGACGTCCCACGTCCCCCCCTCCCACTGCCATCCGGTGCTTCTCCGGGCTCTCCCGTGCCATCTGAGTGAGTGAATAACTTGTATAGCGCTACAAATGTGAACTAAATCGCCTCAAGGCGCTTTGCATCCAGTGCCGTCCTGATCCATCAGAATAGGTGGGTCTTAAGTTTTTTCCTGAAGGCTCGATGGTTTTCTTCCATGCAGATATCTGTGGGTAGAGCGTTCCATAGCCGTGGTCCTTGGACTGCAAATCTTCGTTCTCCCTTTGATTTGTAGCGGGACTTGGGGATATGAAGGAGGTTTTGGTTGGTTGATCGGAGAGTGCGATTGGGGGTGTAGTGTTTTATCTTCTCGCATACATATTGTGGAGCGTTTCCCTGTGTACACTTGTGGGTGAGGCAGAGGGTCTTGAATGTGATTCGATCCTTTACGGTTAGCCAATGAAGGGTCCTCAGTGATGGGGTGATGGATTCCCAAGGTTTTTTTCCGTTACCAGCCTGGCAGCCGTGTTCTGGACGACTTGTAGGCGCGAAATCTGGTATTTGGGTAGTCCGAGGTAGAGGGCGTTTGCATAATCGAGTCGGGAGTTGATAATTGTTCCAACTACTACTGCTGTATCCTCTTCTGGGATGAAGGGGATGAGTCTACGTAGCAGGTGGAGGAGATGGTGAGATCCGCTGACTACTGATCCAATTTGTGCATTCATCGACATCTCCGAGTCAAAGATGACTCAGAGACTTTTGACTTTGGTACTTGGGGTGATGGTCTGTCCAAGGATGGTGGGGAGTGTCCAAGGAGTCTTAGTTTTTGTCTTTCGGTTTGCGTGGAGGAGAAGGAGTTCTGTTTTGGATCCGTTGAGTTTGAGAGAATTCTCAGTCATCCAATCATCGATCACTGTGAGGCAGTTTTCCAATCCGTGATATTGGTCTTTTTTCCCGGTGATACGAAAGTAGAGTTGGGTGTCATCAGCGTATGAGTGGTAACACAGGTCCTGTTTGCTGATGATTTTGAGGAGTGAGCGGAGGTAGATGTTAAAGAGCACGGGTGACAGGGGTGATCCTTAAGGGACTCTGCAAGTAATTGCGTGAGTTTCAGAGGTGAAGGCTCCTAGTTTCACTGTCTGGGAACGATTATCTAGGAAGGATGTGAACCAGGGTAGGTCAGGGTCTGCGACTCCTGCTACTTCTTTAAGGCGAATGAGTAGCGTTTTGTGGTCTACTGTGTCGAACGCTGCACTGAGGTCCAGCAGCACCAGGAGACATGATTCTCCGTCATCTGCTGCTTTGAGAGTGTCATCCCATATTTTAAGAAGTGCTGTTTCTGTGCCATGGCCTGGGCGGAAGCCTGATTGTAGTGGATCCAAGAGTTTGTAAGTGTCCAAATGGAGTTGTAGCTGTTGTACTACTGCTTTCTCCATAATCTTGGAGATGGTGTTGAGGCTTGTTACCGGTCTGCGGTAGTTTGGGTCTTTGGGGTCGAGGTTGGGTTTCTTTAGGAGGGGTTTGATTATGCCTTGCTTGAGAGAGATCGGAACAATCCCTTCTTTGAATGATTGATTTACGAGGTGTGTTATGGTGGGTGCTAAAATGTCGCTACATTCTTTCAGGGAGTTTTGTAGAGATTATGTCATTTGGAGATGTGCTGTCTCTGAGGCTTCTGATTATATTTTTGGTGGTGTCGATGGTGATCGGGACCAGCAAAAATTTTGTCAATTGTATAATGTTCGTATTGATTTCCTCTATTTGCTTTGGCAGAGCAGGGTTGGTTGTTTTTTTCTGTTGAATTATTTCCCGAATGTTTTTGATTTTGTCGATAAAAAAATCCGATAGCTCATTGCAGAACTCTTGGGTTTCGTTTGCTGGAGGTTCTAGGCAGGTAGGGTTCATAGTCTGAGTAACTAGTTTGAAGAGTTCACATGGTCGGTTTAGGCCTTTTTTGATGGTGTTAGAGAAATGTTTCTTTTTTTGCTTTGAAAATTACTTTGTGATATTTCTTAGTGAGTGCTTTGTAATTAGTGTAGTTTTCCTTAGTTGGGTTTCTTCTCCAGGCTCCTTCAGCTCTTCTGCGTTCTTGCTTCAGTAGAGTAAGAGTGTCATTAAACCAGCCTGAGTTGTTTTTGCGAATGAGTGCTCTGCGTCTCGGAGCGACTGTGTCTGCTGTTTGTAGTAATGCTTTGTTTAAGGAGTTGAGTGTTTGTTCCGTTGCGTGGTTGTGATTTTGCATTCCTATTTTTTTTTGATAGAGTAGTTTTGAAGAGTTCCGAGTGTAGTTTCTTTTGAAATCTTGTCCAGTATGTTATTGAGTGTTCTGGTTTTTGGGAGATGGTGTTGGTGGTAATTTTAAATTTGATAGCGTGGTGGTCCGTCCATGGTAACGGCATGTTCTCCAGTGTGTTGATGTCCAGATTTTGTTTGAAGATGAGGTCAAGAATGTGACCCGATCCATGCGTGAGGGCATTTATCAATTGCTGCAGACCTAATTCTTCCAATTGGTTGATGCAGGAGGTGGCGATGGGGTCCTGAGTGGAGTTAGCCCAGAGGTTGAAGTCCCCGAGTAATAAGACGTTTTTGGTTTTTAAAGTGTATGTCGAGATGAATTCGGTAAAGGGTGTGAGGAGATTTGTCTTTGGTCCTGGCGGTCTGTAACATAGCAGTATGTGAATGGTGTCCTGGGGTGTTGTTTGGAGTTGCAGAGTGAGTGTCTCCATGAACGGCAATGAGTTCTGTAGAGTTGGTTTGATGATGGAGAGGTGAGATTTTAAAGGAGTAGTAAAGTTACATGTTTTTTCACCTTAATGCATCCTATGCATTAAGGTGAAAAAACATTCGACAATACCGCCCCCACCCCGAGCCCCCGTTTTTCTTACCTGGCCCCTCGAAAGTCCCATGCTCGTCCCCGTCATCCTCTTCGTTTTTCTGCCTGGCCGCCGATTGGCTACACTGGATAGATTGAACGCAGCGCAGCCATTGGCTGGCGCTGCTGTCAATCACATCCAATGACGCGGCACGCCGGGGGGCGGGGCCGAGTGATACAGTCGGCGGCTATGGCCGCCGCTGTATCACGGGAGCGCGCCCGCAATCACTCCACACCATGCGAGCTCACTCGCATTAAGGTGTGGAGTCCTTGCGGGGAGGAGCCAAGACAGCCGCCGAGGGACCCCAGAAGACCAGGATCGGGGCCACTGTGTGCAAAACGAGCTGCACAGTGGAGGTAAGTATAACATGTTTGTTATTTTTAATGAAAAAAAAAAAAGGTATAGTGCTCCTTTAAGATCACTGCTAGGCCTCCTCCTCTTTGTCCTATTCTATGCTCGTTTAGGATGCAGTAGTTCTCAGGTACTAATTATGTTAGGATGGTGTTACAGTCTGGTGTTAGCCAGCTTTCCGTGATAAAGAGGCAATCTATGTCGTTTTGCGTGATGAAGTCGTGAATTTCCTGTCTGTGCTTGGCTGCCGATCTGGTGTTGATCAGGGCGCATGATAAATGTTGTAGTTGAAGTGGTGTTTTTGTGTTTTTGATAGTCGATTGTCGATTGATCCTTAGCAGTATTTTTTGGGTGGAGGTTGGTAATTAGGGATGAGCTTCGAGTTCGAGTCGAACTCATGTTCGACTCGAACATTGCCTGTTCGCCCGTTCGCCGAACAGCGAACAAATTGGGGTGTTCGCGGCAAATTCGAAAAATCTTTGGGAGAAATCTAAAGTGCTAATTATAAAGGCTTATATGCAAGTTATTGTCCTAAAAAGTGTTTGGGGACCCGGGTCCTGCCCCAGGGGACATGTATCAATGCAAAAATAAGTTTTAAAAACGGCCGTTTTTTCGGGAGCAGTGATTTTAATAATGCTTAAAATGAAAAAATAAAAGTGAAATATTCCTTTAAATTTCGTACCTGGGGGGTGTGTATGATATGCATGTAAAGTGGCGCATGTTTCCCGTGCTTAGAACTGTCCCTGCAAAAAATGTCATTTTTGAAAGAAAAAAAATGCATTTAAAACTGACTCGCGGCTATTAATGAATTGTCGGCTCCCGGCAATACATACAAAAGTCATTGATAAAAAAATAAAAAAAAGCGTGGGGGTTCCCCAGAATTCAATTACCAGGCCCTTCAGATCTGGAATGGATATTAAGGGGAACCCCGCCGCAAATTTAAAAAAAAATGGCGTGGAGTCCCCCTAAAAATCCATACCAGACCCCTTATCCGAGCACGCAACCTGGCCGGCCGCAGGGGAAAAGGGGGGGACGAGAGAGCGGCCCCCCTCCCTCCTGAACCGTACCAAGCCACATGCCCTCAACATGGGGAGGATGTCCCCATGTTGATGGGGACAAGGGCCTCATCCCCACAACCCTTGCCCGGTGGTTGTGGGGGTCTGCGGGCGGGGGGCTTATCGGAATCTGGAAGACCCCTTTAACAAAGGGGACCCCCAGATCCCGGCCCCCCCTATGTGAATTGGTAAGGGGTACATTGTACCCCTACCATTTCACGAAGAAAGCGTAAAAAAATGTTTAAAAAAAACACACAAACACCTTGAAAAAGTCCTTTATTAAAAAAAAAAAAAACATTCCAGCGGTAAAATCCAGTGTCCCGCGGCGATCCCGATGTCCAGCCCTGTCCTTCATTGGTTGTGCCTGAGCGGACCTGATGGGGAACTCCCTCTCAGTATTTTAAATGTATAGACCCGCCCCTTCTAAAGTTCCCCATCAGGTCCGCTCATGAGAAGGGGCGGGTCTATACATGTATTACCACAGTGAGAGAAGTTCCCCATCAGGTCCGCCCCCTCGGTATGTCCGACCCGCCTACGTCATTGGCTTGAGCGGGGAACTTCCTTCACTATGTAATTTAAATTTACATAGTGAAGGAAGTTCCCCGCTCAAGCCAATGACGTAGGCGGGGTCGGACATACCGAGGGGGCGGACCTGATGGGGAACTTTGTTCGCTGTGTAATACATGAATAGACCCGCCCCTTCTCACGTTCCGCATCTGGTCCGCTGAGCGGACCTGATGGGGAACTTTAGAAGGGGCGGGTCTATACATTTAAAATACTGAGAGGGAGTTCCCCATCAGGTCCGCTCAGGCACAACCAATGAAGGACAGCGCTGGACATCGGGATCGCCGCGGGACACTGGATTTCACCGCTGGAATGTTTTGTTTTTTTTGTTTTTTTTTTTAAAAAGGACTTTTTCAAGGTGTTTGTGTGTTTTTTTTAAACATTTTTTTACGCTTTCTTCGTGAAATGGTAGGGGTACAATGTACCCCTTACCAATTCACATAGGGGGGGCCGGGATCTGGGGGTCCCCTTTGTTAAAGGGGTCTTCCAGATTCCGATAAGCCCCCCGCCCGCAGACCCCCACAACCACCGGGCAAGGGTTGTGGGGATGAGGCCCTTGTCCCCATCAACATGGGGACATCCTCCCCATGTTGAGGGCATGTGGCCTGGTACGGTTCAGGAGGGAGGGGGGGCCGCTCTCTCGTCCCCCCCTTTTCCCCTGCGGCCGGCCAGGTTGCGTGCTCGGATAAGGGGTCTGGTATGGATTTTTAGGGGGACTCCACGCCATTTTTTTTTTTAATTTGGGGTGGAGTTCCCCTTAAAATCCATGCCAGATCTAAAGGGCCTGGAATGGATATTTGGGGGAACCCCATGTCAATTTTTTTTTAAATTTGCGGCGGGGTTCCCCTTAATATCCATTCCAGACCTGAAGGGCCTGGTAATTGGATTCTGGGGAACCCCCACGCTTTTTTTTTTTTTTTATCAATGACTTTTGTATGTATTGCCGGGAGCCGACAATTCATTAATAGCCGCGAGTCAGTTTTAAATGCATTTTTTTCTTTCAAAAATGACATTTTTTGCAGGGACAGTTCTAAGCACGGGAAACATGCGCCACTTTACATGCATATCATACACACCCCCCAGGTACGAAATTTAAAGGAATATTTCACTTTTATTTTTTCATTTTAAGCATTATTAAAATCACTGCTCCCGAAAAAACGGCCGTTTTTAAAACTTCTTTTTGCATTGATACATGTCCCCTGGGGCAGGACCCGGGTCCCCAAACACTTTTTAGGACAATAACTTGCATATTAGCCTTTATAATTAACACTTTAGATTTCGAACGTTCGAGTCCATTGTATTTAATAGGGTTCTAAAGTTTACACAAACATTTTGTCTGTTCGCAGGTTCTGGTGCGAACCGAACAGGGGGGTGTTCGGCTCATCCCTGTTGGTAATGTTGAGGCAGTATTCCTTAGCCTGTGGAGGGTATCCGCTGAGTATTTAAAGTTGCACATGATGGGAAGGAAAAAGGTGGTGGGATGGTGAATAGGGCCCAATGACCTAGCCACCCCCCTGTTGGTCCAGAGGAAGGCGAAAAACCCCAGCCGAGTCAAGGCCAATTGCTACAGCAGGGGAAAATTCCTTCCTGACCCCCCGAGAGGCAATCGGGTAAACCCTGGATCAACTTCCTACTGGTTGGAGGTGCCCCAGTGTACTTACCAGGTCGGCACACAGGCCCACTGGAGAGAGAAACGGGGAGAGGGTGATGGGCTGGTCGGAGTTAGGCTGCAGCCCCTGTCTGGGGCTTTGGAGAATGAATTGGCCGGCGCGGATGGGAAGCTTAGAGATGACTGGTGACCAGATGGTCACCAGTCATCTCTATGACCGTCGGAGGCCGGGAGCGACGTTATGACATCACGCCGGGTTCCCGTATGTAAACAAAGCCGTGATCTCGGCTGTCAGCATGAGATCGGTGAATTTTTTTGACCGATCTCATGCTTTCCAGCCTGGAGGAGAGATGTGGGGTCTTATTGACCCTGCATCTCTTCATAAAGAGGACCTGTCACAATAGATTCCTATTACAAGGGATGTTTACATCCCTTGTAATAGGAATAAAAGTGATAAAAAAAAAAAAAAAAAGTTAAAAAAAGAGTAAGAAATACAAAAAAGTAAAAAAACAAAAAAAAACGCCCATGTCCCCGGTAGCTCGCGCTCAGAAGCGAACACACACGTAAGTCCCGCCCACATACGCCGTTCAAAGTACACATGTGAGGTATTGCTGCGTGCGTTAGAACAAGTGCAACAATTCTAGCACTAGACCTCCTCTGTAATGCGAAAATGGTAACGTGTAAAAATTTTGAAAGCATCGCCTAGGGAGATTTTTAAGTACTGAAGTTTGGTGTCATTCACTGAGTGAGCGCAATTTTAAAGCGTGACATGTTAGGTATCTATTTACTCAGCATAACAACATCTTTCACATTATCCCAAAAAATTGGGCTACCTTTACTGTTTTGTAATTTTTTTTTATTCACGAAACCATTTTTTCTTTTTTTTAAAAAGGCGTTTGAAAATTTATTGCGCAAATACCGAGCGAGCTAAAAATTTGCAATGACCGCCATTTTATTCCCTAGGGTGTCTGCTAAAAAAACCATATATAATGTTTGGGGTTTTGAAGTAATTTTCTAGCCCTAAATTTATGATTTTTACATGAAGGAGAGAAGTGCCAGAATAGGCCCAGTGCTGAAGTGGTTAAAATATCCAATTTTTTTTTTTTTAGTCGGTCTTTTGTATTTATAGAAAAAAAAATAAACGCAGAGGTGATCAAATAGCACCAAAAGAAAGCTCTATTTGTGTGACAAAAAATAATACATTTTCATTGAGTTACAGTGTTGTATGAGCGCGCAATTGTCATTCAAAGTGCATCAGCGCTGAAATGTGAAAATTGGTCTGGGCAGGAAGGGGGTCTAAGTGGCCAGTAAGCAAGTGGTTAATATAAGGCTACATGCACACGGACGTTTTTCCAGCCGCTTGTTTGAGCGTTTTTAGCAGCTTAAAAACGTCTCTCCATGTTAGCCTATGGCCTCATGGCCACCATGGCGTTTTTGAGCTGTAAATGGCATAGGCGTTTTTATGCCCCATGTACATGGGACGCTGGTGTTCACTGTTCAGAACTAAGATTGAAAGCGGCGTTTAGAAAGGCGCGCTTTGTGGCGTTTGCATGCCGTGTTTTACCACATTTGCGTCTATATGCGTTTAGTTAGGAAACATCATAAGGAGCCACCCTAAGCTCCAAAAACAGTATTATTAACGATTGCAGCTATTTTGTGAGACCAGAGTGAGTATCAGCAGCTGAGAGAGCAGCAGTGTACTTGTATTTAGCGTGTCACTTGCCACATCACTTGCCCCAAGTTGTGGATTGTCCACTTGCCACGTCAGCTGCCCCAAGTTGTGGATTGTCCACTTGCCACTTCACCTGACCCAAATTGTGGATTGTCCACTTGCCACGTCACCTGCACCAAGTTGTGGATTGTCCACAATACAATGGAAGCAATTTCCTTATTTTTTTGATATATATATATATTTTGAATGGTTTTTCCTCACTTGTCATAATTTTTGAGTTTATCAATGTAAAAAAAGAGGTCACCTTTAAAAACGCTTCTAAACTAAATTGCGGCTAAACGCCGGTACCGCGTCTGAAACGTGGAAATCTTTGGCGTCTGAAGGCATTTTTAGGCTTTGTGAAAAACGATGTTAAACGCAACTGCAGATGTTTTTTTCCAGGCCAAAAAACGTGTTTTGGATGTAATAGAATTCAATGGACCCGGATCCAAAACGCAAGTCGTCTCCCCGCTCTCCGGTTTTTCTCCCGCTCTCCGGTGCCTTCTCCACGATCTCCGGTTCTTTCTGCCTTCTGCCGGACGCCCCGCTATCTTCTTCCAGCTCTTTTGCTAGCGGGGTCCCGGTCTTCATCGTCGTCTTTCTCCGTCTGATGTTGCCTCGTCGCTGTCCGCCGCTACAATGCTCTGCCCGCGGAGCGCACCCACTTATATTGGCATGGGGCGTGGTCACCGGGTGATGCCACTCGCTGACCCCGCCCCCGTATCACGTCACAGTCCCATCATTCCCGGGACTGTGACGTGATACGGGGCGGGGTCAGCGAGTGGCATCACCCGGTGACCACGCCCCATGCCAATATAAGTGGGTGCGTTGTAGCGGCGGACAGCGGCGAGGCAACATCGGACAGAGAGAAGAGGGAAGAAGACGACGATCTAGCAAAAGAGCTGGAAGAAGATAGCGGGCGCCCGGCAGAAAGACCCCCGAAGACGGAAGAAGACGACGAGGAAGACCGGGACCCCGCTAGCAAAAGAGCTGGAAGAAGATAGCGGGGTGCCCAGCAGGAAGACCCCCGAAGACGGAAGAAGATGACGAGGAAGCCCGGGACCTCGCTAGCAAAAGAGCTGGAAGAAGATAGCGGGGCGCCCGGCAGAAAACCCCCGGAGCTGCCTAATAAATTACTTTGAAAACGTGTGTTGTGTTTTTTATTGACTTTTTTGCCACCAGGTGAATGGGTAGGGGTACGATGTACCCCATACTCATTCACATAGGGTGGGGGGGGCCGGCATCTGGGGGCCCCCTTATTAAAGGGGGCTCCCGGGTTCCGATAAGCCCCCCGCCCGCAGACCCCGACAACCAACGGCCAGGGTTGTCGGGAAGAGGCCCTTGTCCCCATCAACATGGGGGCAGGGTGCTTTGGGGTGGGGGGGCGCAGGTCGCCCCCCTGCCCCAAAGCACTAAACCCCCATGTTGAGGGCATGCGGCCTGGTACGGTTCAGGAGGGAGGGGGGGCCCCTATCCTCTTCCCCTGCGGCCTGCTAGGTTGCGTGCTCGGATAAGGGTCTGGTTTGGATTTTGGGGGGACCCCCATGCCGTTTTTCGGCTTTGGGGGTTCCCCTTAAAAACCATACCAGACCTAAGGGCCTGATCTGCTCCTGAAGGGGAGCCCATGCCGGTTTTTTCATTAAAATTTGGCGTGGAGTTCCCCTTCATGATTCATACCAAACACAGGACAGCGAGGCTGCCGAGAACCAGCGCAATGCCATCGCGCTGGAGACATTCTCAGCCAGCTAGTCTCCTCTAGGACACGACTTGCGCGGCTGCTTCATGCTCAGGTCGTGTCCAAGTTGCCTCACAAAGTCGCGCTGTCCCTGTGTCAGCCGGCACACGAGTCGCCCCGCGAGTCAGATCTGCTTCATCCGACTTCCCGGGCGACCTCTATTCAAATCAATGGGCTCCCATAGGGAACCATTCATTTTCAATAGAGCGCCGCTGACATTTTTATTTACTATAACAGTGCGCCGCTGGTTCCTGCGCCCAGTGAAGGAGTTATCCGGCGCACCAATTAAGGTATGAACCGGCGCAGCGCACTGTTATTAGTAAATCACCCCCATTGTGTCCCTGGACACATGCAAAGCATTCGATAGTGTGGAATGGCCATATCTTTTTCGGGTACTACAAATGTATGGCTTTGGCCCACGGGGGGATAGCATGGGTAAAACTTCTTTACACTTCCCTGGTAGCTCGGGTGCGGGTCAACTCCTCTATCACTGAACCTTTTCCGATAACTAGGGGCACGCGACAGGGGTGCACGTTGTCACCCCTCTTGTTTGCCCTGGCCATGGAGCCACTGGAAGTACGTATCCGGTCCTCCCCTTCCATCAGGGGTCTCCCAATTGCCACTATAGAAGAACGCATTTCACTATATGCGGATGACACATTGGTGTATCTGGCTGATACAGATGGGTCACTGCAGGCTTTATTGATGGAGATTACCGCCTTTGGTGATTATTCAGGCTTCCGGGTGAATTGGGATAAGTCCAGTCTTTTTCCTCTGGACGTGGCTGTGCCCCCCCTAATTCACCCGGATTCCAAACTTCAGGTGGTGTCCTCCTTTAGGTGCCTTGGGGTTGTGGTGCAAACCCCTTTATCTTCATATATCACCAATAACTTAGATCCCCTATTGGTCCGCCTTCAGGAGCAGACCAAGCAGTGGATGGACTTGCCATTGGACCTCATGGGAAGGGCCAATGTTTTAAAAATGATTTACTTACCAAGATTACTTTATATCATTGCTAACTCCCCTTGCAAGGTGCCTAAAGCTATCTTTAAACGCATAGACACAATTTGCACGACTTTCCTGTGGAAGGGTGGCTCCCCCAGGGTGGCACTTGAAACATTGAGATTACCAGCACACTTGGCGGGCCTGGCATTTCCAAATTTCTTCCTCTATTACTTAGCCTCCCAGTTGGTGCACATCCATGATTGGCTGTGTCCAGTCCCAGCAAATGCTTGTACCTCCACAGGGGGGGCTATAGCATCCTCTCTGGAGACTCCTGACCGCCCCGGAACCTCTCTATTGGCCACCTCCCTTTCATCTTTCCGTTACATTGTCAAGAAGGTATCCACGCATACCTGGTCGCAGCCCCCTAACAACCCTCTGTGGTTCAACCCAAACCTGCAGGAACTGTACTCTCTTCCTGATCCCAATCGCTGGTACTCTAAGGGGGTCAAATACCTATGTCACTTATACAACGCTCAGGGCTTTAAAACGTTCTCTCAACTACGCTTAGACTTTGACCTACCAAACTCATACTTATTTTACTACTACCAGCTTCGGCATGCTATGCAGGCCCAGTTTGGTTCCCTGAAAGACCCCACTGACCTGCCACCATTGGAAAATTTGCTCCGACAACCAGATCCCACTAAACTTATTTCCACTTATTACGCAACCCTGCTGACCGATTCTAACCCCAGATTCCATAGAGCTCAGGACAAATGGACCTCCATGGACATCTCCTTAGAGGCTGAGGACTGGTCGGAATTCAGTGATACCTACAAAATGTCTGTCATTGCGTCCCGAGACCAAGTCATACAAGTTAAGATTTTCCACCAGACCCACCTTACTCCTGCAAGGTTGCATAGGATGGGTCTCCTGTCCTCGGCCGCTTGCTTCTGCGGCTGTGGCCAGGAGGCCAATTTCTTACACTGTTTTTGGTCATGCCCAATGAGTCGTGACTTCTGGGGGGAGGTGGGTGCCTTTGTCTCCTCTGCGTTGGGCCTCCCAGATATAATTCACCCCAAGAACTGCCTACTAGGCATTTTTGGTGACTTACACCTATCAACGCATGCCAAGAG
Source organism: Rana muscosa (assembly GCA_029206835.1). Lineage (NCBI taxonomy): Eukaryota > Metazoa > Chordata > Amphibia > Anura > Ranidae > Rana > Rana muscosa. The sequence goes on from CM055122.1 coordinate 359,164,984, forward strand.
AGGAGACTGCTCCGTATACTATATTTTTATGCTAAAAAAAACATTCTACTGTCCTGGAAGGGTGCACAGACCTCTTTGAAAGCCCTTTGGTTGAAACCTATTAAGCTTACTTTTGAAATCCGGAAACGGACCAAAACCTTTCATAAAATTTGGGGTAGGTGGCTGGCTAGCCCACTTACTCTCTCTCAGCACTAACTGAAGTACACTTGTTTTACCAGTGGTAGACCGCGCCCTAAGGATCTCTAACGTCTAGACTCCCACCTTTGCTGTGCCCGTATTGGTCTACATGCACCTTTTCCCGGTGTGCCTACTTTATATTCTTTGTATTGATATCTCTTTATTTGTCTGTGTCTGAACATATTGCCTACCGTTTCGAACCAGTCTATCTGGTATGGTAATTGTGTTTTTTTTTTCTGTTTGTTAGTTTGTTGAAAAACTTTAAAAAAAAGAAAAATGCCATAGTACGATGAAACCCAATAAGGGTTCCCCGTTGCTTAGTTGTGACTGAAGCAGTGTAAAATTGTGGGTATGAGGCTGAAAGAAATTTAGGAGAGGCTTTGTCAATAAAGTGGGTGTGCCTTCTTAACTGCGAACGAACACATTGCTTTGGTACGATTATGTGGGTTATTGAAGCATTGCAAATTCAAGGATACAATATTTATGGGGGCCATAGCATGTCCAGGACAATTACTATGACAGGGGCATGGGCGTCCGCTGAACTTTTTTCAGGGGGGGGGCATCATTTTAAGGGCATCCATGCTCGGTCCCTTTTTGACAATGTCATTATAGCCCCCAGAGCAATACAGTGCACTGGGGCCCCAGGCCCGGTCTACACAATCACGCACGAGAATAAAAAGTAAATTAATTCATCTGTGACCAGTAAAATCATTCATCAGTGACCAGTAAATTCATTCATCAGTGACCATGACCAGTTAAATCATTCATCAGTGACCAGTAAATTCATTCATTCATCAGTGACCATGACAAGTAAAATCATTCATAAGTGACCATGACCAGTAAATTCATTTATCAGTGACCAGTAAAATCATTCATCAGTGACCGTGACCAGTAAATTCATTCATCAGTGACCATGACCAGTAAATTTATTCATCTGTGACCAGTAAAATCATTTATCTGTGACTGTGACCAGTAAATTCATTCATCAGTGACCAGTAAATTAATTAATCTGTGACCGTGACCAGTAAATTCATTCATCAGTGACCGTGACCAGTGCAGGACATTAATACATGAGTTACTATGACCAGTGCAGGACATTTACCCCCCTCCCCCCGCCGCCATGCTGCATATTAAAAAAATCACAGACAGTCATCACAGTTAATAATCTTCAGACTGCATTCCGTATAGCATCATGCCATACGGAATGATGCAGTCTGCAGATTATTAAGTTAATTATTATTAAGTTAATAATCTTCAGACTGCCACCAGATTAATTTAGGTTAGTGCTTACTTGTTGCGATAGATAGTGACACTACTGACTGCAGCTGTCTGAAATTGTAATGAAGATGTTGGTTGGTTCCTCCTCGGCGGTGCTGGCTCCTCTTGGTGCAGCAGGCAGCTCTCTACGCTCCTCCATGATAAACCCCTCCCGCCGTGAGTGACGTCACGCCGCCAGGACAGGCGCCTGGCGGGGCTGTAAACTTAGGGGGAGCAGCGCGGCAACGCGATGATATTCTATTGGCTGGCGTCGGCAAACAGGGGTGGGACTCAGGAGCGGAGCATGATAGTAAATGGCAACACACTGACAGACATGACAGTGACTATCGGCGGCGGCCCTGGGCCACCGATGTGTGGGAGGTGGCTGCGGCTGAATGGTGTCTTACTCTTCAACACATCACATCAACACTATTTTACGATTCCGGGGGGGGCAATTGCCTCCCTTGCCCTATGGAGCGGACGCCCATGGACAGGGGGAGCATAACCTACGGCGTGGGCCAGAACTACCACCAGGAGGTAGAGGAGAGAAAAGAAGAAGAAAGAGAAGGAGTAATCATAACCTAAGCAAACAACCCTAATAAGGGAATAAAATGTCAGTAAATAATAACAGAACTGTAGGGTGTGGTAGCATCTCAGGGGAGTATCAAAAAGTCCCCGAGAGGCTCCGGAGCCACTCTCAGAGACCCGCATGGCTGTAGCAGAGGTCTAAGGGTGGCAAGGAGGGTGACAAGAAGTTCCTAAAGCCCTGTACACACGATCGGATTTCCTATGGATTTTAAACCGATCGATTTTTCTATCGGAAATCCGATGAAGCTGACTTCCATCAGTCTTGCCTACACACAGGGCTGCTGTTAGAAATCACGGGGCCCCCTACAGCCTACCTGGCAGGGCCCCCCAGGCCCCCACCCCTGAAATATAGCAAAACAATATTTTCACAAAAAAATCATTATTAGCAGACACAAACCTAGCAGAGAACCTGTGTGAATTAGCCCTTTTTTAAATAGTTTTGTGCAATCTTTAAACTTTTTTTATAATTTAAAATTTTAGTATGAAACAGGTAAGCCGGCAGTGCCATGGGGGGGGGGGGGCAGCACAGTGACACACAGGGGGGATCAGAAGCAGGCAGAACAGGGAGGGGGAAGCAATTACAAGAAAAATTCCCTGTGTCTGTGTCTCTCCCTGCAGCAGCTGAAAGCCAGCAGGAGGGAGAGAAACTGGCTTTCAGCTGCTGTAGAGAGACGCACAGGGCATCCTTCTGTAATTGCCCCTTTGCCCGACCACATCAATTTCCTCTGCTGTCTGGGCCCCCCTGTGTACCTGGGCCCCCTACAGGAGGACTGGTGGTCCCCCCCTATCAGCGGCCCTGCCTACACACCATCAGTCAAAAAAACGATCGTCCCAAACGTCGTGACGTAAAACACTCAGACGAGCCAAGAAAAATTAAGTTCTATGCTTCTGAGCATGCGTCGACTTGATTCTGAGCATGCGTGGGTTTTTTATCCGATGGAGTTCGCCACAGACGATAGTAATTTGCTATAATTTTTTTTCCATCGGATAAATTTAAAACATGTTCTATTTTTTAACACCGATGGAAAAAAGACCGATGGGGCCCATACACGATCGGTTTGTCCGATGAAAAAAGTCCATCGGACTGTTTTCATCGGTAAAACCGATCGTGTGTACAGGGCTTAAGAGAGGAACAACACCGGATAACCACATAAACATTTACAGTAGATAACATTTAACTATAACTTTAAATGCATTTGTAACAGAACGATAATAACCAAGTCAATTCCAACCAGGAAATTGATCAGCCAGGTAACCTGTTAGGAAAAAAATAATTGGTTAATATGACAGTATAAAGGAAAGGTAGTCTGGGCACATGGAATCAAGGGTATCGAAGGCTACCAAACATATGCTATTAACAATTGGGTGACAATAGTAATGTATTCTCAGTAAAATGGCATATTACCAAGGGTTAAACTGCAAACCTAGAAAAAAGAAAGGACTAAGTTGTGTATATCAAGGAATCTCATGGATCTGAGAAGAACCAAAATTAGAGATTATAATTGAGCTCCAAATAGTCCTGAAACCTAAGTAAGTGATAACAAAAAAGTCAAAAATAGAGTTCCTGGAGAGGAAAAATAATTAAATAAAAGCAGGCTTAGGTGGGGGCGCATGCACAGTGCGATGCTGGACGGACGCTTCTGAGCTAAGCTCCGTCTGACCAGGTCTGCCAGGCAGGAATCCCCGGGGCTAATTCTTCACAAAATCCAGCCAAAACTACTCGGCACCCCCGCTGGACATCCTGGTACATGCCAACGAAAAATAAGGGCGCAAAAGTCGCTCCCAGCACTCGCTGACAACTTTTCTTCTGGACCTGGAGCGCTCCATTACAGCAGGGAAGATGACCCAAAATGGCACCGGCCCACACGCGGCCTCCAGCAGCTCCACGCAGACACAGGCTCTACAGACTGAGTACACTCTCCCCTCACTAAAGCTGATTTAGATGCCAGCTTAACAGCCATATATGAAAAACTAGAATCTAAGCTGCACAAATCTACCAGCTATCACAGGAGATAGCCAACATTGGAGGCCGTACTGACATCTTAGAAACTAAGTATGATGAGTTATCCCTAGCCCACAACGACCTCAGAAAAGACTACGAGACTCTAGCAGACAGCTTCTCTTTCATGCAGACACACGTGGAAGATTTGGACAGAAACAGACACAACAATATAAGGGTGCGTGGTGTCCCCGAATCCATTACAGATTTGAATCAGGCTATCACTAAATTGTTCCATAACCTTGTCCCTGATAAGCCTTTGTCTGCCTTTGCCTGTGACAGACTGCACAGAGCACTACGCCCCAAACCAACCCCAGACAATCCTCCACGCAATATTATAATGTGTATGAAGGACTTTGTCACTAAAGAAGACATAATGAGAGCCTCTAGAAATACATGTAGCGCTACCCCCAGTTAAGAGAGCTGCTGGTTTGATTTCGGGCCCTGCATACAGCACCGCCAACCCCCGGCAATCTACTCGACCCACTTATGGCACAGTTAGTCTAGGGAATGTTATTTATCACAATCTATACCTGATTGTATACACACCCCAACTTCAATGAAAGGTAAACACTATGTGCAATGATAACACACTGATAGCAAGTGGTAGAGTATAACTGTTTTACTTTAGTTTAAAAAGGTATAGGTTAGAACATAACATGTAACTTGCTTACAGAGCCCTGCAGCAATAGGTATAGCATACAGTAATAGCACAGCGCGGTAATCCACGACGCGCAGCTATTATTATCTACGCGCCCTGTGGCGCACTAAACAATATTCTACCCCCTCCCTGGTCAGGCCTGACACAGAATTAACCTCAGTCTTTAGAATAAGGATTTCTTCTTTATTAGCACTGAAACACCTCTGGCATAGGTTGAGTAGGTAGCATGATACTCTTTTTGTATCAAAGTTTTTTTTAGTGTAGTTGTTTTTTTTTCCCATTAAATGTGTCTCCTGTAGTATAATTAATTGCGGGTTGTATTTTTTTATATACTGGAACATTAGTGCTCGCTTGAATCTAGAGTTCAGTCCTCTGACATTCCACGATATTATTGAATAAATATTATCGTTACTTTTTTTTCCTGACATTGTACTTTAACCTCGGAGGCTGTCTATTACCCTTTCCATCTTGGGGAGGCAGTCTCTTCTGGGCTTTTATATTACACCTCTGGGCATTTATACATCTCATTCTTACCCCACCCTTTCCTCCCACCTCCCCTCCCACCCTATCCCTCCCCATCTCCTCCTTAGATCTAGAACTCCATTCATACTTGGACGAGAATGGAGAGGCATTTTGACCAATCCCTATTTTACCGACCTTGGTATCTATTCCATAGTCAGTACCCAACATTTCTCAACTCAACCCTCCCAACACACAAAAAACAAAACCTAACAACACTTTCCTTTCATATAGACATATGGCGGGTTCATCATTAATTGCAGTATACCGTCATTATTACCCAAATAGACACAGATTTCCTCATAAAGTAGCAAATGTAAAAATATATAAAACAAGACAGACAAGACAGAGAGATGTCACTGCTATGTAGTGGAATCCGCAAAAAAAAAAAATTGGAAGAAAAAAAAAAAAATATAGGGTGTTTTTCTCTTCTCCTCCCCCCCCTCCTCCCTCCCCCCAACGCATCTCTTACACAAAAACCCCTTTCCTTCCCTTCCTCCCCCCTTTTTTAGGTGTATTTAATATGTTTAGTGTTTAATGTACCGTGAATGTACAGTGAATGTTTGATATGTTTAATGTGCATTGTATTTCCGTCCCTTGTGTGAGAGAGGGGAAAAAAAAAAAAAAACAGCAACTATGAAAATTTATTGTGGTTTAATTTCCCCATCTCTTTCTTCTCTTCCATTATTTAGTGCCCCTATTTCTTCCCTCCAAATTATGTATTTTGTGTATAAATTGTGAAAATTTATTTTACTTTCATTCCTTATCTCTTATCGTGTTCACTTCGTTTAATCTAACCACTTAGCAATCTCTATTCACCCCCTCCACCCCCTCCCCTTAAACAGCCCGCAAAAAAAAAAAAAAAAAAAAAGGGGGAATCCCGAAAAAAACATCCTAATCATTAACATTTATAATTTATCCATATATCTTTCAATATCTGTTATCTTCTTCAATCCACATCTTTCAGTGTCTTCAAGATTAGCCATATAAATAATTGATAGGGCCTTCCAATCCCATCTTGTATGTCCCATATTACTTGCTTCTCTTTTCTCCTTCCTTCCCTCCCTTCCCTTTCCCCCCCCCCTCCCCTCCTTCTTAAAAAAAAAGGAAAAGGAGGAAAAGACGCATTTGCACAATGGGAGAAAAATGGGAGAAAAAAAAAGAAAAAAAGGAAAAAAAATAAAAAATAATTTCATTTCAAAAGAAAGGAAAAAAAATCAAGAAAAATATCTATTGAATTTCATATATGGGGCTATCTGGTGTCTAGCCACTCCGCTACTGCATCAGGCGTCTCAAAAAAGAATGTTTGCTTTTCATCATTCACTCTTAATTTACTGGGATATAGAAGACTATATTTTAACCCCTTCTCCCTGAGTCTTTTTCGGGCTTCGCTATATGCTCTTCTCCTTTCCTGTATTTCTGGGGGGTAGTCTGGGAAAAACATCAGTTTCACATTTTAATATTGTATGTCCTCTTTCATCCTGGCTGTTGAAAGGATTCTATCTCGGTCTTGGAAATTTAGCAATCGTAACAGAAAGGGTCTAGGGAACTCTCCTGGCTTAGGGATACGGGAGAATATCCTATGCGCCCTCTCTATTATAAACGTTGGAGTTTTTTCTATCAGGCCTAAAATGTCTGTCAATAGTTCCTCTGCAAATTTTACTGGACTGTCTCCCTCTGCTCGCTCTGGTATTCCCAAAATCCGGACATTATTTCTCCTTAGTCGACTCTCTGTGTCGATTGCTTTCTCTTGCAGTGTTGTAATTTGCTTTTTCATTATATCCCACTCTCTCTTCTCCATTTTTTGTTTTTCCTCTATTTTTGAGACTCGGGCTTCAATTACCACAGTTCTTTGCTGTACTTTATCGAATTCATGCCTCATTATACTAACGTCTATAGCCAAGGCATCTATTTTTGCTGTAAGGGTCTCGCTGCTTTTTCTAATAGCCTCCATAATGTCCTTAGCAAAAGGGGGTTGCTCTGCTGTCATTTTACCCTGGGTCTCTTCCTGTGTCTCGGTAGCTTTAAGTGACTTTAGCGGGGATTTTTCCATTGATTTTACGGTTCCTTTTATAAATTTGGCTAGAGGAGAAGAACATGGGGTGACGTCTGGATTTTACCTCTGGTTTTTCCAGGAGCCATTCAGGCTCTTATTAATCTACCGATTTTTCTGGGAGGATGGAGTCTATATGTATGTTTTGTTTTTTCCTCTCTGCCTCCTCAATACCAATATACAAGAGCTCTCAGGTTTGTGCCTTCACACTTGGCTTCACACTTTGTACCTTCACACTTGCTAGCATTGAATTACTTTTGTTTGCTATTCACTTAATTCACCAGGCACCAGGCAAAGAAAGAAATAGAGGAGATGCAGAGATACATATATATCGAATAGAGAGATATTATATGGATGTTTCCCATTTATTTAGCTTGATTTCTTGCTTTTCTTAGATTAGATAGAAAGTGGTTAGAGAACTATACAAGTGTAATATACTAGCAGCCACCTGGGAGAGAGGAGACAATCTATAGCAATCTATAGCAGTCTATAGCAGAGTCTATTAACAGCTGTTATGTTTTTGTTTTTTTTTACCTCCATCCGAAGACTCTGTTTAGAAGAAGAAGTTGGGCTCATCCATTTACTATTTACTGCAGTCTGCAGGTCTATAGCCAGCGATGGAGGGTAGTGAATTCACTACCCCACGCTTCCTTCTGTTCACCGAGACACCGGTCCTGTCTGTAATGCGGCGGTATATAGCAATATAGCAGGGAGCTCAGTAGGCCTCAATGGTATAGCGGACCCCTCCGGTTTGTTCGTTTCTGCTGAGATTTCGGCCGGCGTCTCACTGTGCCTCTCAAAGCGTGTCTCACTCTATGTCCAGTGCTGGGGAACACTGCAGGCACTGAGCGCACTCGCACGCTACGGCTACGGCGGCTCCAGCAGCGGCAATGTGTCTCCGGTATCTGCGGCGTCTTGTCTCGTGCTGGAGTCGGCGTCTCACAGAGACATCACACGCTGTATCTCAGGCTGTTTCGCAGGCTGCAGCGGCATCTTCTCACCGCTCATGGCTCACGCTGGGACCTCTGCAGGAACCCGCCCACACATCCACACGTCCAATCAATCAATCAATCATGCTCCTTTCCTGGAAAGGTGGAAAAAGCTTATATAGATGTACAGGGAAAATATCTGATCTTGTCGTACAATATTGGGCAACAGAGATATATTGTAGTAGCGATATACATTCCGCCTCCATTCTCAGTTGAAATCTTAAATGAGATAATGGAAAAAACTATGCAGTATCCCTCAGCAAAATTGATGCTCATTGGAGATTTCAACTCAGTAATGTCCGCTGAACTGGACAGGCCGAAGCTTACAAAAAATCATTCAGACGATTTTTATAATTGGGCACAAACCATGGGGGTAACGGAAATATGGAGATGGAAAAATCCAGAAAAAAAAAAATGTACTCCTGTTATTCTACATCATATAAAACAGCATCCAGGATAGATCTGGCATTTGCAGACTCTACAATGTTAACAGATATAGTTGATGCTAAATATCTACCAGGTGGACTATCAGACCATGCTCCCCTACAGGTGGTAATACGTATCCATACCTCGAAAGACACAACAATGTGGAGGCTGTCCCCACAATGGGTGATGTACCCAGAAATATCAGAAAAAATGGTAACCATAATAAATGAATATTGGGAAAACAATGAGGGAGCATCCTCAGTAGATATAGTGTGGGATGCATTTAAAGCATATTTACGGGGTCAATATATATATCAAATATTGTAGCAATAAATAAAAAGCAGAAGGTTAAGGTGCAGCAGTTACAGATACAGATAGAGGGTAGTAAAGAACAATACAGCCGAGACCCAAGTAACTCCAACTTCGATTTAATGATGGCTGCACAAAGAGAACTACAATTACATATGGAGGAGATAACAAGACTAGACGTACATAAAAAGAAACAAAATATCTTTGAAATGGGAGATAAAAGTGGGAGGTTCCTAGCAAGATTGGCACAACAGGAATACCAACCAACAAACATAGCAGAAATAGAAACATCAGAAGGAATAAGAATAAATGAACCAGATGAAATATTGAAGGCCTTCGGCGATTACTATGGAAGGTTATATACCTCCTCTCTCCCCTCTGGCTCCCATCCAGGGGCTATGTCGGACCTACTGGACCGGATAGCCCTAGGGTGGTTGCCAGACAGGGAGAGGGAGGCACTGGTTAAACCAATTACAAGTGAGGAAATAAAAAAAGCCATAAATACATTCCCAGGGGAAAAAACACCAGGGCCAGATGGAATTCCAATTGAATTCTATAAAAAATATAAAGATATATTAGCTTCAAAATTAGAAAAGGTATATTCTGAAGGATTGCTGAAGGAGATGTTGCCGGACTCAATGAGAAAAGCACATATAACTCTGATATATAAAGAGGGCAAAGATCCAAAACTGTGCCCCTCATATAGGCCGATAATATTTTTACATCTGTATTTAGTAATGCTAACAAAAATATTAACCACTAGACTACAACCCCTATTAAAAACTATAATAGACCCAGACCAGACGGGATTTATGCCGCAAAGGACGACAGATGTAAATCTGCGTAGATTATTTACGAATATACATGCGCACCATAACTGCGAAGGGTCTAGGACGATAATCTCCTTAGACATAGAAAAGGCCTTTGACACTATAGAATGGCCCTTTCTATGGGAAATACTTAGGAGAATGGGGTTTCCCTCAAAATTTATTAGTTGGATACAAACAATATACAGGAAACCTACATCAGCAGTTAAACTTAAGGGAAAGCTATCAACGTACTTTGAGTTGTACAGAGGTACAAGACAGGGCTGCCCTCTCTCTCCAACACTATTTGCGATAGCAATAGAGCCAGTGGCAGAGGCTCTGAGGATGTCACAAGAGATTCAGGGACTCCGAATAGGAGAGCTGGAAGAGAGGGTAGCCCTATATGCGGATGATATGCTGCTATTTCTAAAGGACGTGGGTCCGTCACTGAATGGGGCATTGAAGTTATTAAATATCTTCTCACTATATACAGGACTTAAGGTAAACTGGGGTAAATCACTACTATTTGCTATAGACCCAGGAGCACAAGACACAGCGACCCCAAATATCCCATTAAAATGGGTAGCAGAATTTAAATATTTAGGTATAGTTATATCACGACAGGTTGATAAATTTAAAAGTTTAAATTTGGACCCAGTATTACAGGAAAATAGGAAAAAATTAAAAATGTGGGAAAAACTACCCCTATCCTTACTAGGACGTATACATTTGGTAAAAATGAAGATTCTCCCCCAGTTGTTATACCTGTTTAGAAACTCACCACAATGGTTACCAAAAAGTTTCTTTACACAGATACATGGTGAATTATCTTCATTTATATGGCAAAATAAATTGGCTAGAATAAAATTAAATACACTTATGCGCCCGGTGTCACAAGGAGGGTTGGCCTTCCCAGATTTATATAGGTACTATCTAGCAGCACAGCTGGTAACAGTAGGAAGGTGGCTGAGCCCTGACGGACACGATCCTGCTACAGTAGTAGAGGCTGCGGTGGTACAGTCTTTGGAGACATTGCAGAAATTGCCATTTCGTGGGATAAAAAGTAGCCGAGATCTAACTCCATCTATGACAATGACAGTAAAAGCATGGAAGGCAGGCATGATAAGGGAGAGTAATTCAAAAATAGATATATCTCCAAATACCCCATTGTGGAGAAATCCGCAGCTTAGGCACTTAGCTTCTATTCCAGATGCGGGAGTATGGACAAAATTTAAAATCAAGAAAATATCTCAGGTAATACATGAGGGGAAAATAATTTCATTTGTAGATATGAGAAAAAACTGTAACATCCCTGAGAGCTATCTATTTAGATATATTCAGCTAACACATGCACTGTCAGCCCAGTTCTCACAGGGCATCCCTCAGCTAAAAGAGACAGGCTTAGAAAAGATGATGCGAAAAAAAAGAGAAAGGGGGATGATTTCAAAATTATATAACCATTTATTAAAGATAGAACAATCAGATATGAATAAATTAAATGAGTGCTGGTTAAGAGATATCCCAGGACTATCCGCAGAAAACTGGGAAAAGATATACAAATTTCCATTTCAAATTCTAATTTCACTTAGGGATAAACTAATTCAATTTAAAATAACACATAGAAGTTACTTTACACCATATAAATTATTTAAAATATCACCATCCAATTCTCAAAACTGCTGGAGATGTGCAGATATCCCTGGAAACTTTATGCATATCTTCTGGACTTGTCCAAAGAAAGTGATATTTTGGAGAGAAATCCTGAGAATAATTGATGAAGTGACGTCAGTTAAACTGGACTTAGAGGCAGAAATCTGTCTACTCGGACTAGTTGGGAAAAGCACACTGTCTATAGAAAAAAGAACACAGATCGGCCTCCTTTTCTATGCAAGAAAGGTAATAGTATTGAATTGGAAGAAGGCCGAAGCTCCCCCATTGGCACAATGGAAAAACTTAATAAATAACAATCTAGCACTGTATAAAGAGACATATTATAATAGAGGAAAAGAAGAGAAATATGAGAAAATCTGGGCAAATTGGCTAGAAAACCCTACGACAGCTGAAGGGGAGAGGGGGGCGGAATTGGGATGAATTACACCAAGGGATGAAAGGGTGAATTTGATTGATGGATTAAATTTCTTCTTTTTTTTTATAGTCTAAAATAATGTATGATGAAGGATAAATGATGTATAAATTAATCTAATTTAAGATAACAAAGATGTATAATATTTTGTATGGAATAATATGTGAAGGAAAAAAGTGAAAATTTAATAAAGAGATTTATAAAAAAAAAAAAAGAATAAGGATTTCTTCGCATGCAAACTTGAAATGGTGGTGCACGTTCAGAAACAATATTTGTAATCCACAAAGTAGGCAATCACAAGGAACACTATACTGGAGACCCTTTAACTCTGTCCTGCTACCGGTCTCCAGTGGAACAGCAAACAAAGGATCGGTGGGCCAAGGCAGTCTATAGGCCTAAACACAGTACAGCCTATTGAATTGAGCAGGTGCTCGCTCACCACTCCGGACGCGATCCCAGTCCGGGACTTCCACCTGCTGTGTCTCCGCACACAGCGTCTGCAACAGTCGGGTCCCCGATCCAACTGATGTCTGCGGTAAGCAAAGTCAGATGCCACCCAGGCTCTGCAGTGGGATGGAAGGCTCTTCGGAAGTTGCGCAAGGCCCCAGGCTTCAGGCCCTGCACTCCAGCAGATCCGCACAGGAAGACCAGTCAGCAGCTGCGCGGTGTCCCAAAGAGGCCGAGCTCTCCACGCCTCCTCCTTTTATCTCCCTCCCACAAGTCTCTGCGGTGGCAACATTGCACCCTGCGTGCCAAACGGGACTCTGGGAAATGTAGTCCCGGGAGTCTTAAAGGAGACCCCGCTACACACTCCCCCCACTTGAACTCTTTGGTCCCCAAAGATAATTTTTAACATACACTACATACAATTCTAGACAATGTTGTGTACGATGTCGGCAAAGGGAACTCCCACCAAAACTGAGGGGTTGAATTCCCTTGCCCACAGGTCACACTATCATGAGTGGCCTGCCTAACTGTGCCAGAGGATGAGTTGGGGTTGCCCTCCACCAAATGAACAGTGGAGGGAACTGGATGCTCTGTACTCCTCCTCCTTGCAGTGACCACTGTTTCTTCTGAACTTTTCCCCATTTGTGAGTAAGTCAGCTTCTTAGGAGGCCTTATAACTCTTCTGGCTCTTTGCTCTCTTGGGACTTCTGGCTGGGACACTGCAGGCTCCCCTTCTGGAACAGACTTGAGGAATTCTGCTGGTTCGGAAACACTTGGTTCAGGAGCCGGGAGGTACATAGAGTCCCTTTGGTCCTCCTCTGAGTATATGTCACAGGCATCTTCCCAGTAATCTGACAAAGGACTGGATGGAATAAACTCAGTAGCTTCTGGCTTCAGTGTTCTGTCTATAGTGTCTTTGGTAGGGGGAAGATCTATAGCAGAAGTTCCTGGAGTTGGGGAAGGCCATAACCAATCAAGTTCCTGTCTCTCATCTTCACTTTGTTCAGAGGTCTCTACATCTCTATTTTGAGAAGACTGAGACCGGGTACTTGGCCTAGGGGTATCCAGAATGGAGTCTGGGCTTGGGGAATCCCTCGCAGGAGGTATCCGAACTGCTTCAGCAAGTGGGAGCAAGTGGTTTCGGTGCCAGGTCTTCAGTGGGCCCACATTCCCTTCTGGCTTCAACTTATAGACAGGTAGGCCTGGCATCTTCTTACAAATGACATAGGGTTCAGGTCTACATCTGTCTGCAAGCTTGTGCTTCCCAGGGACTCCCAGGTTTCGTAGAAGAACTCGGTCTCCAGGTTGCAGGTCCTGAATCCTAACCTTCAGGTCGAAGTTCCTCTTGTTGTGGGCCCCCCTTTGGTCTGAAGCCGCTTGGGCCTGTTCATAAGCCAACTTCAAGCTGTGTCTGAGTCTGTCCACATATCCCTTGTGGGATGTGGCTGAGGAATGGTCTATAAAAGGTGCCAAAGGCCAGGTCTACAGGTAACCTTGCTTCTCTTCCGAACATGAGACGGTAGGGGGAGTAGCCTGTAGCATCACTTGTGGTACTATTGTAAGCGTGTACTATAGCCGCTATGTGCTTGCTCCAATGCTGTTTCTTCTCGCTATTCAAGGTCCCCAACATATTGAGCAGAGTTCGGTTGAACCTCTCCGGTTGAGCATCCCCTTGTGGGTGGTAAGGAGAAGTTCGGGTCTTCTTGATCCCTAAGGAATCCAGGAGCTTCTGGATCAGCCGACTTTCAAAGTCCCTCCCTTGGTCTGAGTGAAGTCGCTGTGGTAGCCCATAATGGACGAAATACTTCTCCATAAGTACCTTGGCCACCGTGGAGGCCTTCTGGTCTTTGGTTGGGAAAGCCTGGGCATACCGGGTGAAATGATCGGTTATCACCAGAACATTTCCTAGTCCACTCAGGTCGGGTTCGAGGCAGAGAAAATCAATGCATACCAAATCCAGCGGGCCTTGACTTTGCAGATGGCCCATTGGGGCAGCTTGATGGGGTAAAGTCTTCCGCTGGATGCAGCGTGCACATGAATGGCAGTATTCCTCTACTTCAGCCCTCATGCAGGGCCAATAGAACCGACTCCTAACAAGTTGGAAGGTTCTTTCAGCCCCTAGGTGTCCATGATTGTCATGCAGGGCAACCAAGACAGTCTCTCTGTGTTTCTCGGGAAGAAACAGTTGCCATTTGTCTTCCAGGTCATCAGAGGGGCCCCTTCGGTAGACCACTCCCTGATGCACCTGCAACCTGTCCCACTCTTTCCTCAACAGGCGAGCTTCCTTTGAAGGATGGCGCAGGAGTCTACTTGGATCCTGATTCTCCAGGGCCTCCAGGACCAATCTCCCCATGGGGTCTTCCAATTGGTCACATCTCAACTCCTTCTTTGATAGTTTTGGCAGATTATCTTCTTCCAACTGGGTTACCCCACAGTATTGCTTGGGAACTCCTACCATGGTAACCCCTATCTCTTCTGCCCTTGAGCCTCCTCTGGCTTGAAGTTCAGTCCCTTGACAAAGGGCCCGCACCCCGTCAGGTGCCACTTGGGTCCAGTCTTCTGTATCACTGGTGGGGGCATGAGATCTTCTAGATAGGGCGTCTGTGTCTCGATTCCCAGCCCCAGGCCTGTATTTCAGGCTGAAATTGAACCCAGACAGTGCAGCCAGCCATCTATGTCCTGTGGCATCCAGCTTTGCTGTGGTGAAGAGATAAGTAAGGGGGTTGTTGTCGGTTTTCACTGTGAATTCTGCCCCATACAGGTAGTCTTTAAGTTTGTCAACTACCGCCCACTTGAGGGCCAGGAACTCCAACTTATGAGTGGGGTAGTTCTTTTCAGAGGGGGTCAGACTTCTGCTCACGTAGGCAACGGGTCGCAGTTGTCCTTCATGCTCCTGATAGAGCACTCCTCCCAGACCGTCATGACTGGCATCTACGTGGAGTTCATAAGGTCTTTTTGGGTCTGCATAGGCCAAGACAGGAGCAGTGGGTAGGCTTTTTTTTAACATCTGAAAGGCCTCTTCACACTTCTGGTTCCACTGGTCTTGGACTGACTCTCCCGGCTTCCTGGGACCCGAGTCATCCTCTTCCCCTTCCGTCTTGAGTAGCTCATTCAGGGGTCTGGCAATTCGGGCAAACCCCTCCACGAACCTTCTATAATAGGAACAGAACCCCAAGAAGGATCTGAGTTCTGTTACTGTGGTAGGCCGTGGCCAGGAAGTAACTGCCTCCAACTTCTCGGATTCTGTGGCCACCCCTTCTTCAGACACTATGTGTCCCAGATAGTTAACGGAAGATTGGTAGAACCTACACTTCTCGGGCGAAAGCTTGAGTCCCTCCTCACTGAGTCTTCTCAAAACTTTCTCCAGCCTCTCTTCGTGTTCTTCCAAGGTCCTCCCAAAGACAATGACATTGTCTAAGTACACAAGGACCTCGATAAGGTTCATGTCTCCTACAGTCTTTTTCATGAGACGTTGGAAGGTGGCTGGGGCTCCTGACAGTCCATGGGGCATTCGGTCAAATTCAAAGAACCCCACTGGGGTTATGAAGGCTGTCTTCTTCTTGTCTTCCAGATGCATAGGGATCTGATAGTATCCACTCTTGAGGTCCATAACGCTGAACCACTTGGCTCCAGACAAGCTCTGTAGGGCATCCTCTATCCTCGGAGTGGTGTACTGGTCAGGGATGGTTCTCCTGTTGAGGGTCCTGTAGTCTATACACAACCTCAACGATCCATTCTTCTTTCTGACTACTATCGGAGAGGCATAGGGACTTCTCGACTCCCGGATCACACCGGTCCGCTTGAGTTCCCCGAGTTGTTCCCTCAGATCTTCGAGGTCTGCTAGCGGGACTCACCTTACCCTCTCCCTGAAGGGCTTGTCTTCCTGGAGGCGGATACGGTGGGTGCCACTCTTTGCACACCCCACATCGAACTCATCTTGGGAGAAGATCTTTTTCCACCTGGGCAACTGGGCCTTGGCTCTCTCTTTCCAAGCCCTGGGCAGGTTTGGGTTCTCCATGGAGAGCTTCTCCCAAATATTACCTTCTCCCTCTGTCTTCTCCGCATCTGACAGGGCAACTGGGGCAGCAGGGCTCACCTGGCCCAGCAACATCCTGGCTGGGATCTCCATGGGGCCACTCGTAGTATTCCTGACACTCACAGGAACTTTACAGTGGGCCTTCTTCAGAGCCCTCAATGGGACCACTTCTGGGATTACTTCTACGCCCGAGTGTTCTTCCCTTGGGTCGGGTTCCAACATGACAAGGGGCCCAGGTTGCTCCCAAGTAAGCTTCACAGTGGCTCTGAGACAGGCTACTTCACCGGGCTGCAATACTACTCCCCTCCGTCCCAGCCTCCAGACCTTTCCTACCCCCTCTTCCGGGGCCTTCTGCTCCAAGACCAGTCGCTGGTAGGCTGTCCTCAGCATTGGGTGGATTCTGGTGACTGCAGGGTTCTTTCTCTGCACTAGAGGGGCCAGGACCCTTCGGACCAAGTCCGTGTTGGTCCCTATTATCAGGGAGCTCTTGTTGGCTCCAGGCGGTCGGCGACATACCACAGCCAGGGTATCGAACACTTCGGCCTTCCCGGCCACAGATGGGTCGAAGGTCAGTTTTATGGGCAGGTAGCCATCGTAAGGGAAGCTCTGGGTCCCGATTCCCCATATTTCCAGCTCTTCTATCTTCTGGATGGGTAGATGACTTAGGTGCTTGTCATAAAAATCCCGTTATAACAGGGTCACTTGTGCTCCAGTATCCAAGATGGCTCTGGTGTAGACTCCCTCCACTTGAATTGGTACTATGGGGGATGGGCCTACCACCTTCTCTGGATATGGCTTCAAAGGGGTCGCCTTCTTCTGATCTTTGCATTTTCCCTTCGGACTCTCTTTCTTCCAACTCTCTTTGGACTTTAGTCCCTCTTGGGCTCGGTATGCATTGATCTCTCCTCTCTTTTTAGGGGTATGCTCCCGCTAAGGGACACTGTTCTTCTTGGGAGGGGTTTTTCCCCCTTTCCTTTTGATCTCCTCATTCAACTTGGGTCCAATGGAGCTCACTGGAGATGACGGGCATCCGGTTGACTCATTCATCGGGGCCCTCTGGAGTTTTCCCGCCTGCTTGTGATTATTTACTTTCTTTTTCTTGGGACTGGCACATATTTTTGCGATATGGCCAATCCTTCCGCAGTTAGAACAGATCGCATCCCACCAATCTTGAAGGGAAGCTGGCACTGAGGTATCTGGGAACAACTCCTTCTTCGGTCCCCCTCCCTCTGAGGCCCTTGACTTTGGCATTAAAGAGGTCAGTATCTCCAATACCTGAGCCATCTGTGACTTCAGGGTATCCACTTCTGAGTCTCTTTCAGGGGTCATGGCTGATCTGACCATTACAGGTATAGAAGAGGTGTGTGTCTTGATCGCTTGCCGATCTTTCTGTAGAGCCTCCTCATCTCTGATGATTTTTACCAGCTCAAGGTAAGTCAGTGACATACCTCCTCCAGAAATTTTCAGGTGAAGCCAGACTGGATCTGAGCGTAGCGCTCCCCTTAAGACCTGCTTCATTCTCGCTGCATCTATGGCTTGGGGTACCATTCCCTTCTTCAGCACGATTTGGCAAAGCATCTTGTTCAGTCTTCTGACATACTCTGACAATTTCTCTCCTGGTTGCTGGAAAGTGTGTTCGAATTGGTATACTAATTCTGTCACCTTTTCTAACAGACCGAACTCTTCTTGCAACATAGCTAAGCAGTCATAAGCCGTGCAAGCAGCATTTCCAAACCGGAGACTTTTTACCGCTTCCGCAGCCGCACCTTTTAGACTCTCTATTACGCGCTGCTTCTTCTGCGCTTCAGACACCTCCCATGCCTCCACCGCTAGTAAGGCCTGCTCGATCTAGGCATCGAAGTCTTCCTCCCCCACAGGGATGGGCAGCCTCCCTGAAAATATTCCTAGCTTCCGGTAACTAGCCTCTATGTGTACCGTGGTGGTTTTCTGACACTTCGCGAGCAGATCCCCTAGGGCATTTAAAAGTTCTGGTCCTATGACAGTAATGGGTGTCACTGAAGGTGTCATCCCTTTCTGTTTCTGTGGTACATGGGATGTCCCTGGCGGTGACCCCGGTGGAGATGGTGGGGGTGTCATTGCGTGCGTCAAACCATACGTTTTGTCATCTGGCGTCTGCACACTTTGGCCTTTAAAGTGCTCCGGTATTTCCTCCCACCATTCTATCAGCGCATACTGAAATTAGGTGTCTGGGTCTGATTTTATGTCCATCACCCACGGTACAAGATCTGTGGATAGCGGCATTACAAGTCGCTCCACTGTCTCTATTGACTATTCCTCTCCTGGGAGGCTGATGACCACTGACTTGTCTGGCTCTGTCTCGGCTGCTTCGCACCACGCTTTAACCTCTAGCGGGTCCATGCCGGTACTTTTGGCGTGTTTTGCTTGCTGTATCAGGATCCCGGACTCAGGAGCCCCCACTTGTAGCGTTACCCCCAGTTAAGAGAGCCGCTGGTTTGATTTCGGGCCCTGCATACAGCACCGCCAACCCCCGGCAATCTACTCGACCCACTTATGGCACAGTTAGTCTAGGGAATGTTATTTATCACAATCTATACCTGATTGTATACACACCCCAACTTCAGTGAAAGGTAAACACTATGTGCAATGATAACACACTGATAGCAAGTGGTAGAGTATAACTGTTTTACTTTAGTTTAAAAGGTATAGGTTAGAACATAACATGTAACTTGCTTACAGAGCCCTGCAGCAATAGGTATAGCATACAGTAATAGCACAGCGCGGTAATCCACCACGCGCAGCTATTATTATCTACGCGCCCGGTGGCGCACTAAACAATATTCTACCCCCTCCCTGGTCAGGCCTGACACAGAATTAACCTCAGTCTTTAGAATAAGGATTTCTTTGCATGCAAACTTGAAATGGTGGTGCACGTTCAGGAACAATATTTGTAATTCACAAAGTAGGCAATCACAAGGAACACTATACTGGAGACCTTTATCTTTGTCCTGCTACCGGTCTCCAGTGGAACAGCAAATAAAGGATTGGTGGGCCAAGGCAGTCTATAGGCCTAAACACAGTACAGCCTATTGAATTGAGCAGGTGCTCGCTCACCACTCCGGACGCGATCCCAGTCCGGGACTTCCACCTGCTGTGTCTCCGCACACAGCGCCTGCAACAGTCGGGTCCCCGATCCAACTGATGTCCGCGGTAAGCAAAGTCAGATGCCACCCAGGCTCTGCAGTGGGATGGAAGGCTCTTCGGAAGTTGCGCAAGGCCCCAGGCTTCAGGCCCTGCACTCCAGCAGATCCGCACAGGAAGACCAGTCAGCAGCTGCGCGGTGTCCCAAAGAGGCCGAGCTCTCCACGCCTCCTCCTTTTATCTCCCTCCCACAAGTCTCTGCGGTGGCAACATTGCACCCTGGGTGCCAAACGGGACTCTGGGAAATGTAGTCCTGGGAGTCTTAAAGGAGGCCCCGCTACATACGCATAATATTGAGCTGGATGGGATCAAGCTACAGATCTACCCCGACATCTCTCCTGCGACCCTTGACAGAAGACGCAGGATGAAGGAGGTCACCAACATCCTCCAGTCTGCTAGAATTAAGTACCGATGGGGCTTCCCCTTCAAACTATCTATCATGCACAACGGAACCACCTATACGGTATACAATGTCATCGAAGGAAAAGATCTACTAGTTAAGCTGGGCTTACTGGAACAAACTCCACAACACCGCTTTCCCTCCACACCCAGATCATCACTCATCTGGTCTACTCCCAGGCGCGCTCAGAGGGACAAAGAAGATGGAATCAACCCTTTCAGGACACCGCAGCATAATCACCCTAAACTGACCATGCCAGACTTATACGGATCCATTATATGACAGCTGCGACCCCTGTTGAAGCAAGTAGCATTTTTGGGTTGATGCTTTGTTTTTTTCTGGTTAATAAGTCTACCTCTGCTTTGTGTAGGTTTATCCCCTAATCTGGGAGTATAGCAACAGTTCCCAGCCAACTAGACTATCAGTCAAGGGATAAACCTTAAGGTGACTATTTGGGGGTCTCCTTTGTTTGTTTTTTGACCTTCCCCTTTCTTTATCAAGATTCCTGAACAGTTATATATAAGAGTAACAAACATTACTACAACTTCTGTTAGATCTCTCAGGAACAACACAGTTGGATAAAAGTATTTTTTCTTTATTTTTCATCATATTACCTCTGCTGATTATTCTTTGCTTTTGTTAAACAGATTACTAACACACCCCTCAGCTTGCATCCATTACAGGTGGACAACATCTAGTCCTTTACATACTTTCATCCTCCTGTCTGAATTCAGGGCGATATGGACTTCCAAAGCATACGTCCCCTGAGGCTGGACATCTGGGGGTGCACGTGAGACACACTATTTTATATGCAATTTTCCCCTTTTAAGTTTATTTTTTTTTCTTCTCTATTATTTTTTTATTAACCTCATCTGATCTGATGCATAATCTCTGTCAGGCGTAACACACAAGCTGTTTTACCCTTTGGTCTATGGAGCTAATTGCCCTTATATCTAATGGTAATAGGTCACATAATGTTGCATACCTTTATAACCATGTACATTTTTTGTTATACACATATAACGCGGTCTGCTACCTCACCCCATTGGTATGACGTGGCGGTCTTCGTTGGTGGAATCAGGACTGAATTGTCCTCAGGTTTAATTTGATAGGCTAGGTGACTCCTTGTCCCCTAGCCCCCTCTTTTTCTACTTTTATTTTATTATGATTTTTGCCCTTTTGGCTACAATTATAGTTAAAAATATAAATGGAAGACTTTCTCTATCCTCTTACTTTGGTTCACCCAAGACAGATACAATTACAAAAAGTTATAGTATGACATATATACATCAATGTTCTATTATGACAAATGTTTTAAACACAAAAACTTCTATAAGTGATGAGGTTTTCAACTCTCTCCTTAGGCACACCGTGTACCCCTGCTCAATGAGTTGTACTAGTTGGTCATCTGGTAGCATATATAACTCACCTAGCTCACCCTCCCCCTATAACAATGGGCATTAAAATATTTTATCACAACGTCCAAGGTTTTAATTCCACCAATAAGCGCAAGAAGGCCTTCAGACACTACAAGAGACTAGGCGCTTATATTATAATGTTGCAAGAGACCCACTTTTCTTCAGCTAATCACCCACAATATTTCGACAAAACCTTTAACCAATTCCATTTCACAACTTTTGCTAACAAATCTAGAGTTGTTGCTATATTCATTCGTAACTCAATCATTTTTGAGCTCCAAAACATATATAAAGATGTAGACAGTCGCTTTATCATTATGAAAGGCAGTATCAATAGGCGTTCCCTTACAATAGCTTCAGTATATGCCCCGAATGAATCACAATCTTAATTTTTTAACAAATTTTTTGACACTCTAGATCAATATAGGTCACCTCATATGATAATCGGAGGAGACTTTAATTTAGCAGCTTATCCTGCATTAGATAGAAGCAAAATAGTCCCCTCCTCCAAAGCCTTTGCCAATTCTATTAACCGCTCTTTGAGCAAACTCCAGTTGATGGACTCTTGGAGAGCACATAACATAGGCATTAAAGCATACACCCACTACTCCCATCCCCACGATTGTTACGCTCCTCGTGATTACATATTCAGCACACCTATACTTTTAGCTAATTCCTCCACAGCCTCGATCCACCCTTGCCCATGGTCGGACCATGACATGATTGCTTTTAAAACCTCCCATATAGGATTAGCCCCCACCACCTTCAATTGGCATCTAAATGACTCACTCCTTACTGATCTCTCCATTCATCAACAGATTAGCACACATATTGAGGAATACTTTACAGACAACAAGACCGATGAGATACTCCCTACCTCTATTTGGGCTGCTCACAAGGCGGTTATGAGAGGCCATCTTATCAACATTGCTGCGGCTAGGAAAAAAGCTTAACTAGCAGACATAAAATGTCTCACTAAGGAATTAAATTATCTATACAACAAACTGAACCACTCAGTTTCTCCTGAGTTAACCGAAATTATTCAAACCAAATGCCAAGCATTGAACACATTATTATCAGAAGATACTGAAAAATCATTGAGATTTTCAAAAGCTAAATTTTTATTACACAGCAATTCCGCCTCAGCAATGTTTGCTAGGAAACTAAAACATGACTCTAATCCTCCACATGACTATAAACTACGTAATCAAAAAGGAAACCTAGTGACTTACCCCCAGGATGTCTTACAATTTTTTACTTCCTTTTATAAAAACCTTCTTTCGGGTACCCAAACACACCCTCGCCCCTCTTCCTTAGAATGGCTGAACAATCTTCAACTCCCCACACTTAATGAACAACAGAACTCCTCCCTAAATGAGCCCTACACAGACATAGAAATCACAAATATAATAAAAACCCTTAAAACTTCTACAGCCCCAGGTCCTGACGGTTTCTCATCATCCTACTACAAAAAATTTGCCACCCTGCTGGTCCCCAATCTCACCAGGTTATTCAACCACATCCTACTCGGAGGCCACTTCCCAGATGAGATGTTGCTGGCTAATCTCACCCCAATTCCAAAACCTCAAAAAGATCATTCCCTGCCACAAAATTTTCGTCCCATCTCAGTCCTCAATAATGATCTTAAGCTGTTTGGGAAACTCTTGGCCAACAGGCTTGCCTCTGTCATCACTACACTAATACATACGGACCAAACTGGCATTATCCCAGGCAGACAAATAATAGATAATATCAGACTAGTCACTAACATTGTACAAGATGCTAACCTTTATTCCCGCCCCGTATGCCTCCTAAGCCTTGATATACACAAGGCCTTTGACAGTGTCAACTGATCATATTTAAACCACCTCCTTCCCAAATTTGGCATCTCTGAAAAATTCATACATGGCTTTAACGCACTTTACCATTCCCCTCAGACTAGAATCAAAATCCCAGGCAATAATTCTGACTTTTTTCCCTTAAGCAGAGGAACCAGACAGGGCTGCCCACTCTCCCCTCTCCTATTTGCACTACCAATAGAACCCCTTGCACTTGCCATTAGACAAAATGTCAACATAAAAGGATATCAAAAAGGTTCTGCTCAATTTAAATTAAGTCTATACGCTGATGATGTCCTTTTATTCCTAACCGACCCACTTATATCATTACCTAACCTCCTTATTGAACTTAACTATTTTCACAAACTCTCAGGCCTATTTATCAACACAAGTAAATGTTCAGCTTTACCCATAAACTGCCCACCTAACTTATTATCTATCCTCTCTGCAAAAAAACCTCAATTTTATATGGTCCTCTAGCTCATTTAAATATTTAGGAGTACACATCACATCCTCCCATAAACTCTTATATAAGGCTAACTATCTCCCTCTCATCTCTCACATAAGTTCATTAATTAAAATATGGTTCTCCTACCATATCTCCTTCTTAGGCAGGATTTGTGCCTTTAAAATGACCATCCTCCCCAAGCTCCTCTATCACTTTAGAGCACTTCCTATCAATATCCCTAAATCACGAATAGAAGCCCTCCAATGGGAAATCAATAGATTCATATGGAATAACAAAAAACCCAGATGTAGCTACACTCTCATGCACAATTCACAAAACAAGGGAGGTCTAGGTCTCCTACACCTCTGGCATTATTACCTAGCAGCCAGGCTCAATGGCATTCCTCTGACATTCACATCCTGGCCCTGGCTGATTTTTGAGTCCTCCTCTATCACTCCCTTGTTTCTGAAGGGCATTCTGTGGTCTAACACAAAACCGCACTACACTCTACTTAAAAGAAACATGATAGTGGCCCACTCCATACAGCTGTGGAACAAAGTCAAGGAATCTTATAATCTCACATCAGAAACCCCTCCATTATCCTCATACCTAGGAGAGCCTAGATTCACTCCCGCATACCCAGATAACATTCTTTTCTACAACTGGATTCAAAATGATCTAATCACACTCTTTAGTAATAAATATGAAATTCCCCTCTTTCACATCTCTAAAATCCCGGTATAAACTCCACTCCTCAGAACTCCCTCAATATCTCCAAATTCAGGACTTTTTTTGCAAATCACTACTCTCTGACTATTAAACCCCCTAGTACTGTATTCAAACACATCTGTATCTCCTCCTCTAGAGACAAGGGAATAATCTCACAAATATATAATTTTTTAAATAACATCAACCGGAGGAAACGGCTCCAATGCTACGATGGGAGGCTGACCTAGACTGCTATTTCCCCATTGAAACTTGGTATAAGATGATAGACAACCTACGCAAAAGCAATCGTGCAGCAGCTTTCAGAGAATCCCCACTAAAACTGGTTACTAGATGGTATTTGACACCTACCAAAATCCACTCTTTTTACCCCACAGCTTCTCCTGCCTGCTTCAGAGGATGTCCTGATGAAGGTAATTACCTTCATATCTTTTGGAGCTGTAAACTTTTAGAACCCATATGGCAGGCAGCTACAACTAAACTTGAATCTACTTTCAACATGAAAATCACCCTCTCACCACAAGTTTGCATACTATATGCTGAGATACCAGATATCCCCCCACCATGCAATAGACTGCTTCATTCACTGATAAGCTCCATCCAATGGATGATAGCCTTGAACTGGAAATCGCATAACCTACCTTGGTCCCAGGTCTTATCCAGGATGGATGCACTTAGATTGTCTGAGAGGATCCATCACACGCTCTCAGACAGTATGCAAACCTTCCATAAAAAATGGATCTATTGGACTCCGCCACAACAATAAGATTCACAATTTAGATAACCCATCTTACAGCCTCTCCTATACACTCCCTTACTATAATGTTGGCTCCTATTAATCAACTGTATTTTGCTAGTATACCCGTATGTAGGGTTCGAGATATCTTGCCTTTTACCTCATTGTGTATCTTTTATCATCATTGTAACATACCGCTTGACTCATGTTTGATGCCTTTCTTCTGCTTAACTCATGTACGATACCTCATCAATGCATATAATGTCTTACTCTGTACTGAAATTTGTCATCCTCCAGTCTTCCAAATCAAACTTTTGAAAACAAAAAAAAAAGCAGGCTCAGGTAAATGAGCCTATGACTGGTGTGTTGCCATCAGGAGAGGATATAGTCCAGCATAATCAGCTGGGGGACTGTAGTGAAAAGCAAGAAATGCTCCAAGCAAATTAAAGTCAGTCCATTGAATCCTCATTAGTTGGTGCGAGATTCTCGAACCAGCCACACTTATGGAGATTCTGCCGTGTAGAGGTTGAGGGGTGTGAGCAAGCCACTGCTTGTTGTTGAAGTGATCGAGAGGCCGAACGAGTTTGAGTATGGTCTCTGGGTGCGCCTTGATCCGCAAAGCCTAAATCAATCAGAACCGACTGCAGTTCCTCTGAAGAGCGACACACATATCTGGTTTCAAGGTGGGTAAAGCGGAGTGAGAATGGAAATCCCCAATGGTATGCGACTTGGTTATGATGAAGCAATTGCAAATGGGGTTTGAGTGCACGCCTCTTAGCTACTGTGAGTGGGGAGAGATCCGCAAAGAGTTGGTATGTGTGACCCTGAAAGTTGAGAGTTTTTTTCCCCCTAGCTGCTGCAAGCTGTTGCTCTTTGGTGCGGTAGTAATGGAACGTAGCTATTATGTCCCTGGGAGGTCCATTAGGTTTGCGTGGGGCTAAGGCTCTGTGTACTCTGTCCATTTCTAATCTCTCTACTGGAATGCCAGGCTGCAGTTCCTGAAAGAGTGCAATCATGGTGGCTTGTAAATCAAGCACAGACTCAGGTATTCCTCTAATTAGCGGCCCCTATTTTCTTGGTCCTCTAAACGGGACTGTAGTACCAGATTTTCTTCTTTGAGGTTTTCAAAGTCAGATATATAATGCTGTGTGTGATTTTCTAAATTCATCCACCCAAACCTCCAATTCAGCTGTTCTTTGCCCCAATTCTCTAATCTCTCTTGTTAATTTGACAGTTATGTGGTCAGACGTTTGCTTCAGGGCTTTTTGTAACATGCGTTCAAATTGTTTGAACATACTGGGTTGAAGCACTGTCTGAACTACCAGCATCAGAGTCAGACTCACCGGCTAATTCTTGTAACTTCAATTTCTGTGACAGAGGTTTAACAGCGCGCTATGTGCTGGGCTGTGAGGTAGCTGATGCCGCCATCTTGGGAGATGGCCTGGATGGCGCTTCTTTAAGGATACCAGCCTTATACTTAGGTTTCGGGCCCCTCAAAACCATGGCTGCGATACCGGAGGGTTCAGGAAGGTAACTGGCAGCTACGGGTATCGTTCGAGGTGCCACTGAGACTAGTGGTTCCCTGGTTTGTTCCCCTCTGGAGCGGAGCTCTAAGACAGCATGTCTGCTCCCTCAGGCATCCGCGCATGCACTCCCCCCAAGTGCACTTTCAGTGCAATTTCAAGTGCACTTTGCACTTGTAGTTTGCACTTGTAGTGCAAAGTGGATTTGCCTTTCGTAAATAACCCCCTGTGTGTCTCTCTCTCCCCTTACACACAGTGGGGCTGCTTTACAAACCGTTTGTGACATGAGTTTAGGCGCACGCTGAGGCGTAACATACATTTTGGTATTTACGAAACATTTGCGCCGGGAACACAGCGCTATTCCCCATTTACTAAAGTAATCACGGGAGGAGGCGATCAGTGCACCACTATGGACATGGCGCAGGGCATCTTAAATTCAATATTTAAACAAGCTGGAAGTGCAAATATTATGGGGTGATGTGGGGTGATGTGAGGAAGTATAGTAACAACTGCCCAAGTAACAAATATGCCCAAAATAGAATGAGAAATTAACTTCTTCTGAACAAGCCTGCAAGTACGATTAGAACTGCGTGAGGTCAATTTATGTACTGGGCATGCGCAAGCAGCATTTATACATGTTCAAATGCGTTGGTTCATTGCGCGGCCAAAATGTTAGTAAATGTCAAGTAACGTAAATGTATTTGCGTGGGTTGAACAGGCGCACCTCTAAACTTGACTTTTTTTTAACACTGGTTCACGTTTATGTTTTTTTTAACGATATCTGCACACGGGTCATGTTAGCGTGTTACGTTAACATGTGACATGTACCTTGTTAAAATTATGTAAAAAGACTCTCGCTACTCTAGCTCCTCCTAAAAGGGCATTTAACCTTCCCCCTCTAATGCGTATGTTTTCTTTGGGCTATTTTTTGCTTTTAAAGGGGAACTCTACACTCCATTCTCCAATGCTCTTGTCTCCCCCTTCTAATGCATATGTTTTATTTGGGCTAGCTTTTGCTTTTAAAGGGGAACTCTACACTCCATTCTCCAAAGGCTGTGAGCTGCCTTCACCAATCCAAACCACTTTTGGGGTGCCCGAGCCCCTCTTGCCCCCAAGCATCCACCCCCTTTCATTAGCTGGCTTGCTGTGTTGGGCTAGGGGTTTGTTAGTGCGTGAGAGGGGGTGGCATTTTTCACGTGTGAGGTTCTCATTTTAAGCCTTTCCAGACCCAAACGGCCTTGTATGTATTGGGGGGGCAGGCTATTTATTTTTTGTGTTAAAATCTTGCAGCTGCAATGTCGATTTGCAAGTTTGCTCTAAAGCCGTACATCTTTGAAGCAGCATTTTGGATACATGCTACAGATGCACCACTTTACAGGCAGAGTAACCCCCCCCCCCCACCAAGTTAATAGCTTTAGGGCAAGTTCACTCTATAGAAACGCAGTCCAGATGCTTTTCTGCATGCGCGTTTTTGATGCGTTCCTGTGCGTTTATGATGCGTTCTAGAATAGCTGTCCAAAATACCAAGCCATTGACTGTGATTTAAAGCACATGTGCAAAAAAACCCTACCATTGTCTTTTCTTGGGGACACACAGATCAATCTAACTAGTGTCCCCATTAAGCAAATTGCACTCTAGCACTTTGTTGTGTACACCCCAAATGATTAGGTAGTTTGGGGTTTAGTAAAGGCAAATCCACTCTGCAGTACAAGTGTAGTCGCTGAAAATCTGAGGGGAAGCACTGGTGATTTTAACATCCAATCATGTAGGAAAGATGGTGTTTTTTCTTTTCCTTGCATGTCCCCCAAGACATTGGTAGGGTTTTACCCTCACTTCCTGTTTGGCTATGTGACAGGAAGTGAATAAATTTGGAGAAAGTGGCAAAATTTGGGAGTTGTCTTCACCCTATCAGGGGTGCAGACATCCCCAAAAACTGACCAGACTTCCAATCCCTCTGCACTCTATCCCCAAGCAAAAATAAGAAAGGATTTCATTTAGATTAACTTTGCAAAGACGCATTCCTAAGTACAACTGTGATACATGTCAATGGCCCATTTAGCCCTTGTTTAATAGAAAACACCAGTTGCCTTTCACTAGAAACATTTGTTAGTCCAGTCCTGGAAATCTGCATCTGCTTTACTATTAATTTCCATAAAAATTGAATTCCTGCAGCTAGATGCGCCAAATGCATGTAGATGTGCGACCGCCGTGTATATGAGATGCACAACTGCTGTGTGCACATAGGTATGCATATGTGGTTCTCGGAATGCGGTGGTCAGCACACAGGAATGACATCACGCCCCTACAGGAAGTTGCTTGTACTGCTGCTAAGTTCTCTGAGGAAGAGATAATCCTTTTTTGCAAATTAAGAAAAAAAAAATTAACATGGGGTGGTGTTTGTGTGGGTCCCTTACACACATTCATACATATTAGGGTCAATTTAGACAGGATCCGATTTACCTAACAGCATATTTTTAGATAGTGGGAGGAAACCGTAGTACCTGGAGGAAACCCATGCAGACACAGGGAGAATATGTAAACCCCAGGCAGATGGTGTCACGGCCAGGATTCGAACCAGCGACCCTTTTTGCTGCTAGGTGAAAGTGCAGGTTTACCTTCATCTTGCACATGTGCTTTAAATCACAGTCAATGGCTTGGTATTTTGGACAGCTATTCTAGATAAGATAAATTCACAAAATAATAATTAATAAGATAAATTCACAAAACATGTCCTGTCGGGGGTACTTGAGGGCTGGGGCTGAGAACCACTGCAGTAAAAAGGAAAAATTAAATACTTACCGCTTTTGTAATTTTTCTTTCCTGGTGACTATCCATGGCAGCACACACAATCCATGCATATGCTGCCATGAAGGCACCAGGAAAGTAACTTTTAGACAAATCACACCTGTTTTGTTTTGACATGCCAATCAGCCTAGTTAAGCTGCAGCTGTGGAGTTTGTTGCATGAAAATAACAAAAAACACAAACATCCAAATTTGCATCAAATATTATTGGTCAAAACAGGACTTGGAAAAGAGCAAGGAAAGCAAAAAAAAACATGTATGTTAATTTGAGACACTAACAGAATATGTTTTTTGAGGTCTGACCATTTAGCATTGTATATTAACAGGAGTTAAAAGGACTGCACACAAATGGACATCTATTAAGGATTGAAACATTAGTCACAACATATTGAGAAAGATTTTGCAAAATAATGCAGCACAGACAATTAAAGTGAACAACCTACAAACAACACACATTAACAACATCAAAAATATTTCAGGGGAAAATATCCCCCACCCTAAAAAAATAAAATTAACTAAAGTAAAAAAAACATCTGTTTTGCAAAGACATAACAAATAAAATACAAAACGAAAATACGTGTGTTACAAACTCGATAAGGACACCAAAATGTATTATCTTGCTGGCCCCCCCATACACACAATCTTGCCTCTTTTCAGGGCAAGGTAAAGAATGCTATCTGCAAACTTTATATAACCTAGGTTTGTGTGCTAATGAGGCAATTGAAAACACATGCACAGTCCATGAAACACACAAGACGCAAGGTCACCCAATGTAGAGAATGAACTTCAAAGTGGGTACACCTGTTAAGGATGTCCTTAAATTACTAACCCAAAAAACACGCTCCTATGAGTGCTGTTCACACACAAAAAGCACCAAAAAAAGCAAAGTCCCTGAGCATGCTCAGACCAACCCAAATGCATTTCACACACCAAAAGGCACATGAAAAAAGCAAAGTCCCTGAGCATGCCCAGACCAACTCAAATGCAGCTAGCACAAAATAAGCCACCCCCTGTCCAAAATTAAGTACATCATCCAGTGTGCTACTAAATTAGAGATGGGACAAGCGCCCCCCGGTTCAGGGGGGCAAACAAAGAGCCTAACATGGGCAAAAGTTAGACAACAAATACCATTGCTGTCTATGGGAACTGACTTGTTAATTTTGCTAGTCCCCACTTGGCTGGCTTATCTTCTAGTTATTGGCCTTAAAATGGGTATGGGGGCCCAGGTCCCACCCTAAGGGACATATATCAATGTCACCAATTTGGAGAACCCCAAAAACGAAACAAGGAGAAGTGCCTTTAAATATGCCAAATTGCTTAAGGGCCAGTTGACACCACATGCAGTTCAGTGCATTTTTTTTATGCCTCAAAAACGCATGGAAAGTAGGTTATATGTTTTTCAATGGCATAGTTCACACCATTGCTTGCAGTTCCAGTTCCAGAAAATAAAGTAGAACATGCTGCATTTTTCCTGCACTGTACTGGAACGCTGTAAAACGCTAAAAAAACACAACATAAACGCACAGGAACGCATCCAAAGCACACATGCAGAAAAGCATCTGGACTGCGTTTCTATAGAGTGAACTTGCCCTAAAGCTATTAACTTGGGGGGGTACTCTGCCTGTAAAGTGGTGCATCTGTAGCATGTATCCAAAATGCTGCTTCAAAGATGTACAACTTTAGAACAAGCTAACAAATCGACATTGCAGCTGCAAGATTTTAACTCAAAAAAAAAAAAACCCACATAAAAAAAACACCCCCTCCCACGCACTAACAAACCCCTAGCCAAACACAGCAAGCCAGCTAATGAAAGGGGGTGGATGCTTGGGGGCAGGAGGGGCTCAGGCACCCCAAAAGTGGTTTGGATTGGTGAAGGCAGCTCACAGCCTTTGGAGAATGGAGTGGAGTGTACAGTTTCCCTTTAAAAGCAAAAACTAGCCCCAAAGATAACATATGAATTAGAAGGGGGAGACAAGAGCATTGGAGTGTGGAGTTCCCTTTTAAAAGCAAAAACTAGCCCCAAAGATAACATAACGGAAAATTTATATCAAATACTTACCGTAATTTTCCTTTCCTGATGGACTCCATGGCAGCCTACGTGTGGGTTAATCCTGCCCCTCATACCTCATAGGACCCTTCTCCCATAAATCTTTGCTCTGGGCCAGAGGCCGTGTTCCATAATTTAGCCTACTCCAGCCACTGGGAGGGAACTCCTGCTGCCATGGAGTCCATCAGGAAAGGAAAATTACGGTAAGTATTTGATATAAATTTTCCGTTTTCCTGACAGACTCCATGGCAGCCTACGTGTGGGAAATAACTAGCCATACACACCCGGGTGGGCAGAGTGCTGGACAAAAGAAAAAAGGTTTAATTGGCACCATCAACAGACAAGATACGTAAACCACTACGCAGTAGTGTGCCATGAACGTGTTAATTGAAGACCACAAGGCCACCTTACAAATAACTTCTGGAGGCACGTGACGTGATGCCGCCCATGATGAAGACACTTCTAGTTGAGTGAGCAGTCACCGCTTCTGGAGGCGCCAAGCCCTTGGCTTTATAGGCCCACTGAATGGCCTGAACAATCCATGCTCCGATAGATCTGGAAGAGGCACGCATTCCTTTATACTTCCTGTGAAAAGAACGAGCAGGTGGTCGGTCTGACGGAAAGAAGCTGTAGCTTCAAGATACTGACTCAGAGCTTTTCCAACATCTAAGGGATAAACACTGGAATCCTTGGTAGATCTGAACGTTGGAAGAGCAATCTCCTGATTGTCATGAAACACAGATGCCACTTTGGGGTTTGAACCCAACATAGGAATTAAAAAGTTTAGAAATGGCTCCTTGCATCTCTGAGAGCTGATTTCAGAGACCCTCTTGGCCGATGTTATAGCCACCAAGAAGACAACTATTAGAGAGTGTCATTTGACAGAAGATTGATCTTCATGTTCCAACTCTCTACCCAAGAAAAAATCCAGGACAAGGGGAAGATCCCAATTAGAAAAACTTGGCTCTGAGGTCTGAGCCTTATTGCTCCTCTGAAAAACTACTGAGTAAGAGGGTGTCTAGCCCAGGAAACACCCGTAAAGGCAGAGATTACAGCGATTTGGACTCGCAGCGAGCTGACTGACAATGAGAGATCCAATCCTGATTGTAAGAAGCCCAGGATATCATGTATCTTTGGGTTATTGCAAGAACCTGCAGTGGAAGAGGTGTAGTCTGAAAACTTTTTCCAAATCCTCTGGTAGACCCTGTTGGTGCCTGTTCTTCTGGCATTTAATATTGTGGAGATGGCCCTACTTGGACAGCCTAGGGCCTCTAACCTTCCCCTCTCAAGAACCAGATCATCAGATGTAGATGGGGCCGGGCATGGATGTAGAAATGCCCCTTGTGATAGGAGATCTGGTCTGGAAGGTAGAGGAACTGGGTCCCGGAAGCTGAGTTGCATCAGCAGTGGAAACCATGGCTTGTTTGGCCAGTACGGGACTATTGCCACTATCTCTGCTTCTTCCATCCTGAGCCTCGACAAAAAACGGAGAATGACAGGAATCGGGGGAAAGGCATAGGCCCTGTGGAACCGCCAATGGTCTGTCAGAGCATCTACCGAAAAGCCTGGGGATACCAAGACCTCGTGTAGTATCTCTCTAGTCTGAAGTTGCATGGGGAGGCGAACAAGTCTACTTCCGGAATGACTCCCAGGGACAGGACCCACCTGAAGACTTCGGGGGGGAAGTCCACTCGTTGTCCAGAGAAACTCAACAGAAAATCTGCCTGAACGTTCGGGACTCCAGGGAGATAGACAGCTGTCAGGTTGGCCAGGTTTTTCTGGGCCCAGATCATGATGGACTCTATTTCCTTTGACAGGGAGAGACTGCGAGTACCCCCCTGTCTCTTGATGTATGCGACTGCCGTTGTGTTGTCCAGTCTTAGGAGGACTGAGTCTCCTGCTGTTAAGTGGTGAAAGGCCTGCAGAGCGCAGAACGCTGCCCGGAGTTCCAGAACATTGGAGGCTATCCTGTGAGAGGGAAAATTCCATATGCCTTGGGATACTTCTGTCAGCCCCTGTTGCTGGCATCTGTAGTGATGGTGACCCAAGACACAGGTGCGATGGACTGACAATTGAGGAGGTTCCTCTGTTGTAGCCACCAAGGAAAGCTCTCCCGCATGGATGAGGTTATTTGGATAAAATGATCCCGAAGCCCTGGATTATACTGCTGGAGGAAACCCTTCTGGAAGGGCCGCATTTTCCACTGAGCCCACTTTACCATGGGTGTTGTTGCCACCATGGTGCCAATGAACTTTAGGCATTGAGAGGCTTGGGGATGAGAACGACATTGCAAGCCAAACTCTGTCCCGGATCACTGGGATTTTTCCAGGGGTAACAAGATGGTGCTCTTGATAGCGTTGAAGTGTGCCCCGAGGAATACCAGGGACTGCGTAGGATCCAGATGGCTCTTTTCCAGATTCAGAAGCCAACCAAACTCGAGTAGAGTGGAGATGACCTGGGATCTGTGGATTAGCAACTGCTCCTTGTCCCAAGACAACAGCAGGTCGTCTAGATAGTGATACAAACGGATACCTCTGGTCCTGATCAGAGCCACGACAGCCAACAAGTTTTGAAAACACACGAGGCGATGTTGTAAGCCCGAAGGGGAGACAGGTAAACTGCAGACGGATTTGATCGACAGCAAAGCGAAGGTATTTCTGGAATTCTGACGCTATCGGAACATGGAAGTAGGCGTCCTTCCGGTCTATAGAGACAAACCAATCGCCTGGTTGGATTGCTTGACTGATCATGAGTAGTGTCTCCATCTTGAACTTCTCCTTCTAGATAAAAGAATTCAAGTGGGTTAGGTCTATAACTGGCCTCCAGGAGACGTTTTTCTTCAACACCATGAAGAGGGGCGAGTAGACCCCTTAAAACCTTTTGTCATCTGGAACTGGAATTGCAGCGCCCTGAGCCACAAGAGAGACAGGAGAATTTGCTTTTTCCCTTCCGAGAGAGGCAAGGATGCCGACTCGCTCTGTTTTAGGCAGGTGCAATATCATAAAGACTTAGGGGATTCTTGTCCACCGGAAGATGCCCCTTTTGAAAACTTCTGGCCTGAAGGCTGTTTTTTCTTCCAGGTCTTCTTGAACTCACGGCCAGGCCTATAGTAGCGAGCATTCCTTGCTCGATCTGAACTTTGCCTGGGCTGTGTTCTCTTCTGGTTTAGCAGACGGCGATCCTGGGGAAGGAACCCCGACTTGCCCCCTGTGGCACGGGTGATGGCACTGTCCGATATGTTCTCAAAGAGGGACGAACCCCCAAATGGAATCCTGCACCATGCCTGCTTGGAAGCAGGGTCAGCTACCCATGGGCGCAGCCACAAGGCACGCTTAGCCGTGACAGATGTCAGCATGATCCGAGCCACCAGGCGAATTATGTCTAGGGAAGCCCCACGAGAAAAGCCAACGTCAACCTTAGCCCATGAATAGGTGAGCTCCTGGCCAGTTCTTCCGAGATGCTCCTCAGAGAAGCATCTACGTCATCTGCCCAGACTTCCATCGCTTTAGAAAGGGCTGCGAGAGCTAGAGCTGGTTTGCAGGTCATACCCGCTGTAATGTAGATCCGCTTGAGGGCGGTATAAATTTTCCACTCCAGGCAATCCCTAAAGGAAACAGTATCCTACAATGGGAGTGTGACGTGCCTCACCATCCTCATTAGGGCTGAGTCAATGAGAGGAGCCGACTCCAGGTGTTTTACATCCTTGCTTTTAAATGGGTACATTTTTGATACCTTCATTAACAGGCAATTCTTCCTTTCAACACCACCCCATTCGTCGGTAATTATTGCGCTGAGTTCACCCAAAAAGGAGAAATTAGGGTGTTCTTTTTTGAGGTGTTTAAAATATTTCCTCTATTTGGAGGGTGCCTCCACTGGCTCTTCCATCTCAAAGCTTCTTTGACAGCTTTTGACCAGCTGTGGTACTAGGGCAAATTCAAAACCTGCACCAGGGTCATCTACCTCCACCTCACTGTCTGAGGCTTCAATTGAGGAATAGCTCGGCTGTGAAGGGCCTGGAGCCTTGAGATCATCCCTAATAGGGACTGACATAGTGTCGCCAGCAGGGTTGTGGGTATGACCAGAATCCCCTTTACTCAGGGACTCACGGACCACCTTTCTGACCAGTGCTTCCACTTGTTGGTCTCCACCCTCTCTTTCTTATGCGACTTTAGAAAAGCATCGCTTGCAGAGCGATTTGCCTTCAGGAACCTGGGCCCCGCATAACCAGCAGGCTTTCCTCACAGAGCGGCTGGAGTGGCGGTGAGAGTGACGCCCAGAGGTGGTTTTAGACTCCTATCTGTGGTACCTAGATCTAAAGGAAGATCTGACGTCTGTACCTTGAAGAGGAGTGACAACGTTGAGACCTAGGACGGTCTTTGCCGTGCTTTGGTGTTCAGACCTAGAAAATCTGAGTGAAAAAGAAAGGGTTAAGAGCTCCTGAATAAGTGAACCCAAGCATCACAGGTAGAAAATAAATAAATCCTACCTGCAGCGCAAGGGTTGGCCACAAGAGGGCGGTGACAGATCCATGGCAAGGCAGTTTGAAAGTGAAATGAATCATTACAGCCTTATGAGAAACAGGAGTGACAACAGGCATGAGAGAGCACTCAACAAAACATAGCCAGCACCCAGGGAGCCTGCAGCAAACAATTTACCTTGTAAACCAGAGCCCAGTGCCTGGATAAACACTGCATAAGCCTGCAAGTCATCCCAAGTAATAGCTGCTTTGACAGCTATTTAAATCTGCCACCGTTAACGATGTCACCGCCCCATAGCGGTTGCCATCCGGTGGCGGCCAATCGCATGCGCGACCGCCGCCGCCATTTTGGCGAAACTGCACCTGCACGAACCAAGCACGGAATCTTCGTTCGCAACTTGCGGATGCGCAGCGACTTCCTGAAACGGCGAGCTGGAACGCAGCTGCGCTCCAGCCGCCGTGGCCGCTCACTGGAGCTTGATAGAAAATAAGGAGACACACAAAACACAGAGATACGGCTGCCATATAAAAGGAATATCTTTGTACATTACCACCACCACGGCACGATCCGGACCAGAACCTGGGACTGGGGAGCTGTTCGCTCGACCCACTGCACGATCGGGCGTTTACAAAGCCTCCCGCTAATAGCTGGGACGTTTGGCCATATTGCCGCTTGCCTGCCAATGGCCAGGTTAGTAAGCTCTTCATGGTATCACATCATATCGCCCATGTCCACCTGCTAATAGCTAGGATTGCTGGACTGCAGAGAGGATCACCGCTAACCACCAACGTATCGCCGTGCACACCGCCAGGCCTGGATTACAGAAAAACTTCATGAAAAGGTAAGACTATATCTTGGTCCTAGGAGGAGGACAAAAAAAGGAACACGGCCTCTGGCCCAGAGCAAAGATTTATGGGAGAAGGGTCCTATGAGGTATGAGGGGCGGGATTAACCCACACGTAGGCTGCCATGGAGTCTGTCAGGAAATGTAATTTATAAGCCATTGTATCTAATTTTTAGGGACTCATTAATGATAGGAATAGTACCACTGGATTGGCGCAGGGCCAATATGGTGCCTATATTTAAAAAGGGAACAAAGTCTTTACCAAGTAACTATAGACCTGTTAGTTTAACTTCGAAAGTTGGGAAGATACTGGAGAGATTAATAAAAGACCACATGGACAAGTTCTTGCTGGAAAAAAATATTTTAAGCAACAGACAGCATGGATTCAGGAAAGACAGAAGTTGTCAGACAAACCTGATTTCTTTTTATGAAGAGGTAAGTAAAACCTTGGACAGAGGCGTGGCTGTGGACGTGGTATACTTGAATTTTGCAAAAGCGTTCGATACAGTTCCCCACACACGGCTCATGTGTAAGGTAAAGTCTACAGGCTTGGAAATATAAGTTTGCAAATGGATAGAAAACTGGCTAAAAGACAGAATTCAGAGAGTAGTGGTTAATGATTCTTACTCTGAATGGTCTAAGGTTATCAGTGGTGTACCCCAAGGTTCAGTGCTGGGACCCTTACTTTTTAATATCTTTATAAATGATATTGGGTCTGGGATCAAAAGTAACATTTCTGTCTTTGCAGATGACACCAAGCTATGCAGTGGAATAACGTCCTTACAGGATGTCTCCAATTTACAAGCCGACCTCAATGCTCTGTCTAATTGGGCGACTATGTGAGGTTAAATGTTTATAAATGTAAAGTTATGCACTTAGGGGCTAAGAATAGGTATGCATCATACATACTAGGGGGCAGTGCCGATCATGACCTCCCTGGGGCCCTAAGCAAAATTCTGCTAAGGGGCCCTCTACCTGACCCGTGAATAATGGGCATGATTTAAGCGTAATATTGGGCGTGGCTTAAAGGGGCGTGACTCAAAGGTGTGTGGTTAGAGTCCGAGATGAACGAGGGATGGAGGGAGAAACAAAGGAAGAAAGAGAGACAGAGAAGTAAAAAAAAGAGGGATGGAGGGACAGCAGGCCCAGATCCTACAACACAATAGAAATGTGTATTCCAGAAAGTTTAACAATCAGCAGATAAAGATACTCCAAACACCTGGTGTTAGCAATTCAATCATCCCGCACCATGGTTGTTATGGTGTCAGGATGATTGAAGCGCATTTTTTCTATTATTACATTGTAATATAAAATGAAATCATTCAACTCACCATAATGCAAAATCAGAATCAGTGGGAGCTCTGATGTCACTGTCCCCAGCCAGCGGAGTGCTTTCTTACATCTCAGGTGTCCCCAGCGGAGTGCTTCCTAACATTTCAGGTGTCCCCAGCGGAGTGCCTTCCTACATTTCAGGTGTCTCCCCAGCGGAGTACTTCCTTACATTTCAGGTGTCCCCAGCGGAGTGCTTCCTTACATTTCAGGTGTCCCCAGCGGAGTGCCTCCTTACATTTCAGGTGTCCCCAGTGGAGTGCCTTCCTACATTTCAGGTGTCCTCAGCGGAGTGCCTTCCTACATTTCAGGTGTCCCCAGCGGAGTGCTTTCTTACATTTCAGGTGTCCCCAGCGGAGTGCCTTCCTACATTTCAGGTATCCCCAGCGGAGTGCTTCCTTACATTTCAGGTGTCCCCAGCGGAGTGCCTCCTTACATTTCAGGTGTCCCCAGTGGAGTGCCTTCCTACATTTCAGGTGTCCTCAGCAGAGTGCCTTCCTACATTTCAGGTGTCCCCAGCGGAGTGCTTTCTTACATTTCAGGTGTCCCCAGCAGAGTGCCTTCCTACATTTCAGGTGTCCCCAGCGGAGTGCTTCCTTACATTTCAGGTGTCCCCAGCGAAGTGCCTCCTTACATTTCAGGTGTCCCCAGCGGAGTGCTTCCTTACATTTCAGGTGTCCCCAGCAGAGTGCCTCCTTACATTTCAGGTGTCCCCAGCGGAGTGCCTTCCTACATTTCAGGTGTTCCCAGCGGAGTGCCTTCCTACATTTCAGGTGTCCCCAGCGGAGTGCCTTCCTACATTTCAGGTGTTCCCAGCGGAGTGCTTCCTTACATTTCAGGTGTCCCCAGCGGAGTGCCTCCTTACATTTCAGGTGTCCCCAGCGGAGTGCTTCCTTACATTTCAGGTGTCCCCAGCGGAGTGCCTCCTTACATTTCAGGTGTCCCCAGCGGAGTGCCTTCCTACATTTCAGGTGTTCCCAGCGGAGTGCCTTCCTACATTTCAGGTGTCCCCAGCGGAGTGCCTTCCTACATTTCAGGTGTCCCCAGCGGAGTGCCTTCCTACTGTCAGCGAAGTTTGGCTGTGTGCAGAGCACACAGCCATTTCTCCTTGTGCTCATAAGCACACCTTTCGTCTCAATGATAGAATGCATCTTAAGCTAAAATTCACTCACCTTCCATTCGATTCCCATTCATACAAATCAAGAAGAATCACCAGACTGGTCTCATCATCAAGGCCTCCCAGCAAAGACTGCTCGCCGACGCCCTAACAGCGTCCTTTTATTATCACAAAAGATCACAAACAGAAAGTGATGGCTGCAGCAGCCAATCACCTCCTCCGTGGAAGGGGACATCACAGGATGTTCCCTTCACACAGGAAATGTCCATATAAGGAGTTGACAAAACAAGAATTATAGCTTAAAGGATACAATTCAATACAATAATACAATAACCAATGAACACAGTTCCTAATGAGGGGAGCTTATCTGCAGGTGTATGCTCATGTCACCACCTCAATGTTGATCAGACACAGAGGCGACAAGAGCATATATCCGCTAAACCGATAATGCGTTTGCAGAGAGGCCTCACTCCGCAAACACCCTTCTCCAAATCAGGAAGTTTATCTCAACCAGCCTCAGACTGCCCCAGTCAGCTCTTTAGAGCGGGTTGCGGAAGTACTAACACTGTGTGACACTATGACAATACATATTAAATACATCTTCATAAAATTTTCCACACTACATTTCAGGTGTCCCCAGCAGAGTGCCTCCTTACATTTCAGGTGTCCCCAGCGGAGTGGCTTCCTACATTTCAGGTGTCCCCAGCAGAGTGCTTCCTTACATTTCAGGTGTCCCCAGCGGAGTGCCTTCCTACATTTCAGGTGTCCCCAGCGGAGTGCTTCCTTACATTTCAGGTGTCCCCAGCTGAGTGCCTTCCTACATTTCAGGTGTCCCCAGCGGAGTGCTTCCTTACATTTCAGGTGACCCCAGCGGAGTGCCTCCTTACATTTCAGGTATTCCCAGCGGAGTGCTTCCTTACATTTCAGGTGTTCCCAGCGGAGTGCCTTCCTACATTTCAGGTGTCCCCAGCGGAGGGCTTCCTTACATCTCAGGTGTCCCCAGCGGAGTGTCTCCTTACATCTCAGGTGTCCCCAGTGGAGTGCTTCCTTATGTCTCAGGTGTCCCCAGCGGAGTGCTTCCTTACATCTCAGGTGTCCCCAGCCAGCGGAGTGCCTCCTTACATTTCAGGTGTCCCCAGCGGAGTGCTTCCTTACATTTCAGGTGTCCCCAGCGGAGTGCCCTTGTCATGTACCTGGTAGGTGAGCCCAACGTGCAGGGAGTGGCCTCTCGTAAACCTGTGGCTCGAGAACCCCTGATAGAGCAGACAGGGGCTCAAGAGGGCAAAGGGACACAAGTGCCTGGCAGGAACTGAAGCAGGTGGAGGTAGAAGCAGCAGTCTGCAGCTGGAGGTAGCTGGTGGGAGGCGTGCAGTGGTCCGCAGCAGACACTCGAGGATCAGGAGACAGACTTGGAGAAGACAGGCCGGGTCAAACACAAGCGGGCAGATAGGTACAGAGCAGGATCCAGGAGTAGTTAAAGTCCAGGCCGCAAACGTATATCAGGCGGGCAGCAAACTGGTTAAAAGGAGCAGGCAGGAGCGAAGTCGGGACAAGCCGGGATCAAGGCAGGCAGCAAACAGGAGAAGTCAAGGGAAGCCGGATCAGGTATCAGAGTAACACAATCAGAGGTTCAGGCAGCAAGGGTCTCAGGAGAACGCTGTAGACCGGACAGCAAGGATGCAAGGTGACAGCTCTCTTTAAATAGGCAGTCTTGGCGCCAAGTACCGTCATAGGTGCACGCACGCGCCGCTATCGCACATCAGCGCGCACCCGTGCGTCGCTATCGCGCATCTGCGTGCGCCCGTGAGCCGCTATCGCGCACCCGCGCACTGCTATCGCGCATGCGCGTGCGCCGAACAGGTCTCCTGTGCACAGGTATTCTGAAACCCAGATTGCTGGGATGATTGTGAGAACATCTTTCCTGACAGCCTTCCTACATTTCTGGTGTCCCCAGTGGAGTGCTTCCTTACATCTCAGGTGTCCCCAGCGGAGTGTCTCCTTACATCTCAGGTGTCCCCAGCGGAGTGCTTCCTTACATTTCAGGTGTCCCCAGCGGAGTGCCTTCCTACATTTCAGGTGTCCCCAGTGGAGTGCTTCCTTACATTTCAGGTGTCCCCAGCGGAGTGCCTCCTTACATTTCAGGTGTCCCCAGCGGAGTGCTTCCTTACATTTCAGGTGTCCCCAGCAGAGTGCCTTCCTACATTTCAGGTGTCCCCAGCGGAGGGCTTCCTTACATCTCAGGTGTCCCCAGCGGAGTGTCTCCTTACATCTCAGGTGTCCCCATCAGAGTGCTTCCTTACATCTCAGGTGTCCCCAGCCAGCGGAGTGCCTCCTTACATTTCAGGTGTCCCCAGCGGAGTGCTTCCTTACATTTCAGGTGTCCCCAGCGGAGTGCCTTCCTACATTTCAGGTGTCCCCAGCGGAGTGCTTCCTTACATCTCAGGTGTCCCCAGCGGAGTGTCTCCTTACATTTCAGGTGTCCCCAGTGGAGTGCTTCCTTACATCTCAGGTGTCCCCATCGGAGTGCTTCCTTACATCTCAGGTGTCCCCAGCCAGCGGAGTGCCTCCTTACATTTCAGGTGTCCCCAGCGGAGTGCTTCCTTACATTTCAGGTGTCCCCAGCGGAGTGCCTTCCTACATTTCAGGTGTCCCCAGCGGAGTGCTACCTTACATCTCAGGTGTCCCCAGCGGAGTGCCTCCTTACATCTCAGGTGTCCCCAGCGGAGTGCTTCCTTACATTTCAGGTGTCCCCAGCGAAGTGCCTCCTTACATTTCAGGTGTCCTCAGCGGAGTGCCTTCCTACATTTCAGGTGTCCCCAGCGGAGTTCCTCCTTACATCTCAGGGGTCCCCAGCAGAGTGTCTTCTTACATCTCAGGTGTCCCCCCCCCTTCGAGCCCTTCTATAGCTCAGCAGTGGTGTCTCCGCCATAACTGAAGGCAAGAGGCGAGGGGGAACAAATTAGGGGCAGAGCCGGCCGGCTACAATATAATAATGGAGCTGCGGCACCGACCACCCCCGTCCTTTCTACAACAGGGCACAAATGACAGACAGACCGGGGGCAGGGGTGGGCGGCGCCGCAGCTCTACTTCCTATTTCGGCAGGCTCCCTTCTAGTTCTGGTCTTCAGGAAAATGGCGACCGGCGGAGACATTATCTCCGCCGGCCGCGGACCTCTAGCGGCGGCGGCGGGGCAACGAGTATTACTCGGGGCCCTACGCAGCTTGCGTAGTCTGCGTATGGGGCGGATTGGCCCTGCTAGGGGGAGTACAACTGGGGGAATCCGTAGTGGAGAAGGATCTGGGGGCTTTGGTAGATCATAATCTCAATAGAGGCATGCAATGCCAAGCTGCGGTTTCCAAAGCGAGCAAAGTTCTTTCTTTTATTAAGAAATGTATGGACTTCAGAGAGAGAGATATAATTTTGCCCCTGTTCAAATCATTAGTAAGACCTCATCTGGAATATGCAGTTCAGTTTTGGGCACCAGTTCTCAAAAAGGATATCGGGGGGCCTGGAGAAAGTGCAGAGAAGTGCAACCAAACTGATAAGAGGCATGGAGGAGCTCAGCTATGAGGAAAGATTAGAGGAACTGAATTTATTCACTCTTGAGAAGAGGAGATTAAGGGGGGATATGATCAACATGTACCAATATATAAGGGGTCCATATAGTGAACTTGGTGTTGAGTTATTTACTTTACGGTCAACACTGAGGACAAGGGGGCACTCTTTACGTCTAGAGGAAAAGAGATTTCATCCCCAAATACGGAACGGTTTCTTCACAGTAATGCCGCGTACACATGGTCGTTTTTAATGACGAGCAAAATGACAATTTTTAAAATGGTCATTAAAAATGATCGTGTGTGGGCTTTCCAGCATTTTTCCCGACGAGAAAAACGCAGAGAATCACGACGAGAAAAATTGGAACATGCTCTAATTTTTCACGTCGTTTTTTACATCGTCGTTTTTCTCACCATGAAAAACGGCCGTGTGGGCTTTAACGACGTGAAAAAAAATGCGCATGCTCAGAATCAAGTATGAGACGGGAGCGCTCGTTCTGGTAAAACTAGCGTTCGTAATGGAGATAGCACATTCGTCACGCTGTAACGGACTGAAAAGTACGAGGCTGAAAAGCGCGAATCGTCTCTCAACAAACTTTACTAACATGAAGGGTGGCGCCATCCGAATGGAACTTCCCCTTTATAGTGCCGTCGTTCGTGTTGTACGTCACCGCGCTTTACTCAAACATTTTTTTTCACGATAGTGCGTAGGCAAGGCAGGCTTGAGAGGAAACACGAAAAATCACGTCGAGAAAAATGTCGTTTTTTTCAATGACATTAAAAACGATCGTGTGTACGCGGCATAAGAGCTGTGAAAATGTGGAATAGACTCCCTGCAGAGGTGGTTCTGGCCAGCTCAGTAGATTGCTTTAAGAAAGGCCTGGATTCTTTCCTAAATGTACATAATGTAGCGGACCCCCAAAATTGGGGTCGCTATGCTTTAAATTTAAGGGTAGCCTGAGCAAT
This sequence comes from Rana muscosa, assembly GCA_029206835.1. Classification (NCBI taxonomy): domain Eukaryota; kingdom Metazoa; phylum Chordata; class Amphibia; order Anura; family Ranidae; genus Rana; species Rana muscosa. The sequence goes on from CM055122.1 coordinate 359,208,741, forward strand.
AGTTTAGCTCAGGTTCTCCAATTCTGTTTAGTTTGGACTCTGCTCTGCTGTAATATTGCCTGGAGTATAGTTTCCCTTGTCCTGTGGGTGGCGCCGTTGCCCAGGTCTTGAGGAGAACCACAGGTGGCGTTACGGTGTGATTGGGTGTCCTCTCTCGGCTGCCGTGCGGTGGGCAGGTTCTGCCTGCTGTGCATGCCGGGAGAGGGTACATAAATGGCAGACGCCATGATCTGTTGTGGTGTGTCGGGGGGATTCCAAGGAGGACCCCTGGTGGTGAAGGACCCCTTTGGCCCTGCTGGCCGGGGGGTGCGTGAACTGGTCAAGGAGTCTCGGGCACCTTTAGCCCGAGGCTACAGAGTTCCAGGTAGGCCCAGTACCTTCAACTGGGTCTACAAAACCAATCACTGGAGTCCCAGGGAACCCGAGGGAGGGTGGCCCGCTCTGAAACAGAAGAAACCTGGGGAGGACCTGTCCGATGGATCGGTGAAGGAAGTCACGGTCTCGGAGGCCTGGTTGCCTATCAGAGGGAAGGATTCGTGAGTTGCAAGATAGCTCCTGTAGCGTGCCCCATTGGCACTTATGGTCTCTATAATCTACAGGTGTTAGGAAGTTCTAAATTCAGGAACTAAAGGATTCTGTGGCAGAGGATCTCCTGAACTTGTCCATGATTCTTGATATTTATATTTATTTTCATTTTTTATGAATTTAACGCTAATACTAATATTTTTTATGTACACCTACTCTTTTTTGGTTCCGATCAGCTTTCACTTTTTTAATTCACTGCATTCATGCACCTCGAGGTTTTGTCTTTGTTTTGTTTCACAATATCATCCTCGCTAGGATGCACCATACACGTACGATATAATTAGTTTATGATATAGATAAAATATTTGTTTAAAGCACCTGTTATGTGTTAAGCAGACATACACATACTTTACACCTTTTTGACATGGAGTTTTTACTCCTTTCCACACATTTTATACACTTTATATATATATATATATGTAAGATTTCATGTGTTAATTCTCATTAGTAGTTTTGGCATTTAACAGGTGCTTCACAAACATAGAGTGTAACAGATCCAATTTAGTGTTTAACATTCCACCACTGTGCCCAATAGCCCCCATTGGTTGAGAGGTTTTTCAGGACACCCTCATATACACTGTCTTGGTCACTCACACTCCAGCTATGAGTAAGCATCACACCCTGATGTGAAACGCGTTAGCCTTTGCCCTGTATGTCCTCTTCATGTTTGATTGCTTTTTGATGGATTTTGTACATTTTCCTTTGGATTTTTTGGCATTTTAATTTTCTTTGTTAGTAAAACGCTTGACCAGAGTGCGGCAGTCCAGACAACTTTTTCTCTTCATGAAGGGATTTTCCTCTCGGAGAGGATCTGTTCATTCCTACTTATGTCATTTTAGATGTGTATGTTTTTTTCTTACCCTGAAGGCGGACTCCAAGCAAGACTACTGAGTATGGGGTGGATCTTAGTTATTGCAGGCGGGAGGGAAATGTAAATAACTATTGAAAGTATTTTATGTGACATTTAATGTTTTAATGTGCACATGTGTGATTTCTTCTTTCTATTCTATGTCTCACCTCCTTTCCCCATGTTAGGTTCCAGCACAAACAGGCAGTTTTTTTAAATTGTCCTTTTTTGTAGTTTAGTCTCTGAATTGGGCCTGTGCTGACTCAGGTTTGAGAGGCATGGGTTTGTTCCAGACACTGGGGACCAGTGTCAATTTAGTGGGGGGGATGTGTAACGGGGTGTTAAATTTAGGGGAAGTGTCTGAGTGGTAATTAGGCTCAGACACACTGATTGTTAGGGTTAATGGACCATTTCTGTTCATGGGAGATGGTGTTGGTGTGCAGTTCCCTGTGGCCTACAGGTGGCGCTGTTGCCGTAGGTCAGGGTTGAACCACTGATACAAGGCTGTGCTTTTTTTTGTCCCCTCTCGGAAGTAGTACGGTGGGGCGGGGAACCTGCTGTGCCTGTCGGGAGAGGGTATAGAAAGGGGCGGCCATCTTCCATTGGGGCTTCGTCCACGCCCAGGCACCTTCAGCCTGGGTGTGTGGTTCGTCCGCGCCCAGGCGCCTTCGGCCTGGGTGGGTTGCGGGTTAACTCCGGGGTGCCCTAGGCCCGGAGGTGGAGTTCCTGTTCCACCCCAGACACCTTCAGTCTGGGGTGAGGTACTATTTTGAAGGCCTTCGGCTGGGGTCCGCTAGGGATCGAGAGCTCCCAGGGTGCCGCCTTGCGAGGGGACCCGTATCTGAGATGAGGAGGCCAGGGAGGTAATCCTTTCCGAAGACCCAGCGCAGAGTCGTGGTGACGGTGAGGGCCTCTGGTAGCTCTCCGGAGGGATGGTTTTCTCCTTGACATGGGCCAAATACTTTGAGAAGGTAGTTCTTCAGGTCAGTGGCAGTGACCCTACTCGCTTCAAGTCAGTGGCAGTGACTTCATAGGGCAAGGCCCTATTCACCAGGTCAGTGGCAGTGACCCGTTCTCCAAGTCAGTGGCAGTGACTTTTATTCACTTTTATTCAGACCAATCTCACGGTCTGTGGCAGAGATCGTGCGCCAAAACTGTTCGTGAAACCTGAACAGTCTGAAGAAATCATTTGAGTTTGTGCCTGGACCTCCTCCCACCTAAGCTGTCCTGTGTCTTGTTCCAACCTGTCTGCTGTTAAAGAGACTATTTGTTATCCAGTGTGAAATAAATATAGAAGTTGGACTTTCAGTTGGTGTGGACAGTTACATTACTGGGGAAAAATAAAGACATGCATCTATTCAAGGTAGAGGTGAGAATCATCCTCGGGAGGATTCAACTCCAGCCGCAGGCAGGCCTGAAAACTAACACCGCTCAACCTCCTCACACAGGAGGGTACGGGCTTGTGGTGCGGTGTGCCTCTCTCTGCCTGCAAGGAGCCTAATTAAATACAGGTAAAGACAGGGGTTTGTGTGCTACATAATATTGGCACTGCCAGGTCCAGAGTGGCGCACTCATCGCCTGCTCCGTGCGCCGAGAACACTTTAGTAAATGGGGAATAGCGCTGTGTTACCGGCGCAAAGGTTTGTTAAATACCAAAACGTACGTTGCGCCTCGGCGTGCGCCTCAACTCAAGGCGCAAACGGTTCGTAAATCAGGCCCAGTGTGTGTGTCTCTCTCGCTCCCCTTACACACAGACAGATTTACTAAGGGCAAATCCACTTTGCACTACAAGTGCACTGCATGTGCACTTGGAAGTGCACTAGGAAGTGCAGTCACTTTAGATCTGAGGAGAAGATCTGGAATAAGGGGAAGCTCTGCTGATTTTATCATCCGATCATGTACAAGCAAAAATTCTGTTTTTTATTTATTTTGCTTGTCCCCCTCAGATCTACAGTGACTGCACTTCCAAGTGCACTTGTAATGCAAAGCGGATTTTCCATTTAGTAAATGTAGCGGGGTATCGTTTCACCCGCAAGACTACAGTTCCCAGCACGCTTTGAGGCACCCAGGGTGCATTTCCCTGCGCAAGGACTGCTGGGGTGGACTTTAAAAGGGAGAGGAGTGGCCTCGCTCTTTTTCTTAGAACGCCGCCCTCCTTGCAAGAGGATCCCTGCACTCACCTGCTGCGCATGTAAGGTCTAAAGCCTGGGCCTCACACTTTGTTCCAGAGAGCCTTCCATTCCGCCGAGGAGCCTGCGGAGCATCCGATCCACCTGAGGTGTCACCATCTTCTGGAGGACCGCGGAGGAACCGGACAGGAGTCAGCCCGGTCTGGGTGAGAGAGCGCCAGCTCAGAACCACATCTAAGTACCCTTTGTTGCCTATTAACTTTGCCTAGGCCCACCATTGACCACAGTGATACTTTGGAGAGACTGTATGCTGAACTGAGTTTATCAGTCTCTCCAGCTTCACCAAGTTATCTATCATTTGCCACCCCTATTGGATTACAGTGTTTGTTTCTTTATGTGCACCACCGAGAGTTGCTAGCGAAGATTCTTCTACGAACTATACCCCAAGTTAAAGTCAGGCCTGACTGGGTAGTATAGGACATTGCTGGGCGCCATTTTTTTTTGCCCACGAGGGAGGATAGCTGCAGCGGGGATACAATATTGTTACTGCATCATTGAATGTTATACTCTTTTAATGTGTGCACTTATATTGCAGGGATCTGCATGAGATATTGTATGCCAATTACCTTTTATACTTTTACCAATAGTAAAGAGTTATAGTTAAGTAATTTGGTGGTCAGTGTCAATTACTGTGCTGGGATACCGAAGGGGGGTTGTACCATATAACAATATAGAGATATTGCAGTTGTGCCATCCTTCCCCTTTTCTAACTGTGTCACGAGAGGTTAGAGTCGATTGCCAGGGGTTAATAGCGGTGCATTACAGGGCCCAAAACAAACAAGCAGCCCTCTTAAACTGAGGGTACCGCTACATAAATAAACCTCTGTGTCTTTCTCTCTCTCTCCCCTTACACTAGGGTGACCAGACATCCCCAGTTTCAGGGGACAGTCCCCGGATTGAGGACACTGTCCCCGGACCAAGTCTGTCCCCAGTTTTGTCCCCGGATTGGATTTGAACAGGGGCTGGGGCAATTTCAAAGACAGTCAGTGCAGAATTAATAAAAAAAAATCTGAACTACACACCCCCACTCCTACTAGCTTAGGGGGGGGGGGGTCTATTTTTTCCATTATCTGTGCCCCTTTCTGATGACCATGTGCTGGTTGAAGCGGAGGGAATATTTCTTCATGTTCTTCTGCCTGGGCTTAAGTCCCGGCCAGCCGCCTGCCTGCTTTTCTCCTTGCCTTCCCTGGTGGAGTGATCTTCCTCCGCTCCCCACCCAGTAGTAGCCGGGGCCCGGAGAGTGAAACTTGAGAGGCTGTGAGGCGGGCGGCGGAGGCGACGGGCAGAGAGTCGCTGATTGCCGCCATTACTAGTAAAAAAAAAATATGTCCCCAGATTTCATTTCAAAAATCTGGTCACCTTACCTTACACACCGTGTGTCTCTCTCTCTCTCTCCCCCCTTACACACCATGTATCTGTCTCTCTCTCCCCTTACACACAGTGTGTGCGTGTGTGTGTCTCTCTCTATCTCTCTCTTTTAGATACAGTGGGGGAGATTTACTAAAACTGGTGCACTCAGAATCTGGTGCAGCTGAGCTTCTAATTTCATCTTGTTTAATTAAGCTTTGGCAATAAAACCTGGATGCTGATTGTTTTCTATGCAGAGTTGCACTAGATTTTGTACAATTTAATGAATAACCCCCAGTGTGTCTCTTTCTTTCCCCCTACACACAGATGTCTCATTTACATTATTATTCACACTGTCTCTCACACACTGTGTGTGTGTCTTTCAATCCGTTCCTCAGAAAGGTAAAAATATAATTATGTTACCAAGGCCATTATTGTGCAGGAAGGATATAGATGTGATTCTGATGAAATGTAATTTCTTCACCTGAACCTAACCGCGTTTACTATGTGTGTGTAGCGCACCCACCTCACTCCTACCTGCATTAACTTTGGCTCCTCGCAGGAAGAGAGAGGCACACTGCACTAACAGCCCGTACCCTCCTGTGCGAGGAGGTTGAGCGGTGTTGTTGTTGGGTCTTCCACGGCCAGAACATGAAAACCTCCAGAGCCTGATTCGAACATGAAAACCTCCAGAGCCTGATTCTCACCTCTATGTTAAGGTAGAGACAAGTCCTTGACTTCCCAGTAAAGTGAATGTCCACACCAGCTGAAACTCCAACTCTGAGTTTATTTTCTCTTAGCCAAATAACACAGTCTCTGATAGGAAAAAGTTTGGAGCAAGAAACAGAACAGTACAAGGTGTGGAGGAGGTCCAGGCACAAACGTTACAGATGTTTGCTCAGATTCTCAAGCAAGTTTAACTAGGCGCACAGTCTCTGCCACAGACTGTGAAGTTGATCGCTGCCACAGACCTGGTGAAGCTGATCCCCTTCTTTAGCTATGGCCCCTTTTTAGGAGAAGACATGCCTCCGGAGAGTTACCGGGACCCTACCGTCACCATGACACTGCACTGGGTCTTCGGAGAGTTCCTTTCCCGGCCTCCTCATCCTAGATACGGGTCCCCTCGCAAGGCAGCACCCTGAGAGTCCTCGATCCTCGGTGGACCCCAGCTGAAGGTGCTGGGCTCCAGGCCTCTACTGCGGCCCCTGGGCTTACATACCCAGGGCGGACAGGAACAGCATGGTAGTACCTCACCCTGGGCTAAAGGTGCCCAGGATGGAACAGGAACACCCGCCCCTTGGCCCAAGGTGCCCAGGGCGGACAGGAACACACTCGCTGGGAGTAGGACTCCCGACGACCGAATCAACGAACCCCAAACAGGCAGCGTCTGCCCCTTTTATATCCTCTTCCAGCATGCCCAGCAGGTAGAACACACCCACCTTATGGCTGCTGAGAGGGGACACACAAGGCACAGCACTGTATCAGCGGTTCAACCCTAGCCTACTATGGCAGCGCCACCTGTAGGCCACAGGGAACTGCACACCGATACTCTCCCTGTGGACAAAAGTGGTTGCAAAAACCCTGACAAATTAGGGTGTTTGAGTAAACTACCACTCAAACACTTCCCTTAAATTTAGCACCCTGCTACATGTGTATTTTGTATTTCAGGAGGATGACTTTTTTGAAGACTTTCAACATTTATTTTTTTGCAATTTACATGCCCAGATCAACATTTTGATCCTTAACTGGGATATTTCACTATATATTTAGGCCTCATGCACACAGGGCTTTTTTATAGCTGCTTTTACCAGCGTCAGACGTTTTTTTTTTTTTTTTCAGCTTAAAAACGCTTCTTCATGTTATTCTATGGCCTTGTGCACATACAGGCTTTTAGGAGCTGTAAGTGACATAGGCGTTTTTAAGCGGCAAAAAAATAAATAAAAAAAAACAGGGCCAGCGCGTTCTGAGGACAAGCGTTACAGCTAAAAAAATAAATGATTTGGCTTAACGCTGGATACAGCCGCGTTAAGCCTCGTCAAGCTTTTTTTTTTTTTTACATTTTAAAATCAATGGTTCCCTATGAGAGCCCATTGATTTGAATAGAAGTCGCACCACAGGTCAGATCACGATGACCACGACTTGCGGTGCGGCTTTTTCACTATGGATCTTGAAGGGGAACGCTTGCCAAAATGAAAAAAAACAACTGGTGTGGTGTCCCCCCCAAAATCCATACCAGACCCTTATCCAAGCATGCAGCCTGGCAGGTTAGAAAAGGGGGGACTTCTCTCCGCTGTCTTCTTCCTCTGTTCTTGGCCCGGGCGGTGATGTCCCTAGGGGACGAGGCCTCTGGGTGATGTCACCGGGTGGCCATGCTGCATGGCTATATAAATTTATAGAGGGTGCCTCTATCATATATACAGAGTAGGGGGGTGCCATCATCCCGTAATTGAATTGAAGAAAGAGGGGTGGGGATATATTAGGGGCTACTCCCAAGACCCTAATCACCCAATATGATGGGACTATTACGGCACCCAGACAAGGCAATTGTTAAAAATTAGAACATTTTATTACAGCATATAAGTACAAAATAAACAATTAATCATAATGGTGACAATACATAATATGATAAACAAAGAAAAAAGGGGGGTTCACAAACTCCACAGGTGGGCAGAGATGCAGTATTGATGTTAGTGACGTATCCCCGACATGTTTCGGCGGTAAAACCGCTTCCTCAAGAGGCGTCTTTTATCAATACAATCTGGCTCACCACGTTAGTCCAAAAGGACCGAGAGTGCAATGCACTAGGGCACCCAGAAGAGGGTGCTCCCCCTGGGGCGGACACGGGAAGATAGGTCCGGCACCTATGCTGTGTAGATGTAAACTTGTACCCGGGACAAGGCTGAAAAGGAGCTGTTTGTGGCAACACTCAAAATTCCATACGCAAAAAGCGTACTTAAAATAGGTAACATACGTTGGTTTAGGTACGCCCCCAGTATTAGGGCAGAGTAGCTGCAGAGAACATTGATAATCCAAAGCAGTCTGTGGTCCACACTGGGATCAATGAAGATCCACACTTCTGGAATTCGGTGGAGTGTGCTCGTCCCGGGTGATGGCCGTGCATGGCTATATAAGTAATGGCACACGGTGGACCTAGCATTACAGTGGGAGCATATCGGAGGAGGAACAGAGGGAGAAGACAGTGGAGAGAGGAGAAGCGGCACAGGGAGGAGAAATCGTAAGGAGAAGAGACGCTGCTTTAATAAATTACTTTGTCAAAAACTTGTGTACTGTTTTAATTGACACTTTTTAGGTGAATAGGTAGGGGTACAATGTACCCCATGCTCATTCACGTTGGGGGGGCGTGCGGGATCTCCCAGATTCCGATAAGCCCCCTGCCTGCAGTTCCCACAACCACCACCCAGGGTTGTTGGGAAGAGACCCTTGTCCCCATCAACATGGGGACAAGGTGCTTTGGGGAAGTACAGAGCTCCCATGCCACAAAGCAGCCATCCCCCATGTTGAGAGCATGTGGCCTGGTATGGTCACTCGTCCTCGTCTCTCCCCCCTCCTTTTCTGACCTGCTGGGCTGCATGCTCAGATAAGGGTCTGGCATGGGTTTTTGGCGGGGCCCCACGCCAGTTTTTTTGATTTTGGCGAGGGTTCCTCTTCAGGATCCTTAGCACACAAGCTGCACGGCAAGTCGGATCATCATGATCTGACTTGTGGTGCAACTTCTATTCAAATCAATGAGCACTCGTAGGGAACCACTGATTTTGAATAGAGGCAGAGAAACGCTGCTTAAAGCTAGCATGGCTAAACGGGAATTAACGCCAATGCAAAAAGCTACTAAAAGCACATCTTTACAGTCGCCTTTTCCTGGCATTGGTAGTGGCTTTGCAGCTCACTTTTTCTAATGCCCTGTGTGCATGAGGCCTTATAGAGTGAATAAGTAACATCAAACATACCTCTGTGTGAAATGTTGTTGTGGAGAATTTTATGAAGATGTATTTAATATGTATTGTCATAATGTCACCCAGTGTTAGTACTTCCGCAACCCGCTCTAAAGAGCTGACTGGGGCAGTCTGAGGCTGGTTGAATCCCCTCTGGTAGGGGAAAACGTCTTGAGGTTGGAGTGTGATGTTTACAGGGTGCGGATATGCTCGCCGACGAGGGACCCTCTGTGCATTAGCACGGACGATCGTTGGGGAGGGGATATGCTCGCTCTGCAACAACATCATTGGTTATAGTCAGATGCGCGCTCTTGTTTTGGCGGTGTGTTGATCAGCATTGGTCCGGATTCATAGCGCGCGCCTGCAGATAGCCTCCCACAAGCAATAATAGTATAATCTGAATATGCGTTATTCTATGGAATAGCGTAGAATAAGGATTCCTATCGGCAGTAATATGAGAGCTTGCGAGCGTTGTCAGAGTCAGGGAAAGCGTCCATGTTTTAAAGCAATATGGCTTCGTTTGCTGGGAGCATACACGCTTTCCCTGCCCGGACACGCCCATAAGACTTTAGCCATAATTTTGTTGAATATGTTGTTGTATTGGTATTATATTGTATGTATTTAAATAACCCTGTTGGAAGGGATATCTTGATATGGACATTTGCTGTGTAAAGAGGACATCATGTGATGACCACTCCCATGGAGGTCAGATGCTGTGTCCTCACTTCCTATGGAGGAGGTCACATTCTGTGATGACCACTCCCATGGAGGTCACATGCTTTGGAGTTTAATAAAATAACCTTTTGTGGGCGTCGACAGGCAGTTGATGCTGGGATGCCTTGATGATAAGACCAGTCTGGTGATGCTTCCTTCTTTGAATGAATGGGGTTCGAATGACGGTGAGTGAATCTTAGTTTAAGAAGCATTATTGCAATAAGATGAAGTGTGTGCTTATTTAGCACAAGGCAAAAATGGCTGTGTGCTCTGCAAACAACCAATTTTGCCATGACAGAATGGCGGCTCTGAAGGGACTAGATGGGGCCCCCTTTAGGCATTGGGTCGAGATGGGGGAGTATGGATGCACGATCCGATGCGTGGGGGCTCTGCTCTGTAAAAGAACAAATTTTTTGTCTTTTTGAAATAATGCTGTAAGTTTGCAGTATGTGTGTGTGTGTGTATGTCTGTGAATCCGATCGTGCGTGTGTGTGCCTGTGTGTGATTTTGTTGGGAGAGAGATCGTATGCCTGTGAACTCGATTGTGTGTGCCTGTGTGGGTATGCCTGGGTGTGCCTGGGTGTGCCTGGATGTTTGTGTGGGGAAGCTGTGGGCTGTAAGAGTGTAACTAAATGAGAAATATAGACTGTATGTGATTTTGTTTGATGCAGAACACGTGTCCCCATGAGTGAGATTGAACCTGTGTGCTCATTGCTGCTGCATTGTTTAAGATGGCCGCTGCTTTGCTGCCATGTGCTTTGGTGGGGGAGGGGAGCCAGCAAGGCCATCTACAATAGTGAAAGTTGGTGACTCTCTGTAAATAGCATGCAGGAGTTTTGTGCTGGAAGGGCTACGCCCTGAGAGATGATCTGGTGTTCTGAGAAAGCATGCAAGAATCACTGTATGTCTGTGCGATGGCTTGTATTGGAAGCTGATGCCACAGTGTGTATATGAACTTTAGGTAGAGAAAAGAGTGTTTTAATGTTGTGCATGTAACTAAAATTTTTTGAATGTGCTATTTAGTTGGCCAAAGGATCTTAAAATGTTTGTAAGTGCTCATGTGGTGTCTCAGGTGTGTGGCTTTGTGGAGATGGCATGAGCCTTGTGGAGTGTAGCTGACACAAATTTTTCAGTGGATTTTGATGATCATTTAAAAAAAGTTTTAATGGTGTAGTCAGTCTTTGTGGAGAAAAACATTTTTGGTTCTATAGTGAAGAGATCCTAGTTTTGGCGGCAAAAACTGCATGTGGTGGCCATCTTGTGGTCTGCCATGCTGCCATGGTCGGCGGCGGCCATCTTGAGAGATGCAGTTTCTCCTTAGCCCGTGGGCAATCCTATAAGGCGAACGCACAGTCACCTTTCCTTTGGGTGTGATATCATGTGACCGTGCCGTGGCATTCGTCGGCTATTTTGCTGGTGGAATTTCTCAGCTTTTGGGGCAGATTTTGATGTTTGGTGCGAGTTGAATAGTGCTGTCTTTTCTGTGTTGGAGTATGGTGGAGACCATTTTTGTTTTCCTTTGTGTGTGGGAACCAATGTGGTCTTGCGTTTTTATATTTAAGTGTTCATTTGATGTCCAATGTTTTTCAGTTTTTGGCTGGTAGGGAAGTTTGTGCTGATTTTGGCAAAATCAAAAACTGCATTGCATGCGTTAATGGCACCATTTTGTTCTTGTGACCTGGCTTGTCGGCCATCTTGAGAGGCGTTTACAGTTTGAGATAGGAAGTTCCAGGTTAGAGGTGAGTCGGGAGAAAATAACAAAGACGTTGACTGATCTCATCTTGTGATTTGCCGGATTTATACCTTTGCATGGGACTATTAATCCATCATTTAGTTCTATAATTCAGTATTGTAGTCTAATTTTTGGGGGTTTTTATTGCATCATCTGGGCATTCATCTGGACTTTTATCATTATATGTTTTCTAATCATTGGACATTATTTTTTGTTATCTAGTGGCTGGTGCCTTTGCTGAGTGTGCACTGCTTTTTACACATCAGCCGCTGGATGCTATATTAACATTTGTTGATTGGCGCAGTTTTCTTCTGTTCTATGCGTTTACAATTTGACCTGTGCACTGCTGGGGAGAGTAGTGAGACACCAGGGTGACATACTGAGAGGCTCTTTTTGTTTAATGTTAAATTTGCTAGTTTAAACAGTTTTTCTAAGCATCACCTTTTGAGTTGAGTAGAGTGGTATCTTGAGATAGCGCGGTCTTACCCAGAGGGGTCCCGACGTGCTTGCAGACACATGCTGGGGCCTGGGGCCCATTTATGGAGGGAATCTGGTTGACCTACCAGCATGTCTTTGGAGTGTGGGAGGAAGCCGACGCAGACACAGGGAGAACATGCAAACTCCATGCAGATGGTGTTGGGATGGGGATTTCTCTGTTTTCATTTAAGTGAATGTAAACTATTGCAGGGTTAGCTGACTTTGCAGTATATGAGCGGCGGTTTTTGTATTGGATTTCGTATTTAAGTGAAAACTCTACTTTACACTGAATTTTGATAGATTGTAAGACTAACTGAGTTTTTGTACACAGTGTGCGTGTTGTTTTTATGTTTAAATATTTGGGAGTTTCCCAGAAGGCAATTCATTGTTTTTGAAGCTTGTATTGTATAGCCTGCAAAGGTGGAGTGGGGGTTTGGTCAAAACTCCTAGAGCCATCTTTTTGCAGGAGTTTTGTATTTGAGTCTCGAAACTTGTGGTTTGACTTCCAGGGGATGTGTGGGTCAGGGGGGATTCCCTCCCATTTGCAAAGGGGGGTTTATTCCATCCTTTCCCTTGCCAAGTTTTTTAAATTGTTGAAATATATATGATGTTTAGCCATGGATTTTTTGGTGTATTAATAGACAAGGCGATGGGGCTAGGCTCCCCCTCCCCCTCCCTCTTCCTGTACGTTGATATGTAAATAAACCAGTTTGGGTTTTTTTGAGAGCTGAGCATGCCATAGGAAGTTATTTTCAGCATTTATGTATCAGAAGAAAGTTGGTGGGAGGAGTTTGGGGTTTTCTGAAACGTTAAGCAATGAGATTTGTGTTTGGAAGGAAAATGAAAAGCATTTTGGCGTTTAAAATTGTTTTATATTTTGTTCCAGTTTTGTGAAGTTTTGTACTGTAATACAGTTTTGGGTAGAGAGCAAACAAGGGGGCATCACCATTATTCTAACATCTAGATGCAGGTAGAAAGAAGCCACATTGTTCTGTAGGTGGTAAACGGGCGTAAGTGTTCTGTGTGGTTTAGTCTGGCGACGCAGTGTATGGGTGTATAGTGGAAAACGCTTGTGTATGCATACACTGTGAGGGGTAGAGGCCTAATTTGGGGGTTGATCTGTGGTTGTTGCTGTAGTTGCAAAAGTGTTGGGACAACAAGCCATAGAGTTGATGCCTCGGTTAGGGTTTCTAGTTGGGGGACTGGTTGTAGTCCATCAATCCCCCGTAGAAGAAGACACGGGGCGGTGCTCTCCGAAATGGGTGCAATGGTTTCTCCTGGACGCGGGAGTAAGACAATAAGCCGATTCGAATTGCCATGGACACAAGGAGGTCTGTGCAAAAGGAAGGAATGGAGGCTTCCCACAGTCAGACGGTCACATGGTGCATGAAGCCTAGTTTTGGGGCAAAAGCCTTTGAACCCCAAAAAGATTAACATAGGTGGTCCAAGGATACTATTTTGGGTATCCCTCTGGAATGGATGTAGTTCAGCTGTGGCTTCAGAAATCTGTAATGATGAGTGTGTTGATGGAGGTGTAGTACACCTTTTTGCGATTCTCAGAGAAGGAACGCGGTTAAAATTCTCATGCCCGTTTGTTTGAACTTTGTATGGCTGGTCCATGCAAGGTTCTCGAGCTGCTCTCATGTTTGTCCCATTGTATTTTTTTCTATTACTGAAAGAGTGAAGGTAGAATTCTGTCTGTTTTGTTTTTTCATTTTCGGTTTTGGAAACTATGAAGTATCTCCCCCACATTTGTATCAGAATGTTTGTATGTAGTAACGTACAGGAATGTCATTTTTGTTTACCATTCTTTGCAGGTTAAATATGAAGGATAGAGTAATGATTTTGCCTATAAGTATATTTCAGATCCAAAGGAGCCTCTGAAAGTGTATGTACACAGAGAGCAGGTGTATGTAGACAGCTGTACATATGGATAAATATGAGTCTAAGGAGGTAAAAGTATCATAGGCTATTTCATTGTTTCTTTTTTCCTGCACCACGCATTTCTTCCTTCAGTCTGTAATGAGGAAGAAAATGGGGGGAGAAGTGATAAATGTAAGAATGACAGTTTTTTTTTTAAACAAATAATGGTAACCTCTGTAATTCTAACCAAGTTTGTGCCAAGACTGTCTTTCTTTGATAGAATTTGAATGGGCAAGCAGCAGTCTGGTGAAGTAGGTTCCCATCCCAGATGCTAAGAACCTTTTGTCAATGGTTCCAGGTATTGTAAGCCACGCACAGGTTATTCAGTGACCACAGTGCCGATGTCTGGGTTATTGTCATATGAGGGTTGTTTGGAGGTCAATCAAAACCAGAGTCGTACTTTCCTCATTAGCTGTCACTTATATTCTCGGCTGATGGGGTGGGTGCGATCACTGTGACATGAACTTCAAAATGTCCACCACAGGGTTCACGAGTCACTCCTGGACCCTGACACAATAACTGGTTTACATTCTTTCCAACCAGGTGACTGGGTCGTTGTAAAGAAGCTTGAGGGATGAGACCACGCATGCCACTGCAAGAAGCGACTCAACCACACCAAAGGACTGAGTAGTATCTTTGTTTATTTATATATTTTTTTGTTTAGTAAATTTTAGCAAGGGTAACGATGAAAAGCATCCCAAGTTATTAAGTGTATTTCCTGACTAGCTCAGAAAGCGAACAGGACCGATTGCTAGGTCTGATCTGAGTCTCCACCGAGTTTTAGTACCCCAGCGATGACAGCGGTACATGCCATTTATGATGTTATTATGGGTATGAGGAGTTTTGACAAACTGGTGAAGACTCCAGACACTTGTCAATGGAATCTAACGATGCATTTTTAGAGGATAAAATTGGTTAGTTGTAATAGCTCTGCCTCTTGTCGGTTTGGGTATCTAGGCAGCCCACAAGTGTGTTTGAACTTTAGTTTGGTGCTTATGCGGATCTGCAGCTTATAAGGTAATTCCCCCAAAGCAAGAGGTTCATGCGTGATGGTGAAGCTGTCCCAGCATCTTATGTAACGGCCAATCGCAAGCATCTGATGGCGCGAGAAATTAAGAATGGCAGGGACAGCTACAAGGGAGTTGTTCACCAACCCCGACCAGGTCTGGGCATGGTGTCCTGGATGTACAAGGCGGGGGGGGGCTCGAGCTTAGGATACGATTGAACAATTCTCATCCATTAAGGATAGGATTCTTCATGTAACTAGTGAAGCCAGAGCCGTAACTAGTGAAGGTTAGGAGCCCTTTTATGGGTCTGGGAATCTTTGGGGATCTAATTTTTATTTTACAGCGGATCGTGGTTAAAGGAAGGGGGAATATATATACTCATGTTGGTTTTATTTCTATTCTTTCTATGTCGTGACGAGGTGCTCCTGTTGCCTTATTTTCCTTGATGAGACGCCCCGAAGCCGGACCCACGTACAAGACACAGAGGATCACACACGGATCTGCGATTACTACAGCTCACCATGTCGTGTCCTCCTTTATAAGTCATGCTCCTGAAGAACCTTTTTATGGACTCGTATGGACTGTAAGGACTGATTAATTTTCAGGTGTAAGAAGGCATCCAAATACACGTGGGAGCATATGACAAAAAAGGGAGGACTGTTGTGGAGAATTTTATGAAGATGTATTTAATATGTAATGTCATAATGTCACCCAGTGTTAGTACTTCCGCAACCCGCTCTAAAGAGCTGACTGGGGCAGTCTGAGGCTGGTTGAATCCCGTCTGGTAGGGGAAAACGTCTTGAGGTTGGAGTGTGATGTTTGCAGGGTGTGGATATGCTCGCCGACGAGGGACCCTCTGTGCATTAGCATGGACGATCGTTGAGGAGGGGATATGCTCGCTCTGCAACGACATCATTGGTTATAGTCAGATGCGCGCTCTTGTTTTGGCGATGTGTTGATCAGCATTGGTCCGGATTCGTAGCGCGCGCCTGCAGATAGCCTCCCACAAGCAATAATAGTATAATCTGAATATGCGTTATTCTATGGAATAGCGTAGAATAAGGATTCCTATCGGCAGTAATATGAGAGCTTGCGAGCGTTGTCAGAGTCAGGGAAAGCGTCCATGTTTTAAAGCAATCGTTTGCTGGGAGCATACACGTTTTCCCTGCCCGGACACGCCCATAAGACTTTAGCCATAATGTTGTTGAATATGTTGTTGTATTGGTATTATATTGTATGTATTTAAATAACCCTGTTGGAAGGGATATCTTGATATGGACATTTGCTGTGTAAAGAGGACATCATGTGATGACCACTCCCATGGAGGTCAGATGCTGTGTCCTCACTTCCTATGGAGGAGGTCACATTCTGTGATGACCACTCCCATGGAGGTCACATGCTTTGGAGTTTAATAAAATAACCTTTTGTGGGCGTCGACAGGCAGTTGACGCTGGGATGCCTTGATGATAAGACCAGTCTGGTGATGCTTCCTTCTTTGAATGAATGGGGTTCGAATGACGGTGAGTGAATCTTAGTTTAAGAAGCATTATTGCAATAAGATAAAGTGTGTGCTTATTTAGCACAAGGCAAAAATGGCTGTGTGCTCTGCAAACAACCAATTTTGCCACGACAATGTGCACAGATTGAACCTATTGTTAAGGAAACAACTTCTTATTGTGTGATATATTTCCACCAAAGGCACAGGGAAGTTCCTTTTTTCAAATATAAATTTCCCAGGCTAAGAAGTTGAAGACAAAAAGAAAGAAGAATGACATCAGTGAAAAGTGGAAAACTTTATAAATCACTACAATGCAAAAAAATGATCCTAAGTGTGTATGTATGTTCTCAAATAAACGTTATTTCCATAAAATCAAGCTGTCTCTACCTTTTGTCACAGTTTCACCCTTCACTTTTTACATTTCAAATTGTACCAGCAAGGCCATCTGTTATTGCACATAATATTTAGTAAACCCACTGCCAGGACTGTTTTCTTTGCGTGAATCTTGCGCACATCCCAAACACGTATTCACCTCAACATCATGCACCCTGTTCTTGAGGATCCCCCAAAAAGGTCCTTTAACAGGATGGGATCTAGATGTTTCATTGAGAACTGTCTAGTTCCCATTCTCATAAAGGACCTATATTGAAATAATGCAGAAAGGTCTCTTAGCAGGATGGGATCTAGCTGTTTCATTGTGAACGGTCTAGTTCCCATGCTTATAAAGGACCTGTATTGACTTAAAGTGGAGTTACAGCCTAGGTGAAAAAAAAGGCAGCAGCTACAAATACTGTAGCTGCTGACTTTTAATATAAGGACACTTACCTGTCCAGTGAGCCCGCGATGTCAGCACCCGAAGCCGACCCGTCCATCAGCTCCGGGTGCAGGTGCCAAAATCATTACTAAGGGAAGCAGGAAGTGAAGCCTTGCGGCTTCATAGCCTGTGTTCTACTGTGAATGCACAAGTCGTGCAACGCTTTCTGAATGGACCCTTCGTATTCTGGGGCACACACAGGTCCCAGAAGGGGGGGAGGAGGAGGGTCCCAAAAAATCGTGGAAGTGACGTACCTCGTTGCGGAGCCATGGGACAGAAGTCCCTAAGAAAACATACCAAAAAGGTATGAAAAAAGAAAAATATACAAAAACGAGGGGGGAGGGGGGGGGGTAGTGTGCTTTTTTGAAAAAAAAATTGGGGATATTTATTATAGCAAAAAGTACAAAATATGTTTTTTTCTAAATTGTCGCTGTTTTTTTGTTTAACCACTTGCTGACCCCTTCACGGAGATATACGTCGGCAGAATGGCTCATACAGGCACAATCACGTACCTGTACGTGGCCCTTTAACTGCTGACGTAAACACATCATCTTCCCGCTCCTCTACTGACAATGTCAGCGATCTCCGCTCTGTGTGATCAGAGCGGAGATCGGTGATGTGTCAGTCGTAGCCATGCCCCTCTCAGTTAGTAACACGCCCCTAGGAACACTTAACCCCCTCCAGCACCCCTAGTGGTTAACCCCTTCACTGCCAGTGTCATTTTCATAGTAACCAGTGCATTTTTATTGCACTGATCGCTGTGAAAATGACAATGGTCCCAAAAATGTGTCAAAAGTGTCCGCTGTGTCCGCCATAATGTCGCAGCCACGAAAAAAATCGCTGATCGCCGCCATAACTAGTAAAAAAAAAATTATAAAAATGCCTTAAAACTATCCCCTATTTTGTAAACGCTATAATTTTTGCGCAAACCAATCAATAAACGCCGATTGTGATTTTTTTTAGCAAAAATATGTAGAAGAATACGTATCGGCCGAAACTGAGGAAAAAAAATGTTTTTTTATACATTTTTTGGGGATATTTATTATAGCAGAAAGTAAAAAATATGTAATTTTTTTTCAAGATTTTCGCTCTATTTTTGTTTATAGCGCAAAAAATAAAAACCGCAGAGGTGATCAAATACCACCAAAAGAAAGCTTTATTTGTGGGAAAAAAAGGACGCCAATTTTGTTTGGGAGCCACGTCGCACGACCGCGCAATTGTCAGTTAAAGCGTCACAGTGCCGAATCGCAAAAAGGGGCCTGGTCATAATGGCCCGTATTGGTCCGGGGCTTAAGTGGTTAAAGCGCAAAAAATAAAAACCGCAGAGATGATTAAATACCACCAGAAGAAAGCTCTATTTGTGGGAAAAAAAGGATGTCAATTTTGTTTGGCTACAGTGTCGCACGACTGCGCAATTGTCAGTTAAAGCGACGCAGTGCCGTATCGCAAAAAATGGCCTGGTCATTGAGCAGCCAAATCTACGGGGGCTGAAGTGGTTAAAAATGTTTATGTTTTTTTTTTCCTTTTTTTTTTTACACTTTTTTTGTAACTAAAAAAACTTTGAAAGTTCCAGGCTAGGGTAACTCAAAATGTGTTTGCCATCTAACATCTTTCGAGACCCTGTGTGAAAGTGTGCCCTATACTAGTACTCCACTAATGTGGTAGGGATGGAAACAGACCCCGATGCAGAGACCAGGACAGGAGGGACAAAAATAGCGGGTGTCACGCCTATGTCTGCGCTTTCCACAGACACAACATCTTCTTTGGGGTGCTCTTTGGGTAGGGATACCAGGGAGAACATCCGAAAAATGCCTCTCATGCAGACGGCTCACTGCATCTGGATTTGGAAATTGGGCCACAGCACCTTCTGGATACAAAAGGCTGTGATGATCTCTTCCTGGAATTTTAGGAAGGATCCACTTCTTCCTGACCGCTTTGTCTGTACAAACCATCAGGAAGAAGTCGATCCTTTGCTTATGTACTATTACATAAGCGTTGAACAGAGCCAATTGGAATAAGTATACAGACACTTTTTTTGTACCAGCGTCTGGCCTTTACAGGCAATTAAGTGGTCATTGAAATCCACCCCTTCTATTTTAAGGTTGTATTCGTGGACACAGATGGGCTTCTCAACACCAGTCACTGTTACAGTTTGGACTGCCGTGTCTGCGTGAATGGAAGACAGAACTAAAACATTTTGTTTGTCCTTCCACCTCACTGCAAGCAATTCATTGCACCTCAAGCAGGCTCTCTCCCCCCGTCTAAGTTGGGTAATTACAAGCCGTTGGGGGAAGCCCCGATGATTAGATCACATGGTGCCACATGTGGCAATTGCTAATTGAAAGCGGTGTCTAAAAAGTATTTTTGGAATAAGGGTGACACCAAGTCCCAAACAATCTTGCCGCTGCTCCCTATGTAGTATGGGCAGTCAGGGGGCTCCACACTGCTATCTTTTCCCTCGTAACCAGGAAACTACATGTATAGCTTGTTGCCCTGTCACAACAGAGCTTATACATTTTGACCCCATATCTAGCACGCTTGCTGGGGAGAAAC
Organism: Rana muscosa; assembly: GCA_029206835.1. Lineage (NCBI taxonomy): Eukaryota > Metazoa > Chordata > Amphibia > Anura > Ranidae > Rana > Rana muscosa. The sequence goes on from CM055122.1 coordinate 359,228,377, forward strand.
TGTTTGAAATCAAGGGGGCCGCGGATGGTCTGGAGGCAAGATATTCTATCCTGAATATTGCTTATTTTCATTGCTCTAATCTTTTATACCTCTATTTGTATTGATATAATTGTTAATGAGGTTTATCCTCTACTACTTTTCTTTCAATATGTATTTTTAGTGATTGCTGTATTTATTTACAATTCTATACTTGATCAGAATGTAATGTTCATTATACTTGCTATTTACTTGTAAAATCTAATAAAAATATTAAACAAGAAATCAAGGGGGCCAGAAAACTTTATCAGGGACTCATCAAGGCAGACATATTGTTCAGGGATATACAAGGCTGCAAATTTTTGGTTTACGAGGGGCCAAATTTTGTGGAGCCGATCATATTCAGGGTCACCCAGAGGACGACGAGTTCATTTCCGTTGAAATGCATAAACCACAAGATTTGCTCGTATCTAGCTCTGGCCATGGCAGCAGAGAACACGGGCATATGGTGAAATGGGTAAGTGGACCAATATGACAGCAACCCACTCTTTTCAGTTAAGCCCATGGTGAGGGATAGGCCCAGAAAGGTTCTAAATTCAGAAACAGTCATAGGTGTTCATGCAAATTGTCTGGAAAAGGTCAAATCTGGGTTTGCAGCGATAAATCAGCATATAAATTGCTGTGGTTCACAATAGATCTGTATAGATCTTCTGTGAAAAACAGCTCATAAAAAACCAAGAGCAGTTAAATTTGCTATTTCCACCTGAATTCCGGGTTTACCAGTGAATGGGGGAAGTACGGGTGCTGCAGAAGTGGTGGGCTGCCAATCAGGATTTCTTTTTTTAAATTCAAACAGGTTTTTATTGGTACAAAAAACTAAATATACAAATGATACATTATCACAGAAAATGTCAGATAAGGGTGACAATATGACCAGTATGAGACAAGCAAAGACATCCCGTGTACAAAGGAAAAAATGGTTAGATACAAAAAGGAGTATACAGTAATGGGTAAAATAAGAAATAAAAACCGTTTACCCATGGTACAGTACATATACACTTTCCTCAAGATTCCTAGTCTGCTCGGAGTGGCAGTAGAGACATGACTGCAGACATTCATGGACGTGCAGGGGAGGAGATGCTAGCCCAAGGTCTCCGGAGCCTGCAGCCACCTATCCCAAATTTTACCATATTTTGAAGGGTATCCCCTATGTGAATAGATAAGCTTTTTGCATTTTAATTATTATTTACTTCCACCAACCACATCTTAAACTCAGGTGGGGTAGACCTTATCCACTGCTTTGCTATGGTTTTCCTGGCAGAAAACAATGTCTCATTTAGAAATATTTTATTAAATTTGTTGATATCTGGCTCTGGATATATACCAAGTAGGCATGGCTTAGGGTGTAGGGTGATGGGAGAGCCCATGGTGTCGTGAAGGAATTGTAAGATTTGTGTCCAGAAGCCTTGAACACTAGGGCAGTCCCAGATCAGATGGTAGAACGTTCCTGACGCCTGGTTGCACATGGCACAGTTAGTGGTTTGGTCATGTTTATACCGTGACACCCTGTGGAGTGAGATATGCCCGGTGGGTAATGTATATCTGTGTGAGGCAATCTGAAAGTTTGGGGGATACAAGTTTACAGTGGTCAAGGGCTTCGCTCCACTCCTCATCCTCTATTGGTACAAAAAAAGGGAGAGCAATTATGGGAATCCTATCTATTATAATAGTAATATTCACCGAATGATATCGGGGGTGTGGTCAAATATAATACATATATAAAGATAAAAAACAAAAAAAGAGACAGACCTCCACACACCTATATGAATTATATTACAAATATTTAATAGCCTACATCAGGCAAATACATATTATAAAACACTACAATATCCCAATGAGACATATGACCAAAATAAAGAACCTATAGAGAGGCCACCAAGTCACTATGAATCCCTCCAGCCGGAGGGAATCCCCCCAGTGATTGGTAGCTGGTGAACCCACTCCCTCCCCCCCTGTGAAGAACACCCCTGTAGGTGCCCAATATACCCCAAGAGTCCCCTATAGAAACCACTAGTTAACCCGTGTACTTCCTAAACAAAAGCAGCATGTGTTTGAAAAACAACGTATATCTCTATTGCCCCGATATCCTCCTCCCACGTAGCTTTCAGTGCATAAGCTGACCTAGATGCTGAAGGCGTAAGTAACATGTTGTAGAATATGGGTATCAATTTCTTGGGGTCTAGACTACATATTAGGGTCATAAAGGGGTGCCAATCAGGATTTCTAAGCGCATCAGCAAGGGCACTATGGGCTCTACGGGCCTGTGTTTGAATTCTTGGTGGCTGCAGGACACTACTTGTGCTCGCCACTGCACCAGCTTCAACTGCACTTATGGGACTCGCCACTTCACCAAGTGTTACTGCAGTGCTGGTTTGTCTCCGACCAGGGTGTACTAGTCACCAGTTCGCCAAAAGGTAGAGCGGCACTAGTACTGGCATTCCGCTGCATACGAGAACCATGCGATTGTTGCACCTCAGCAACATAGGAACGGAGTTGGGTACGCCTGACCTTAGCAGGGACCTCTACTCCGTCATCAGAGCTATCTGTCAGGGTGTCGCTGCTGTCTACAGGTTTGTATAGTGAGCCTGAATCAGATTGTGTTCTGACAGTGAGGCTTCCCCTGCGCTCTCATCTGTCATACTCAGTATCCTGTAGGCCTCTTTACTAGTGTACCTTTCGTTTGACATTTTGGCTAAATTTACAGGTACCTAGTGTGACTCACAGGTAAAAAAAAAGCACCTTGGGGCGTGGGCAACGACCGGGATGTGAGGACGTGCTTAGCCTGAGCTCCGTCCATGCCGCACACATCCTTACTCAATCCTACTGACCTGTTCGCCATCCAGGGATCCTGTTTGTCCCCACAGCATCCAGGGAAACTTGTGCCCACCGGGAGATGGTCAAATACGGCCCACCGATGGAGGAACCCTCAGGATCTGTCCCGCCACCCCCGCCATGCAAACAGAGGCAAGATGACACCGGTCACCATGCTGCAGACACACGCAGCCAGCCATCCTCATACTCCTCAGCGCTGAAACCGAAGCATGCAGGGAAGGGTGAGTCACGCTGTTCCCCCCCTGTTCTAAGCCCGGAAGATCCTTTCCTACTCTCTCCGGCTGAGGACATTGCCCCTGATACCCCCAGCGAGGACACTGCTGATGCAGGCCATGCGTAGCCATCCCTGTCCCAGATCATGGAGGCCATCCAGCACAGCCATGCTTCTCTGACCACTCAAATGGACTCCATAAAAACTGACTTATCCTTCCTAAAACAGGATGTCCATAACCTCCGCCACAGGGTATCTAATGCTGAACAGCGCATTAGCACGCTGGAGGATGAGACCCGTCCATTACAGGGCTCTGTTAGGGAGCTACGCCAGGCCCAAGATTACACAGCAGATAAGCTCACTGAAATGGAGGACCGTTTACGAAGGAGCAATTTACGCTTCCTGGGGTTCCCAGAGGGGGCTGAGGGTAGAACCCCGGAGGTCTTTATGGAAAGATGGCTAATCACCACATTCGGGGCTTCAACCTTTTCATCGTTATTCGCCATTGAACGGGCACATAGGGTCCCCATGCACCCCCTCCCACCTGGGGGCCAGCCACGTGCCATGATTATCAAACTGCTTCACTTCAGGGACAGGGGGGGGGGAATTCTTGGTGCTGCCAGAGAAAAGGGAAGGATGTCCTTTAATGGGAGTGGAATTACTATTTTCCCTGACTTCTCTGTAGCTACACAAAAGCAGAAGGCCACATTCCAGGCTATTAAATGCAGGTTCCGTGAACTTCATCTCCCCTATGGCATGCTATATCCTGCTCGATTGAGGATTGTTTATCAGGGCAAGGCCTACTTCTTCACGGATCCTAAGGAGGCATCTCACTGGGTGGATACCCTGGGACATCCTGAATGCCGGAATCAGAATCAAAGATCCCCTCCGCGCTGACATCGCACCTAACCTGCACTTTTTGATAGCTACACCTTGTGCCTTATGTGGCCTACGTTACCCCTTTCCAGCAAAGGACAGCTGAGGGGGGGTAGGAGTGGGCCTGGAAATCCTTACGCCTGTGATCATCTCACTCCTCTCTTTACAGTTATATGAAAGTGGCGAACTACATTCTACTAACTCTGTTTGTTTCCTTCTTGTTTGATCTGAATGACTGCTGCATTTTTTCCTTCAGACTCAGGGTTAACTAGCATACTTGTCCTGTGCGGACATGGACGGTGGCCCGCGTCTAAGGGACTTTAACGCTCCTCAGGGTTGGTTAGTTTGGGGTCTGTGTCATGACCCCCCTGCTTTGCAGTTTTGGTTTTGGGAACAAAGTTCTCATAGGTTTGGGTTTGGGAGCCGGGATGGTTAGGGTGGGTGAGGATGTTTGGGGATTTTTGTTTGAAGTTTTTAGTTTTAAGTGTTTTGTTTTGCAGTGCTGGTATCCATTTGTGCATGTCCATTTACAGGCTGGTATAACTGACCCTTATGATATGCATCTGATCACTTTATTTCCTATGCTCTTGACTTATCTTTTTGACCTGTTTTATACCTTGCGCACTTCCCCTGGTTCGCGGGACTTCGGGCCTTGCTTGTGTCCGGCGGGCCATGGGAGTTGGTTACGGTTAGTCATGTGCTTTATGCCTCCCCATGTCTAAGCTACGTTTAGTGTCTTGGAATGTACGGGGGCTGAATTCCAAGGTGAAAAGATCTCTGATGTTTGACTACTTGGCACGCCACAATCCGCATGTAATCCTACTTCAGGAAACCCACCTCCAGGGCTCTAGAGTCATGGCCCTCAAACGGGCAAAAATTGCCTACGTCCTCCATTCTACATACTCCACATATGCCAGGGGGACCTCCATCCTAATAGCCAAATCAGCCCCGGTTAGTATTAAGCAGGTTAAACTGGACCCGCAAGGGTGTTTTGTAGTTGTTGTACTTGAACCTTATGGGTAGACCATATACCGTGACTAGCCTGTATGCCCCTCCCCCTTCACTAAATTGTTCTTTGAATGGGTTATGACCTCCATTCTGGCGATAGCAGAGGGTCCTTTACTAATAGCGGGTGACTATAATACAGTACTGGATAATTCCATAGACAGGTTACGTTGTTCTTCATTACCCCCCACTCCCCTGGGTTCCTTCTTAAATCAATTTGACTTAGCGGAGGCCTGGAGGTGGAAGCATACGGACAGGAGGGAGTATTCGTGTCACTCTGAGTCACGTGGTACTCTGTCTCGTATAGATTTGTGTCTGGTCTCGTCGGATCTGCTTTCCATGGTATCAGAGGTTAAATACCTCCCTAGGGCGGTGTCCGACCATTCTTCTTTGATGGTGGACCTCGCCCTGGGCCCCACCTCCTCCTATCGGGTGTGGCGACTGAGCCCACTGTGGTTGGCGGATGAGATCGTGGTGAACCAATGTATGACAGAGATGAAATCATACTGGCTGCTTAATAAACAGAGTGCAACCGTTTCAGTGGTATGGGATGCCTTTAAGGCCACTACACGTGGCTCTTTTGCTGCGGCGGTTGGTCAGACACACAAGGCCTCTATGTCCAAGTTGATGGATGCAGAGGGGGGCTCTCAGGGAGTCTGAAGCCGTTTATACCGCGACTCCCTCTCCTGAGACACGTGCTGCCTGGAAGCATGGGTACAGAGAATTGGACCTAGTGCTTTTGGAACGCACCCAGAAGTAGCTGTTATACCAGAATCAGTGAATCTTTGAGTTTGGTGACAAGACCAGCCGTTTGTTGGCATATCTTTCTAAACCTGACTATCAGCCATGCAGCATACCCAGAATTAAGAGCGCAGAGCGCATAGTGGTAGAACAGAACAATGAGATCATGGAAGCCTTTATCTCATTTTACTCCTCCCTATATGCTACTAGAGCTCACTACACGATTGTGGAATTGGATGACTATCTTGCTCATATTTCATTGCCCAGACTTCAGACCCAACAGGCGTCAGACCTTGACGCTTCTCTGACGACTGAGGAAATTGGGGAGGCTATCCAATCCTTTGCCAGAAACAAAACGCCAGGACTGGATGGGTTCCCAATCGAGTGGTATCTGCAATACAAAGATTTGCTTATACCCCATCTAAGCAGGGTGTATGATTTTGCTATGAAAACGGGACAGCTACCCCCCTCTATGTCGGAGGCATTGATTGTCCTCATTCCTAAACCACATAAGGATCACCTCCTATGCGAATCTTACAGACCAATATCACTCATCAACTCGGATGTTAAGATTTTGGCCAAGGTGCTCGCCCGGCGATTGAACACAGTTATTACTACCATTATTGGTGCGGACCAAACTGGGTTCATCCCTGGGCGATCGACCTCCATCAACCTGTGGAGATTGTTCACCAATCTTCAGGCCACTCATGCGGAGATGGGTTCCAGGGCTGTTCTGGCCTTAGACGCACACAAGGCATTTGATTCAGTCGAGTGGCCTTATCTGCTGGAGGTCTTGGCAAAGTTTGGTTTTGGCGGTACCTTCATCAGATGGGTCCAGAAGTTATATTCAAAGCCCACTGCTCGACTGAGGGTGAACGCGGCTGTGTCTGATCCCTTTCCGATAAAGAGAGGCACCAGACAGGGGTGCCCTCTGTCGCCATTGCTCTTTGCACTGGCGATAGAGCCCTTGGCAGCACTGATAAGATCTTGCGGGGAGGTTGCGGGTCTGGAGAAGAAGGTGTGTCTTTATGCTGACAACATGTTAATATATTTTTCGGACCCCCAGTCGTCTCTCCCAGTCCTGCTGGAGATTATTGGCAAGTTTGGGCATTTCTCTGGGTTTCGGGTTAACTGGGACAAGTCCATCCTATTTCAGATTGACCAGGCAGTAGACTTGTGCACAATGGAAAAATTAGTTTAGTTTCGGTTCGTTTTTTGTGCACAACGGAAAAATTCGTTTAGTTTCGGTTCGTTTCTTTTCGGTCCTGTTGATTCGTAATCATTCGTAATTTTGCTAGACGGGATTTTTCGTGTTCGGACTAATTCGTATTTTCGCAAGCGTCATTTTTCGTTGAATTTTTAGTTGATTTATAATTCGTACTTTCGGTAGGGTACGTTGTTTTTCTTTGATTCTGGACAACACTCCTACTTTCGTAACTTTTTTTGGGTTCGTTGATTCGGAATTTTCCGTGTCTCTCTCACAACGACGCTGCCTATTATGCCTAATGTGCTTCGAATGGATTTGTACTTTTCTAAATACATAGCGGTTATTTGTAACGATTCGAAATCTCGTATTTTACTTTCGTTTTTTACATGCGGCTATAGCCTCCGCCCCTGTACACCATTTTGAGAGGGTTCAGCACGGTGAGGGAGAAGCAGAGAGCAGAGCAGAGTGTTATTGTGCTTCGAATGGATTCGAAATCTCGTATTTTACTTTCGTTTTTTCATGCGGCTATAGCCTCCGCCCCTGTACACCATTTTGAGAGGGAGTTCAGCATGGTGAGGGAGAAGCAGAGAGCAGAGTGAGTGTTATTGTGCTTCGAATGGATTCGTACATTCGTAACTTTTTTCATAACGAATTATGCCGAAGACATTCGGGCATTCGCTATTTTGCGGTATAATTTATTTCGGATTCGGTTTTATTCGTAATTGCTTTGTTCGGAAATTTGAATGCTTCCGAATGTCCGAAAGTTGCTAAATTCGGCCGAATTTCGATTCGTTACGAAACGAATTGCACAAGCCTACCAGGCAGACCCACGCAGGCTACCTTCCTCTTGCCCACTACAAATAGTCACCTCCTTCCGATATTTAGGAGTTCTGGTACAGCTCCCTATTACCTCTTATGCTAAACTCAATATAGACCCTCTTATAGGGAGAATGAAGACCACATTCAAAACCTGGACAAATCTCCCACTTACCTTATTGGGCAGGATTAATATTTTTAAAATGATATTCCTGCCACGATTTCTGTATGTATTGGGTAATTCGCTAGTATATGTAACTAAGCTTAAATTTAAAGAAATAGACTCCATCCTTACTTCCTTTTTGTGGAGGGGGGGAGTAGTCAGGATTGCCAAGACCACCCTCCAGTTACCGGTACTGGAGGGTGGATTGGCCTTACCCTGTCTCCACACCTATTATATTGCCTCACAATTAGCTCATGCACATTGGTGTTTTTTTCCTGAAGCCAACAACGCAGCCACTGCTTTGGAGGCTGCTATCCTTACCTCCTATGAATCCCTGCAGAAGGCGGGAGGGTACGAGTGTCCTGGCAATGACTATAAGGCTTATTAAGCTAACAAAACTACAGTCGTTCGCTGACAGTAATACTTACTCGCCGAACACTCCACTCTGGGGGAACCCGACTCTACCAGAGTTCTTACGCCGATCTGACGGGGGATTCTGGTCGAAAAGGGGGGTAAAAACAATTTTGCATTTATTCTCAGACAATGTGTTTCGTTCTTTTGATGAATTTTGTAGAGATTACAATCTACCACGCACAGTTTACTTCCTCTACCTACAGATACGCCACACTGCAGCAATGCAGTTTGGTCTTCGCAACATATCTATTCAGCTCTCCCCACTGGAACGTATGTTGACCGACTCCTCTCACACCAAGCTAGTTTCTACATATTATAGGTCCCTTCTGCATTCCACGACTCAAAGGCTGAGCAAGACGGCTGCCAGCTGGAGAGCTGATATCCCTGAGCTGATGGAGGAAATCTGGCAGGAGCTTTTGCCCCTCCAGGTTCCCTCTGTCATCTCTTCTCGTGACAAGGTAATACAAACTAAATCGTTATACAGATCCTACTTTACTCCATGCTTACTATTTAAACTGAATAGATTGCCCTCTGCATTGTGCTCTCGTTGCGGCATGGCTGATGGCATGTTCTTTCATTTATTGTGGGAGTGTGCTCCGATCAGGCAGTTCTGGTCGGAGGTCACGGCCTTCATTAGTTCATTGACACAATTACCTAATGTATGTAATCCTCTAAGGTGTTTACTGGGCTATATTGATGATGATAGTATATCCGAGAATACACAAACATAGAGAATAGTATTGTTTTATGCTAAGAAAGCAATAACCTTCCATTGGATGTCTCCATCCTTGCCCAATATTGCCTTCTGGCTCACAAATATTAACAATGCTGTATCATTATACAAACTGACATATGAGGCTAGAGGGTGTCTGAAAAAATTCAGGAAGGTTTGGGGCTACTGGGTTGATTCTGAGAGCGCTCTCTCTCCTGCTCCTTAAAATTGTGACTGAATATTGTCTTCCTGATATATGCCAATTGTTTACCAACTTTCTAAAAAACATTTTTTGCGCTGTACTGGATTGGGCGATGTTCGCTCCATATGTGTCTGTTTGTTGTCTATTGTATGTCTTGTTTTAAAAAAAAACGTAATAAAAATTTACCTTTAAAAAAAAAAGGCACCTGGTTGTCGAGAACTGTTTGAATCGTTACAAAAAATTTAACTGCTAGCACTAGCAGAGATCAGGCCTGACTCTGCTAACGCTGTGGTTTTGTGTGCTGTGTATCAGAAGTGACAGTGATCTACTGATACTGCACTTGTTTGGGGGGTGGGCGGAGGGGCTAAACGCAGTTGCTGGCAGGTGTCAGGGCTGATCCTGCTAACGCTGCATTTTTGGGAACACTATACTATTGGGGACGCTAGTATAGTTCTGACCTGATCAAAGATATTGGGGCTGATTTACGAACCGACTGCCCTATGAGTTGAGGCTCACACCAAGGTGGAACGTACGTTTTGGTATTTACAAAACATTTGCGTCGGTAACACAACGCTATTCCCCATTTACTAAAGTAATCTCGGCGCACGGGAGGAGGCGATCAGTGCGCCACTATGGACATGGCGCACAGCATCTTCAATTCAATATTTAAACATGCTGGAAGTGCAAATATTATGGGGTGATGTGAGGAAGTATATTAACAACTGCCTAAGTAACAAATATGCCCAAAATAGAATGAGAAATTAACTTTTTCTGAACAAGCCTGCAAGTACGTTTAGAACTGCGTGAGGTCTATTTATGCACTGCGCATGCGCAAGCGGCATTTGCGCACGTTCAAATGTGTTGATTCACTGCGGGCCAAAATCTTAGTAAATGTCAAATAACGTAAATGCATTTGCGTGGGTTGAACAGGCGCACCGCTAAACATTTTTTTTTAACGCTGGTTCACTTTTATGTTTTTTTTAAGGATATTTGCACACGGGTCATGTTAGCGTGTTAACATGTGACATGTTCCTTGTTAAAATTAAGTAAAAAGACTCTCGCTACTCTAGCTCTTCCTAAAAGGGCATTTAATCTTCCCCCTCTAATATGTTTTCTTTGGACTATTTTCTCCCCCTTGTAATGCATATGTTTTCTTCAGGCTATTTTTTTATTTAAAGGGGAGCTCTTGTCTCCCCCTTCTAATGCATATGTTTTATTTGGGCTAGTTTTTGCTTTTAAAAGAGAACTCTACACTCCACCCTATTCTCCAAAGTCTGTGAGCTGCCTTCACCAATCCAAACCACTTTTGGGGTGCCCAAGCCCCTCCTGCCCCAAGCATCCACCCCCTTTCATTAGCTGGCTTGCTGTGTTTGGCTAGGTTTGTTAGTGCGTGGGAGGGGGAGGTATTTTTCACGTGGGGGTTCTCATTTTAAGCCTTTCTAGACCCAAATGGCCTTGTATGTACTGGGGGGGAGGGAAGGCTGTTTTTTTGTGTTAAAATCTTGCAGCTGCAATGGCGATTTGTAAGTTTGCTCTAAAGCCGTACATCTTTGAAGCAGCATTTTGGATACATGCTACAGATGCACCACTTTACAGGCAGAGTAACCCCCCCCCCCCCAAGTTAATAGCTTTAGGGCAAGTACACTCTATAGAAACACAGTACAGATGCTTTTCTGCATGTGTGTTTTTGATACGTTCCTGTTCGTTTATGATGCTTTTTTTAGCGTTTTACAGCGTTCCAGTACAGTCCAGTGCAGGAAAAATGCAGCATGTTCTACTTTATTTTCTGGAACTGGAACACACTGGAACTGCAAGAAATTGTGTGAACTATGCCATTGAAAAACATATATCCTACTTTCCATGCGTTTTTGATGCATAAAAAAACGCACTGGACTGCATGTGGTGTGAACTGTCCCTTAAGCAATTTGGCATATTCAAAGGCACTTTTCCTTGTCTCATTTTTGGGGTTCTCCAAATTGGTGACATTGATATCTGTCCCTTAGGGTGGGACCTGGGTCCCCATACCCATTTTAAGGCCAATAACTAGAAGATAAGGCAGCCAAGTGGGGACTAGCAACATTAACATTAACATTAAGTCAGTTCCCATAGACTGCAATGGTATTTGTTGTCTAACTTTTGCCCAAGTTAGGCTCATTGTTTGCCCCCCTGGACCGGGGGGGGGGTTGTCCCATCTCTAATTTAGTAGCATGCTGGATGATGTGCTTCATTTTGGACAGGGGGTGGCTTATTTTGTGCTAGCTGCATTTGGGTTGCTCTGGGCATGCCCAGGGACTGATTTTTTTCATGTGTCTTTTGGTGTGTGAAATGCATTTGGGTTGGTCTGGGCATGCTCAGGGACTTTGCTTTTTTTGGTGCTTTTTGTGTGTGAACAGCACTTGGATGTTTCTGGGCATGCTCATAGAGCATGTTTTTTGGCCTAGTAATTTAAGGACATCCTTAATAGGTGTACCAACTTTGAAGTTCATTCTCTACATTGGGTGAACTTGCATTGAGTGTTTCGTGGACTGTGCATGTGTTTTCAATTGCCTCATTAGCACACAAACCTATGTTATACAAAGCTTGCAGATAGCATTCTTAACCTTGCCCTGAAAAGAGGCAAGATTGTGTGTGTGGGTGGGGGGCGGCAAGAGAGTACATTTGGGTGTCCTTATCGAGTTTGTAACACATGTATTTTCATTTTGTATTTTGTTTGTTATGTCTTTGCAAAACACCTGTGTTTTCAAGCAAGTTTTTTTTTTACTTTGGTTTATTTTATTTTTTTGGGTGGGGGTTATTTTCTCCTGAAATATTTTTGATGTTGTCAGTGTATGTCCTTTTTAGGTTGTTCACTTTGATGTAATTGTCTGTGCTGCATTATTTTGCTAAATCTTTCTCAAGATGATGTGAATAATGTTTCAATCCTAAATAGATGTCCATTTGTGTGCACGTCCTTTCAACTCCTGTTAAAGCGGAGGTTTACCCACATTTTGAAGTTTCACGTCAACAGTCCCTCTTTGCATGTCTATAACTAAAAGACTAACTTTTTTTTTTCTGAGCAGTTTTCTTTATTCTTGTTTCTTTATTCCTACTTCCGAAATTTCCTCCCGCGGGAGTAGGTGTGTCCTTTTCTGTGACATTGTCCTGCATTGTCTCCTGGGAGCAAACTGTCCTGCTTCCCAGGAGTAATATAGTTACGCCTTCTTTCCAAACATCACGATAATTTAATCGTCACATGACTCGTCTACCCGGTCACGTGATAAGGGCGCTGTTTATTTTTTTTTGAATGGCATCACAACTGGGCGTGTACTTTAACTGTTGATGCCCGTTGTGATGGCAACCAGGAAGTGTTGACGGCGCTGCTCGCCGTCAACACTGCGCATGCGCGAGATACCGCGATGAATGCTGGGAGTCAAGCATAAATCGCTACCTGGAAGAATATGCTTTTGGGCTTCAAGATGCCCACAAGCAAAATGGTAAATGCAGGAAACATTATATAAAGTAGGGCTGTTACTGATTCAAATTTTCGTGTTCGATTAATCGATTTTTTTTTAATCGATTAATCGACTAATTTCGATTAATTATAACGCACATACAGATCCAACTACTTTTAGCTGATCTACTTGCAGGCCGATTCCCAGTGCAGCTACCAACCACTGGAAAAATGGATAGCAGGATACAAAAAACACAAAGGCAGCGCTCGATGGGAATAGCATTAAAACTTTTATAGTCTTCAAGTAGGTAAAAAAAAAATATTGCACTGGAGATAAAATCGATGTAGCTACATAAACTGTAAAAATGGTGCGAGAAATACCAAACGGTAGCAAAAGCAGTCATAAAAACATGTAGCTAAGTATGATACTGGTATAAAAATGTGTACAACGATACCACTTCTGAATCCAGATGAGGAGGGGTTAACATCAGTCCGTCGGCATGTAGATGTCCTGTGAAGGGAACTATCACAATTCCCAGTGGATGGCTGTAGAATCCCAGGTTGATAGAGGGAAGTGATAGAGGGAAGTGTAACAGCCCTTGCGTGTGGCAGATAGTAAGGTCCCGCCGACAAGCAGATATGAAGGCACAGCAAAGGAGCCCTTCAGATGGACACGGCAAGCCCCGCCGGTGTCCGAGATGTCACCAGATCTCCGACGGAACTCCCTGAAGACCCGGAAGCCGGCGGAGAGGTGAGTACTGATCAAAAGAATTTTGATTGATCAAAAGAATTTTGATCGATCAAAAAGATTAATCGATTAATCGAGGAATTAATAGTTAATTTCCACAGCCCTAATATAAAGTGTTTTTTTATCGCAAAACGGACGGGGGATCTTTACCAGCGCGGAAGAAGTGAGTAATTACAATGCATACGTTCTTGCATAGAATGCATATAAAAAAAAATGTATGGACCGCGGAACCTCCGCTTTAATTTCCAATGCAAAATGGTCAGACCTCAAAAACCATATTCTGTTAGTGTCTCAAACTAACATACATGTTTTTTTTGCTTTCCTTGCTCTTTTCCAAGTCCTGTTTTGTTGACCAATAAAATGTGGTGCAAATGTTGATGTTTGTGTTTTTTTGTTATTTTTCATGCAACAGATTTCACAGCTGCAGCTTAACTAGGCTGATTGGCATGTCAAAACAAAAAAAGGTGTGATTTGTCTAAAAGTTACTTTCTTGGTGCCTTCATGGTAGCATATGCATGGATTGTGTGTATGCTGCCATGGATAGTCACCAGGAAAGGAAAAATAGAGAGTGGTAAGTATTCAATTTTCCTTTTTACTGCAGTGGTTCTCAGCCTCGGTCCTCAAGTACCCCCGACAGGACATGTTTTGTGAATTTATCTTTTCTAGAATAGCTGTCCAAAATACCAAGCCTTTGACTGTGATTTAAAGCACATGTGCAAGATGAAGGAAAACCTGCAAACATGGCCTGTTGAGGGTACTTGAGGACAGGTTTGAGAAGCGCTGATTTAGAGCACTGCACTAAAATCTAGCTCAAGGAAATCCTATTCTAATTGTGGGCATTTGAGGGAAACCTAGTGAGTGTTAGAACCCCTGCTTGTCTTTTTAAGGTTGGGTTTTGTGTCCCCTTTCTTAAAATTGGCTTCACTTCCTGTCACACAGCCAAACACGAAGTGAGGGTAAAACCCTACCAATGTCTTTTCTTGGGGACACACAAATCAATCTAACTAGTGTCCCCAATAAGCAAATTGCACTCTAGCACTTTGTTGTGTACACCCCAAATGATTAAGTAGTTTTGGGTTTAGTAAAGGCAAATCCACTCTGCGGTACAAGTGTAGTCGCTGAAAATCTGAGGGGAAGCACTGGTGATTTTAACATCCAATCGTGTAGAAGCAAAGATGGTGTTTTTTTATTTTCCTTGCATGTCCCCCTCGGATCTCCAGCAGGTGCACTTGTAGTGCAAAGTGGATTTGCCTTTAGTAAATAAACCCCCAAAGTCCAGGATACATAATAATTTGGGGTGTACACAGCAAAATGCTGGAGTGCAATTTACATAATGGGGAAACTATTTAGATTGACCTGTGTGTCCCCAAGGAAAGACATTGGTAGGGTTTTACCCTCACTTCCTGTTTGTGACAGGAGGTGAATAAATTTGAAGGAGAAAGTGGCAAAATTTGGGAGTTGTCTTCACTCTATCAGGGGTGCAGACATCTCCAAAAACTGACCAGACTTCTAATCCCTCTGCACTCTATCCCCAAACAAAAATAAGAAAGGATTTCATGTAGTTTAACTTTGCAAAGACACATTCCTAAGTACAACTGTGATGCATGTCAATGGCCCATTTAGCCCTTGTTTAATAGAAAACACCAGCTGCCTTTCACTATAAACATTTGTTAGTCCAGTCCTGGAAATCTGCATCTGCTTTACTATTAATTTCCATAAAAATTGGGTTTCTGCAGCTAGATGCGCCAAATGCATCTAGATGCGCAACCGCCGTGTATATAAAATTCGCAACTGCTGTGTGCGCACAGGTATGTGCATATGTGTTTCTCGGAAAGCGGTGGCCAGAATGACATCACGCCCCTACAGGAAGTTGCTTGTACTGCTGCTAAGTTCTCTGAGGAAGAGATGATCCTTATTTGCAAATTAAGAAAAAAAAATTAAAAATGTAACATTGAATTAATTGAACAATTAATTCATTTTTTTGAAAATCAAACAGGCTCTTGCCTAATCAAAATTTTCTATTTTTTTTTTAAGATTGCAGTGTATGGTCACCTTTAAAGATCAAAATCTGAAAATATATATTTTTGGGGTTTAGAAACACTTTTCTGTTCTTTGTAATGTATTGAAATATGTGTGTAAAAATCTAAAAAAAAAATGTCAAAGATATATTAGAAGTAATAGGAATGAGATTAGCATCAAAGAGGTTAATTAAGTGAGAACACCTACTAATTGCCTAACAAGAAACATCCAATTAGATGGGCGTGCGCTATTATCAATGAGAAAACAGCAGTTACCCTGGCACCAGTTGCCGTTTACATATTTATTATCGTGTTGCGTGTCCGCATGCGCACGCTCAATCAATGATTTATCCGGCGCACCAATTAAGGTATGAACCGGCGCAACGCATTGTTCTTAGTAAATTAGCCCCAATGATCCATTCAGACACTTTATTAATAAAGGAGCCGGAGGTGTACAGTGTGTGTGTGTGTGTTACTGGCAATCAAAGGGTTAAAATCTGCCGCTGTCTGGGATTGATGCTAACTAACGCTGACACTAACTGGCGTCACCTCTGACACTAATACAGTTATCAGAAAAAAGATCTGTACACTGTACTAATGACACAGTGACAGGGCGTAAAAGGGTTAACTGGGGGGCGATCAGGGGGTTTATTTATTTATTAGTGTCAGGAAAGGTTTCACCTGCTGGTGGCACTGTGCTCCCAGATCTTTAGGCTGCAGTTCCGGTGTCCACCAGGGGGTGCCTCTTGGCAGTCAGGAGCTGACATCATCTCATGCAATCAGGCATCACCTGATGCTCATTGCAGGAGGTATATTTAAACCTGGTGAAAGCTATTACATTTTGCCTTGGTACCGTATTTTCTCCTTGTGCCCCTGATCTGTGTTCCTGAAGTCTGCATCTTCTGTTCCGGGACTCTGACCCTGATCCTGCAGCTTGATTTCTTTCTATAAAGAATATATAGTTGCGCTAAAATCAACCCACTAAATACAAAGATAAAAATATATATATATTTAACAACTGTGTATACATTAAATATTGCTACTACCTAAGTGCACAGTATATATAATCAGAGATAAAAGCCGTCCATAAACAGGTGCAAAGTGCTTATCTGATAATGGCCACTGCAGAGAAATTCTTATCATGCAGCAATCCCTGCTGATCACCAGCTGGCTGACAAAAATCCAGATCTTCGGTGCGGTTCTCCTAGTCTAAGATTGCTTCAAACAATAAGGCTCTCAAATGAACAAGAAAGAGGTTAAAATAGCGTAATATGCTGGCACTAACTTGTGGATCTGAAATGTACAGGCAACTCACATGTGGTCAGATGTATTTACAGCGCATAGTACGATCAGATACAATATTTCACTCCTCAGTCTCCTCGGGTCTCGTCACTAGGCTCCTCCCCTACGCGTAACGTCACTAGCCACGTGACTTTTTCTTACCTTGAGTTTCCTGTACATTTCAGATCCACAAGTTAATGCCAGCATATTACGCTAGGTTTACCTCTTTCTTGTTCATTTGAGAGCCTTATTGTTTGAAGCAATCTTGGACTAGGATAGTGATGGCGAACCTTGGCACCCCAGATGTTTTGGAACTACGTTTCCCATGATGCTCATGCACTCTGCAGTGTATTTAAGCATCATGGGAAATGTAGTTCCAAAACATCTGGGGTGCCAAGGTTCGCCATCACTGGACTAGGAGAACCGCACCGAAGATCTGGATTTTTGTCAGCCAGGTGGTGATCAGCAGGGATTGCTGCATGATAGGAATTTCTCTGCAGTGGCCATTATCAGATAAGCACTTTGCACTTGTTTATGGATGGCTTTTATCTCTTTGATTATATATACTGTGCACTTTGGTAGTAGCAATATTTAATGTATACACAGTTGTTATATATATATATATATATATATATATTTTTATCTTTGTATTTAGTGGGTTGATTTTAGCGCAACTATATATTCTTTATATCAATTTACCAAGTGTCAGATACACATTTACTTTGGCTGCAGCTTTTATCATTTGAATATCCACAATATATTCATTCACATAATTCATTTTAAAAAATACTATCAGCGCTTTAGTCACTTTATTCAATATTGATTTCTTCCTACCCGCTCCTGGTTCCCTTTCCCTGTCCTGTCTTGTTCCTAGCTCCCCTCTGCTTGATCTCCCGTTTTTGACCCTGGCTCTGGTACGATTGGGATTTGGGTATTCCATGCTCTGTACATATTGAATTTAGGCCACTTTCACACTGAGGCGCTTGAAAAACTGCTAGTAAAACACTGAGCGCTTTTGTAGTGCTTTTCAGGCGCTTTTGAAGCGCTTTCAATTCATTTCAATGGAGAGGGGTGTTTTTTCAGCGCACTGCCCCAGTGTGAAAGGATTCATTGATTTTAATGGAATTACGTTTTCAGGCACTTTTTTTAGCGTGAAAGCACCTGAAAAGCGACTCAGTGTGAAAGTGGCCTAAGACTGTCATTTGTTTTGTGTTCACTGATTGTTGGTTCACTGGTTGAGTTACACTATTTATTGTATTGGAGGTGCATTTTCTTTGTTGTTCACTTATCTTTTAATACATCAGATAAATCATGTTATTTTCACTTTACCTGTGTTTGGTACACTCTGTTGCAGTCCACACATTTCTGGTCACACCGGTCCCTGACATAATACCGAGGCCAATCCTGACCAGAAGTGGCTGCACAGGGAAGCCATCTTGGTTCTGCCGTTTGGGGGAAAACACATTCAGAATTGTCATTCCAGAACCAAGGAATTCCTATCAAATGGGGGCTCTTACCGGGTTAAAATAATCATCCGTGGTAAGTATATTTTTTGTCTTATTTTGACTACCGTATTTATCGGCGTATAACACGCACTTTTTTCCCCTTAGAATTAGGGGGAAATCGTGGGTGCGTGTTATACGCCGATCCTCCGCCAATCCCCTCGCTGAAACGAGCGAGAGGAGCCGAGATACACGAAGACGAAGTACACTTGGCTTTACTCTGCTCCTCTCGCAGTCCCGCCCATCTCTGACTGCGCCGCTGACATACAGAAAGCCGAGTGTACTTTGGCTAGTCTCGGCTCCTCTCACAGTCCCGCCCCTGACTGTGAGCAGAGCCAAGTCTAGCCGAAGTACACTCGGCTTTCTGTATGTCAGCGGCACAGTCAGTGGAGATGGGCGGGACTGCTAGAGGAGCCGAGTCTAGCCGAAGTACACTCGGCCCCGCTCGCTCCTCTCCACACAGAAATCAGCGCCAATTTTAAAAATCGCCGAGACTGGCAAGGCTGCAAAGGCACTGGGCAAGGCTGCAAAGGCACTGGGCAAGGCTGCAAAGGCACTGGGCAAGACTGCAGATGGACACTGGGCAAGGCTGCAATGATGGACACTGGGCAAGGCTGCAGATGGACACTGGGCAAGGCTGCAGATGGACACTGGGCAAGGCTGCAATGATGGACAAGGCTGCATTTAAATGTAAGTTTTTTTCCTTGAATTTCCCTCCTAAAAGTTTTTTTCCTTAAAATTCCCTCCTAAACTTGGGGTGCATGTTATACGCCTGCGCGTGTTATACGCCGATAAATACGGTAATTATTTTCTTGCCTCGGCTCTGATAAAACATTAGACCCTTAAATTTATTAGAAAGGAGACGGACTTTGCCTTATAAGTGTTAAAAAGGTCTTAGGTAGACCTGTCCTTTGGAAGGACTTTGTAAAAAGGTATACCTAAGGTAGAATAATTTAAATAAATAGTACTATACTCCTTTTGGGAAGGAGGAAAAAGTGTTGGTATCATAGGCGTGCGCAGCCTGTTGCATTAGGGTGTGTACCCTAAACCAAAGCTTAAACACACATGCGTGTTTGTGCACACACACACATATATATATATATATATATATATACTGTGAGGGTGAGACCCTGTACGTCCTTAAAGCGGGGGTTCCGCGGCCAAACTTTTTTTTTTTTTCTTCAGCATTCACTGGGGTATATGAATAGGAAGGTACACTCACTACTTTGGTCGCTGTATATAACCGTGGTCCGTTTTATCGGCAAAGAAGGACTTATAAAATCTGTTTGAGGGAGTTTCCATTTTGCTTGTGGGCATTGTGAAGCCCACAAGCAATCACTTCCTGGAAGCGGTGAAATCTCTCGAGATTTCGCGTCACGGTGTCTTGTCACATTCGGCTCCCCATCACAGATTGTCCAGGAAGTGACGTTTCGTCGCCGCCATCTTGCTACACCCCACACTCCTGCACAGTAATGATAGAGTGAGCAGGGGGCAAGTGGACATCTTGTTACACCCAACGGAGTTTTAGATTTCACAGTTATTTTCAACACAAAACGGATTTGCAAATATTGTATTTAAGCATATAAGCTCCGTTTTATGTTTAAAATAACTGTGAAATCTGAAACTTCCTGTGGGTGTAACAAGATGTCCGCTTGCCCCCTGCTCACTCTATCATTACTGTGCAGGAGTGTGGGGTGTAGCAAGATGGCGGCGACGAAACGTCACTTCCAGGACAATCTGTGATGGAGAGCTGAATGTGACAAGACAAGTCCCACATCGCATTGCGGCGCCGGGGAAAAGATAAGATACGCCTACTCCCGCGGGAGGGGAATCCCGGAAGTCACAGTTTAGATGGCTATATTAAGGTAATTATTTAAAAAAAAAAAAAATGTTGTGGCAATTCAGTATGTGTGCTGTGCAATGATTGTTTTAGAATAATGTTGTCAGTTTGGGTGAACCTCCGCTTTAAAGAGTGTTGGTTTACGCCAGATTTGGTAAAGAAAGACATGCTGATTGAACAGCTGTGTCTTGGGCTATTTAGTTCTGACATGATTATGGATCAGGGCCCCACCCAACAGACAGGAAGTCTGTCCCTGGGAGTCAGGTGGACTCCCATCCCTCTGAGAGGAAGTCAGAGGCTATCTATGCTGTATGGGTGCAGCCAAAGTGTGTGTGTCTGCAAGAGGCAGACGTCATTGCTGAAGTAAGCAAGAAAGTGCTGGCCGGGAGTAAGCGAGGAGTGAGCTTATCTCTTGGAAACTGTTTGTTCTGAGGAGCAGGCTAAAGGCCTGGATAGCAAGAAGGTAAAGCTATGAGGCTGAACTGTTAAGTATGCAAGATACAGGAATGGTGGAACCCCCCTGTGAATGCTACAGATGTTTTTGTGAACTTTTGTGCTTTTAAATAAAAATGGGCTATCATGCCCTTAAACAGAGTTCCTGACTGGCCTGAATCACTGGAAAAACGCATCTACTATGAGAGCTAACAACCCCCAATCTTACAATACACACACATTTTTTATTTTTAAAAAAATCCACATTTACATGCCGCAGTTTCAATTACACCCTCTGTTGCTTTTTGTAGGTGTAGTACTTACTGACAGTGACAAATTCAAATGAATGCCGGCGCTCTGCAAGCTCTCCAAAACTGCGTGCAGTGTGGTGTTCAAGGGGTTAAAGCACACAGTGTGGAGGCGATACAACGCCTCCTCACCACCTCTTAAATGCACCTGTAAATGAGCCCCTACATATTGTTGCATGTCAATGGTGGGCAGCTCACTACGAATAAACAGCAGGTGCACATCCCTGATCACAAAGTTGTCTCACAAAAATTGTTAAGATTTAGCATTTCTGCTCACATATATATATATATATATATATTTACAGTACAGTGCAGACTTGCTATATGTACACTTTGCACTGTCCTATGTAAAACATTTGCTCTTCTCTCTTTGGGTGCCAGAAGGATTAGCAAGGTGGATCTCTGTCCCAGTGTGCAGTATGAGCTAAACACACAGCTTACACCAAGGGTGGGGCACAGGAACTGGGGTGACTCTTTGCTATGACACAGATGGCACCTTGGCATTGTAATTGGAGAGGGGGACCAAGAATTGTAATAGGAGGCGGGCATTGTGACAGGGGGTTACCTGGGCAGTGTGATAGGAGTGGGGGGGGTACCTGGGCAGTAATAAAGGAATGAGTGAGGGTACCTGGGCAGTGTGACAGGAGTGGGGGGGGTACCTGGGCAGTATTACAGGAGGGAGGGTACCTGGGCAGTGTGACAGGAGTGGGGGGGTACCTGGGCAGTTTGACAGGAGTGGGAAGGTATCTGGGCAGTGTGACAGGTGGGGGTACCTGGGCAGTGTGACAGGAGGGGGGGTACCTGGGCAGTATGATAGGAGGGGGTACCTGGGCAGTGTGACAGGAGTGGGGGGTACCTGGGCAGTATTACAGGAGGGGGGTACCTGGGCAATATTACAGGGGGGTACCTGGGCAGTGTGACAGGGGTGGGGGAGTACCTGGGCAGTATTACAGGAGGGGGGGTACCTGGGCAGTGTTACAGGAGGGGGGTACCTGGGCAGTGTGACAGTAGTGGGGGGGTACCTGGGCAGTATGACAGGAGGGGAGTACCTGGGCAGTATTACAGGGGGGTACCTGGGCAGTGTGACAGGAGTGGGAGGGTATATGGGCAGTGTCACATGTGGGGGGGTACCTGGGCAGTATTACAGGAGGGGTGTACCTGGAGGGGGCGTGGCCTGCGCGCGAGCTGATGGCAGCGTGATCTCGGAGCTCCTGGAGACCAGCGGAAACAGCGGCCCACAACGAACCACCGGATCATCCAAATAATCCGTTTCCACGGTAGATCTGACCCCGAGAGACTGGGCGATCATGACGCGGAAGCGAAACATGCCGAGGAAGCCACAACGCCTGACGGACTTCTTCGTGCTGAAGCACCAGGAAGGTAGGCAAGATGGCGGCGGGCCGGCGTCCACGCCGAAGGCTCGGCCACAGAATACATCCAAGACGGGGTCATCTGCACGCAATAATGCATCCCCTAATAGCACCGGGTCCTACCCTGCCTCCCCAGTATCTGGCAGTCCGGCCAAAGTTAAATTTCGACTGGATGGAGCTGGATGCGGCCTAGCTCCCAGGCCCATCACAGACTCTGGGGATGACACCAGGGAACTGCCGGATTCTATCGAATCCTTCCCTACTCAGCATCAACCAGTCATGGACACAGTTTTAAAGGATATGCTCCTTTCCCTAAGAAGCTCATTACAAGGAGATATGATGAACTGTAAGCACAAATTTCATACACAGATCCAGGCAGTGGAATCTAGGGTAGACCACATCGAGCACAAAATGGGGGAATATGCTGTCACCATTAATGACTTGGTGGACTATACAGAGGAGAGAACAGAGGACAGTGAATGGGTTAAGGCCAAGTTGGCAGACCTCGAGGACAGGTCCAGAAGGGACAATTTAAAAATTAGAGGGTGACCTGAAATAGTCCTGCAAGCTGACCTGCGCTCTTATGCAACAACCCTATTTCAATCCCTCATCCCTGATCTTTCAGATATGGATGTTACGATTGACAGAATTCACCGTTTGCCTAAACCTACATATTTGCCTCATCAAGTACCTAGAGACGTGATTTTGCGTCTCCACTTTTACCACGTTAAGGAGCAACTTATGATGGTGATGCGCAAACGGGATCAGATCCCCACGCAACATCAGAATTTGCAGTTCTACGCCGACTTGTTCCAGTACACTTTGCAGAAGAGGAAGAATCTAAACACCATCACTAAAACTCTGAGGAACCACAAAATTGTGTATAGGTGGGGTTATCCCACTAAACTGACCATTGTGAAAGGTGACCGTACATATATTGTGGACTCCCTTGAAAAAGGTATTTCACTGCTGGAGGACTGGAAAATTCTCCCTGAACAAGCGGACATGCCTCCTTCTACAACACACCCAAAGCAGTTAGACCCTGACTGGAAAAAAGTCTCCAACGGGAATGCTACATCACATAACTTAATCCGGATGGTAGCTGAGATGCTACACATTTTGTTTCCATGGGAGGTCTTCCAGGAGAACCTTTAGGCTTGAACTTACCCCCACTTTAAATGAGCAGCATAAGGCTGCATACGGGTTTTTTTCTTTTCTTTTAAGATGTTGATAAGGGCAAAACCCTTATGTCTGTTATTTTCGTTTCAGTTTTATGGTTGTTTTACCTTTCTATTTTTCTGCCTCTACCTTCTGTCTCCTCGCTATCGACATGATGAACTGAGCTGCAAAGACGCCGCACATGAAGAAACATGCTCCAGGAAGCAATCTTTCCTCAACAAGACATCACATCTCTTCTTGGAAAGTGAGTACAATATATTCACACACATATCACCACACTCAGGTATCCTGCTATTTTCATTTTGGCCACAAAAGCGTGCTCTTGCTCTATTAATGGAAATGTTCCGTTTTTCATCTCAAACTAACTATTTCCACACCCAATGGGGATAAACTTTCTATCAATTAACACTAAGGGCCTAAACCACCCTGTCAAGAGGAAATCTATGTGGAAAGAAGCCCTCTCTAACAAAAGTGACATCCTCTGTGTGCAGGAAACGCATTTTTGCGACACTTCACCGATTTGTACTCATAAACAGTCTCCATTCATTTTTACAGACAATGCAAACAACAAAACAAGAGGAGTGCTCACAGCTGTTAGAGACTCTGTGGCCTTCACCTTACATGAGGTGATTACGGACACCCAAGGACGCTATCTAATTATTGTATGTGATCTAAACTCGGTCGCTTATACGATTGCAAATGTTTACTTTCCTAACTAGCACCAACTGCATTTCTTTCACAAGCTCATGAAAAAGATACGCAAGCACCAAAACGGTTCCCTAGTGGAGATTTCATGTGGAGATTTCAACTCTACTCCAGATCCTGCTATTGACTCCTCCCTTGGCAGAAGCAGGAGCGGTCAATCCCTTTCGCAGCCCATTCATGCCCAGGATCTATTTGATGCATGGAGGTGCCTTCACGCAGGTGAGAGGGACTTCACCTTCTTCTCACCTCCTCACAGATCCTACTTGAGGATAGACTTGTTTCTAGTAGATCAGCAGACATTATCTAGAGTGTCCTCAGCCTCCATAAATACTATCACATGGTCGGACCATGCTTCAATTACACCGACGATTGAGGGGTCGGTACCCACATCCATGACTCCAATGTGGAGGGTTAACTCTTATCTGTTACAACAGAAAGACTCTAAACTTCACACTGAAAAGCACTTAAATTATTTTTTTATGATAAATGTACCTTCTGTCAAGGACCCATTTATATTGTGGAATGCTCACAAAGCATTCATTAGAGGGATACTCATACAGTTAGGGGCGAGAGCAAAGAGGCAGCGGCAGAAACGAATTACTGATTTGACCACTGAAATTTTTAGACTTGAATCTACTAATAAGCAGAATCCTTCCACTCATAGTTCCCAAAAGTTGACTCAACTGCGGTGCGACCTCAGGACCCTCCTACTGGAGGATTTTGAGAGAGTATCTAGGAGATTAAAAATTTCCTATTATGCTATGGGCAACAGAGCGGGGAGGTTATTGGCCCAAAAATTGAAGGGGAACAGATACAAAACCAAGATTCCATACCTGTATCATCCAACATCTAAACACAAACTTCACCACCCTCAAGATATTGCTGATGCATTTAGCCATTATTACAGTGCCTTATATAATTTAAAGAATGATACTAATACACATCAGCCCAACCCAGATCTAATTAATCAATTTCTACAAACAAACCAATTACCTAAGCTTTCCCAAGAACAGTTGGAGTCACTTAATGTACCCTTTAATGCATCTGAAATACAAAAGGTGATTGAATCCCTCCCGTCTAACAAATCCCCTGGCCCAGACGGATTCACTGGGGAATACTACCAAACATTCAAGACCCTCCTCGCTCCCCACTTAGAACACGTGTTCAACACTGCCTCTTCATCTTTACCCCCAGAAATGTTGAAAGCCATTATTGTCACACTACCGAAGCCGGGTAAGGACCCCACTTCTCCACCAAACTTTAGGCCTATCTCCCTTCTTAATAACGATGTGAAAATCTATGCCAAACTTATCGCCACATGCCTCATCAATATTCTCCCAACCCTGATTCACCCAGACCAGACTGGCTTCACCAAAGGTAGGCAAACGACTGACGCTACCCGAAGATTAGTAAATATCATCCATTTGGCGAAGCAACATAAAAGACCTTCTCTGTTGTTGGCTTTAGACGCAGAGAAGGCCTTTGATTGAGTACATTGGCAATATATGGCCCAGGTCCTATCGGAGTTTGGCTTCTTGGGGAGTATACTGTCAGCCATTCTGGCCCTCTACTCAAATCCTTCGGCACAGGTGTTTACCTCCGGAGTACTCTCTAAAACATTCAACATAACTAATGGGACCCGTCAAGGTTGCCCTCTATCCCCCCATATATTCAATTTAATAATGGAGCCATTAGCCATATATATCCGCAACCACCCTAATATTAAAGGATTCCCTACACGCAACTCATCTCACACTATCAGTCTTTTTGCAGATGACATCATTATGATCCTCACAGAGGTGGAGTCCTCCCTGGCTTTGGTACATTCTGCATTGGAGATGTTCAACCGAGTGTCCTACTATAAGGTCAATGAGAGCAAATCATACATTTTAGGTCTGGGCATTGATTCTCCCACACGGGACAAACTTCGCTCACGTTTTCCATACACTTGGAGTGAGGAGGGAATTAAGTACCTAGGAATTACACTGACGTCCTCCACTGACAATTTAGCTAAGTCGAATTATACACCTTTTCTGCAGGGATTAGCAAAAAACTCAAGGACTTAGCAAAGGTGGAATTGTCATGGTCAGGGAGGTTGGCAGCCTTCAAAATGGTAATCCTACCTCAGCTGCTTTATCTATTCAGGACACTATGCATCCCTGTCCCAACCTCTTTCTTTTCCACAGCACAAACTTTATTAAATACATTTCTTTGGCAGGGGAAGAGGGCGAGATGTGCCTTTGGGAAACTAGTAGCGAATAGACGGGCAGGTGGAGTTGGCCATGTATTGTTAAAGGACTATTACATTGCCGCAACGTTGGCACAGATGAGAGCTTGGTTTCTCCAGATGGGGCGTCTGGCCCCAGGTGGCTGGAACTGGAAAACTCGCAGACTCAAGGGCATCGATTATATGATATGCTTTTAGCAAGCGAACATCATACCTTCACAGAATCTGACCTATCTCCCACATTAGTAGCCACGATGCGCGCATGGAAAATCTTACTGGTCAAGCAGTATACTGAGACCACGACTAAGACTTTACCGCTTACACTAACTAGTTTGGCTATAATTATCCCGGACCTTCATGTATCACAATGGACAACTAAAGGAATATTATCTACAGAGGACTTAATGGTAGGACCCATGCCAAAGACCTTTAGATCCCTACAATTAGAATATGGTATAGAAGAGAGGGAACATTATAAATATCTTCAAATGACGCACTTCCTCCGTACTACTCCACACTCCGCGGTCTGTTTACCGTGGAGAATGGTCCTATACCTCACTAGCATTACTACCAGAATTAAAGGGTATCTCACTATTTTATAACGAGCTACATGATAAAGATAAGTTCCTTAAATCCACGCATATCAAGGCATGGGAAAGGGATATGGAAGTGTCCTATACCGAGGAGCAATGGCAGGAAGCATTAAATACTACTTATTCAGCGACTAAGAGCGCTAATCTGTGGGAACTCACCCACAAACTATTGCTCCGATGGTATCTGACACCCTATAGGATCTCCAAATTTGGCCCTCAGCACTCCCCACTTTGTTGGAGGAACTGCCGAGGCATAGGAACACTGCAGCATATAGTATGGAAATGTCCAGCGCTTAAAATCCTCTGGAACAAAACAGCTGACCTAATTGCAAGTTCCTCTGACTGAAGGACTGGCAGTGTTGTCCTTGGGTATAGAGTCTATTCCAAAGGAAGTACGGACTATAGTCATCCATATACTGATGAGTGTCAGATTATCTATCATGAGACACTGGAAAGACACGAACCCTCCTCCATTCTCTGAAGTAATTCAAACGACTAACACTCATGCAACTTATGAACTAATGTTCGCCTCATCCCAGGGCAACTATCATAATATGTACACTAGATGGCATAAATGGTTAGATTGGTATAAGTAGTAGTAGAGGCCGTGGTTAACACTTTAATTCTCAAGCATGAAACTACATCATATTCAGGCGATGGCGAAATGAGACACACTCCTCCTTCTTTTCCTCCTCCTCTTTTCTCCCTCTTCCTTTTCCCTTCCTGTTTTCTTCTTTTTTCTTCCCTAACCCTTACGTTTAAAAAGTTATCAACCCTTTTTTATATGTCATAAGTATGACAACACTATTTGGTTATTTATGGTTTTTGACATATGACTCGAGTTATTGAATTAGACAGATCCCATGCAGCCCTAAGTGGTTGGGTTGGATGGATTTAGTATACGCACTAAATTTGATATAGGTATGGGAGATGTGGTTGGGGGGGGTCTTTCCTTCCCGTGTGGCACAGTTTGATCCCAGATGGGGTGCCTGGAGGGGGAGACGACTACCCTTTCGTGT
This sequence comes from Rana muscosa, assembly GCA_029206835.1. Lineage (NCBI taxonomy): Eukaryota > Metazoa > Chordata > Amphibia > Anura > Ranidae > Rana > Rana muscosa. The sequence goes on from CM055122.1 coordinate 359,256,244, forward strand.
CTTGTCTTATCTTACGCCTAAAAGTGCAATGTATAGCAATATATTGTAAAGAGTTCAATGTTGTTAATTTTTCGATAACTAATATATAATATCTAGTTTTTGATAACCAAGCGCCAGTGCATATTATTCAACGCTGAAGAAAATTCTGCTGTATGACATGCTTAAGTACCAACTTTTTCCAAGTTATGTGCACCTTTGTTTTTCTTGAAAATTCTCAATAAAAAATTATTGAAACTAGGAGGGGTGTACCTGGGCAGTGTGGCAGGAGTGGGGGGTACTGGGCAGTGTTACAGGAGTGGGGGGGTACCTTAGCAGTGTGACAGGAGTGGGGGGGGGTAACTGGGAAGTATTACAGGAGAGGGGGTACCTGGGAAGTGTTACAGGAGTGGGGGGTACCTGGGCAGTATTACAGGTGCGGGGTACCTGGGCAGCGTTACAGGAGGGGGGGTACCTGGGCAGTATTACAGGAGGGGGGTACCTGGGCAGTATTACAGGTGGGGGTACCTGGGCAGTGTTACAGGAGGGGGGTACCTGGGCAGTATTACAGGAGGGGGTACATGGGCAGTATTACAGGTGGGGGGGTGCCTGGGCAGTGTTACAGGAGGGGGGTACCTGGGCAGTATTACAGAAGGGGGGCAGGATAACAAGAGGAGGGGGCAGACTAACATAAGGAGGACAGACAGTGTGACAGGAGGACACGTGGAGGGGACACACTATTCTCTCTCATGTGCAGGGCACTGTGTCTTATGCTGGCACCAGCCCACACTTGATCATCATACACAACACACAGTGTGATCACAAAGAATGCTCAGAACTCCCCCCCCCTCACCCCCCTCCTCCTCCTGCTCCTCAGGTTGTTGTTTCTCTTACTGTGGCTGTATTTGCTGTTGGTCTCTTGCAAGTTCCGTTCCTGGTCGGCTTGGCTGTCTGTACATAAACAACATGCTCATCGGCCGTTCATGGAGCTTCCATGTTTGATCCAGAGCCGATGTCCCACAATTCTCCACTAACACCTCAACACTGCAGAAGTGATCTGACAGGTTGCCGGCCAGGCTCTGAAGGGGGAGGGGGCAGGGCTGGACCAAGTTGGCTGACAGATTCCCGCTTCTTCCTCAGCAGAAGCTGAGTTCTCGGTAAAGTCGTCCAGAGCTGGGGTGCCCTCGGTGTCCGCGGAACACTTCTTCTCCCCCCCTGCAGGATACTGGCTGCTCCTATCCAGTGTCTGAGTTTCCATTGACGGAGATAACTGCAGCTCCGCATGAAAAAACCCATGACACTCTGGTTGATTAGAGTGTGCCCAGGCACACCCGGCACACACCGTGGGCACGCCTATGGTTGGTATTAATAAGGCAATTACCACCGTGACCCACATCTCTGTCTTGCTTTTCTTATCTATCGCATAGAAGTGTAGCGGGGTCTCCTTTAAGACTCTCTGGACTACCTTACCCAGAACCCCATTTGGCACCCAGGGTGCATTGTTGCCACCGCAGAGACTTATGGGTGGGGCTATAAAGGAAAGGGGCGAGGCTAAATTTGGCCTCTTTGGGACACGAGACTTCGGTGAACAAGTCCTCCTGTGCGGATCTGCTGGTGTGCAAGGCCTGAAGCCTGGGGCTACCAAAGAGCTTTCCACCCTACTACGAGCCTGGGTGGCATCTGACTTTGTTATCCTCAACCTTTGTTGGATCGGAGACCTGACCGCTGCAGACGCTGTGTGTGGAGACACAGCAGGTGGAAGTCCTGGACTGGGATCGTGTCCGGAGGGGTGAGCGAGCACATGCTCAATCCATAAACTTTATACTGTTGTTAGGCCTACAGACTGCCGTGGCCCACCCGTTTATATTTGAGACCCCACTGGAGGTCTATAGCAGAACTGAGTCAAGGGGTCTCCAGTGAAGTGTTCCGTGTTGTTACTTTGACCTGTGGATTACAAATGTGTTCCTGAATGTGCACCACCATTAAAGACTTGCATGCGAAGAAATCATCTCCTAGAGACTGAGTTTTAGAGTCTGGGTCAGGCCTGACAAAGCGTTAGAGTTTAGTTGCGGCGTCACAGGGCGCTTAGTTAACGGCCGTTACACGAGGTATGCCATTACAGTATTTCACTAATGTGTAGTATGCTATTCACTGCAGGGCTCTGCGAGAAGCATGTGTGATCTGTTATAACTGTTGATCTATTATACCAAGAGAGAGTAAACTCGTTATTCTTTAATTGCTTTGCATTGGTGTCTGAATTCTATTATAGAGTATAAGAGATATTACCCTAGACTAACTGTGCCAGAGTGGGTCGAGTAAAGTGCCGGGGGTTGGCGGGGCTGTGTGCAGGGCCTGAGACCAAAATCAGCGGCTCTCTTAGTTGGGGGTGCGCTACATGTGGGGGTTCTCGTCCGGGATCCTGATACAGCAAGTGAACACGCCAGAGATACCGGCATGGACCCGCTACCGGTAAAAGCGTGGTGCGAAGCATCTAGAGCAGAGCCAGACAAGTCGGTAGTCATCAGCCTCCCAGGGGAGGAGTGGTCAACAGAGACAGTAGAGCAGCTAATGATGTCCGTGTCCCCAGATCATACACCATGGGTGACGGAGATAAAATCAGACCCAGATATCTCGTATCAGTATGCACTAGTGGAGTACTGGGGCGGGATGCCAGAGACTTTCAAGCGCAACTGTGTGCGGACGCCAGACAACAAAACCTATAGGTTGGCGCACGCAATGACTATAAACAAGGAGCCATCACCAACGGGATCACCGCAGGGGGCAACCCGTGTCTCACCTGAAAGAAGAGACAGGGCGACGCCTCCAGCGGCACCTGCACCTGTCACTGCCATATCACCAGAACTGATAAATGCTATAGGGGATCTGCTAACAAAGTGCCAGAAGACAAGCACGGTACATGTAGAAACTAGCTACCGGAGATTAAAGACATTCTCAGGGAAGCTCCCTGTCCCTGCGGGGAGGAAGATTTTGATACTTGGGTGGAGCAGGCATTGCAGGCAGTAGAGGCATGGGAGGTGCCTGAAGCGCAGAAGAGGCAACGAGTGATAGAGAGCCTGAAAGGCGCAGCTGCAGAAGCAGTGAAAAGCTTCCGGTTTGGGAATACAGATTGCACGGCTCAAGACTGCCTAGCCATGTTACAGGAGGAGTTCGGTCAGTTAGAAAAGGTGACAGAGATGATCTACCAATTCGAACATACTTTCCAACAGCCGAATGAGAAGCTTTCGGAGTATGTCAGAAGACTGAACAGGTTGCTGTGCAAAATTGTATTGAAGAAGGGAATGATGCCCAAAGATACAGATGCGGCCAGAATGAAGCAAGTCTTGAAGGGAGCGTTGCGCTCGGATCCAGTCTGGCTTCACCTGAAAACCTCGGGAGGAGGAACGTCACTGACCTACTCTGACTTGATAAAAATCATCAGAGATGAGGAGGCACTACAGCAGGACCAGCAAATGATTAAGACAAATGCCGCCCCTGCACCAGTGATAGTCAACTCAGTGATGACCCCTGAAAGAGACTCAGAAGTAGACACTTTAAAATCACAAATGTCTAAGGTGTTAGAGATGCTGACCTCTCTGATAGCAAAAGATTCAGAGGGTCCCGAGAGAGAAGTACCAAGGAAGGAACTATTCTCAATTGCCTCAGCACCCGCATCTCTACAAGAATGGGGAGATATAGTCTGTTTTAACTGTGGAGGAATTGGCCATATTGCAGCTGTGTGTTCCAGCCCCAAAAAGAAGAAAATAGACAACCGCAGGCCGGCGGGAAACTTCAGAGGGCCCCGGTGAAGGAGTCAACCGGGTGCCCATCATCTTCAGTGAGCTCCAAACTGAATGAGAAGCTAAGGAAGAGAAAAGACAAAACTCCTCAGAGGAAACACAGTGTCCCTCAGCAGGGATACACCCCAAAGAGAGAGGAAAAGACCCCTCAGAAGAGGCACAGCATTCCCCAAAGGGGATGCACACCTAAGAAAGACAATAACATCCCTCAGCGGGTCTGTACACCCATTAAAAGGAGGGAAATCAATGCATATCAGGCCCAAGAAAGACTAAAGTCCAAAGGGAGTTGGACGAGAGAGAGTCCGAAGGGCAAGGACCAGAAAAAGGTGACCTCTGCCAGGCCATATCCAGAGAAGCTGGTGGGCCCATCTCCTATAGTACCCATTCAAGTGGAGGGAGTCTACACAAGAGCCATCTTGGATACTGGGGCACAGATGACCCTGCTGTATAGGGATTTCTATGATAAACACTTAAGTCATCTACCCATCCAGAAGATAGAAGAGCTGGAAATATGGGGAATCGGCACCCAGAGTTTTCCTTAGGATGGCTACCTGCCCATCAAGATGACCTTTGACCCATTCGTGGCTGGGAAGGCTGAAGTGTTCGACACCCTGGCAGTTGTGTGCCCTCGGCCGCCTGGAGCCAACAAGAGTTCCCTTATAATAGGGACGAATACGGATCTGGTCCGGAGACTCCTGACCCCTCTAGTACAAGGGAAGGGCCCTGCAGTCACCAAAATCCATCCCATGCTGAAGACGGCCTACCAACGACTGGTCTTGGAGCAAAAAAAACCCAGAAGAGGGGATAGGGAAGGTGTGGAGACTTGGAAGAAAAGGGGTAGTGTTGCAGCCCGGCGAAGTAACCTGTCTCAGAGCCATTGTGAAGCTTACTTGGGAACAACCTGGACCCTTTGTCATTCTGGAGCCCGACCCAAGGGAAGAATACTCGGGTTTGGAAGTGATCCCAGAAGTGGTCCCGCTGAAGGCCCTGAAGAAGACCCATTGTAGAGTCCCGGTGAGTGTCAGGAACACTACAGGTGGCCCCATGGAGATCCCCGCCAGAATGCTGCTGGGCCAGGTTGCCCTGTCAGGAGTCAAGGGGACGGGTGAAGGAGGAGATGTTTGGGAGAAGCTCTCTATGGAGAATCCGAATCTACCCCGGGCTTGGAAGGAGAGAGCCAAGGCCCAGTTGACCAGATGGGAGAAGATTTTCTCCAAAGATGAGTTCGATGTGGGGTGTGCAAGGAGTGCCACCCATCGAATCCGCCTCCAGGAAGACAAGCCCTTCAGAGAAAGGGTCAGGCGGGTCCCACTAGCAGATCTGGAGGATCTGAGGGAACAACTCGCAGAAATCAAGAGGACTGGTGTGATCCGGGAGTCTAGAAGCTCCTATGCCTCCCCGATAGTGGTGGTCAGGAAGAAGAATGGGTCATTGAGGCTATGTATAGACTACAGGACTCTCAACAGGAGAACCATCCCTGACCAGTACACCACTCCCAGGATAGAGGATGCCCTACAGAGTTTGTCTGGAGCGAAGTGGTTCAGTGTTATGGATCTCAAAAGTGGGTACTACCAGATCCCTATGCATCCAGAAGACAAGGAGAAGACAGCTTTCATAACCCCAGTGGAGTTCTTTGAATTTGACCGAATGCCTCAGGAACTGTCTGGAGCTCCCGCCATCTTCCAACGTCTCATGGAGAAGACTGTAGGAGACATGAACCTTATCGAAGTCCTGGTGTATCTGGACGATGTCATTGTCTTTGGGAGAACCTTGGAGGAACACGAGGAGAGGCTGGAGAAGGTATTGAGAAGACTCAGTGAGGAGGGGCTCAAGCTTTCGCCCGAGAAGTGTCAGTTCTACCAGTCTTCCGTTAACTATCTGGGACACATAGTGTCTGAAGAAGGGGTGGCCACAGACCCCGAGAAGTTGGAGGCAGTTACCTCCTGGCCACGGCCCACTACAGTAACAGAACTCAGATCCTTCTTGGGGTTCTGCACCTATTATAGGAGGTTTGTAGAGGGATTTGCCCGAATTGCCAGACTGCTGAATGAACTACTCAAGACAGAAGGGGAAGAGGACGACTCAGGGCCCAGGAAGCCGGGAGAGTCAGTCAAAGATCAGTGGAACCAGAAGTGTGAAGAGGCCTTCCAGGCGTTGAAGAAGAGCCTAACCACTGCCCCAGTCTTGGCCTACGCAGACCCAACAAGACCCTATGAGCTACACGTAGATGCCAGTCATGACGGTCTGGGAGGAGTGCTCTACCAAGAGCATGAAGGGCAACTGCGGCCCGTTGCCTACGTGAGCAGGAGCCTGACCCCCTCTGAGAAGAACTACCCCACTCACAAGTTGGAGTTCCTGGCCCTTAAGTGGGCGGTAGTTGACAAGCTTAAAGACTACCTGTATGGGGCAGAGTTCACTGTGAAGACAGACAACAACCCCCTTACTTACCTCTTCACCACAGCAAAGCTGGATGCTACAGGACACAGATGGCTGGCCGCCCTGTCTGGGTTCAATTTCAGCCTGAAGTACAGGCCAGGGGCCGGAAATCGAGATGCGGACGCCCTGTCTAGGAGATCTCATGCCCACACCAGTGAGACAGAAGACTGGACCCAAGTGGCACCTGATGGGGTGCGGGCCCTTTGTCAAGGGGCTGAATTACAAACCAGAGGAGGCTCAAGGGCAGAAGAGATAGGAGTTACCATGGTAGGATTTCCCAAACAATACTGTGGAGTAACTCAACTGGAAGAAGACAATCTGCCAAAACTGTCAAAGAAGGAGCTGAGAGGTGACCAACTGGAAGACCCTATGGGAAGATTGGTCCTGGAGGCCCTGGAGAATCAGGATCCAAATAGACTCCTGCGTCACCTCTCAAGGGAAGCCCGCCTATTGAGGAAGGAGTGGGACAGGTTGCAGGTACATCAGGGAGTGGTCTACCGAAGGGGCCCCCTGGTGACCTGGAAGATAAATGGCAATTGTTTCTTCCCGAAAAACACAGAGAGACTGTCCTGGTCGCCCTACATGACAACCACGGCCACCTGGGGGCTGAAAGAACCTTTCAACTCATCAGAAGTCGGTTCTATTGGCCCTGCTTGAGGGCTGAAGTGGAGGAGTACTGCCACTCATGTGTACGCTGCATCCAGCGGAAGACTTTGCCCCATCAAGCTGCCCCAATGGGCCATCTACAAAGTCAAGGCCCGATGGATCTGGTATGCATGATTTCCTCTGCCTCGAACCCGACCTGAGTGGACTAGGAAATGTTCTGGTGATAACCGATCATTTCATCCGGTATGCCCAAGCTTTCCCAACCAATGACCAGAAGGCTTCCACGGTGGCCAAAGTACTTATGGAGAAGTATTTTGTCCACTATGGGCTACCGCAGCGACTCCATTCAGATCAAGGGAGGGACTTTGAGAGTCGGCTGATCCGGAAACTCCTGGATTCTTTAGGGATCAAGAAAACCCGAACCACCCCTTACCATCCACAAGGAGATGCTCAGCCGGAGAGGTTTAACCGAACCCTGCTCAACATGTTGGGGACTCTGAATAGCGAGAAGAAACAACATTGGAGAAGACACATAGCAGCTATGGTACACGCTTACAACTGTACCACTAGTGATGCTACAGGTTACTCCCCCTACCGACTCATGTTTGGGAGAGAAGCAAGGTTACCCATAGACCTGGCCTTTGGCACTTCCTTAGACCATTCCTCAGCCACATCCCACAAGGGATATGTGGACAGACTCAGACACAGTTTGAAGTTAGCCTATGAACAGGCCCAGGCGGCCTCGGATCAAAGGGGAGCCCGCAACAAAAGGAACTTTGACCTGAAGGTCCGGATCCAGGACCTGCAGCCTGGGGACCGAGTACTGCTACGCAATCTGGGGGTCCCTGGAAAACACAAACTTGCAGGCAGATGGAGACCTGAACCCTATGTCATTTGTAAGAAGTTGCCTGGCCTACCTGTCTACAAGTTGAAGCCAGAAGGGAAGGTGGGGCCATTGAAGACTTGGCATCGGAACCATCTGCTCCCACTTGCCGAAGCAGTCAGGATACCTCCAGTGAGGGACTCCCCTGAACCAGCCTCCATCCTGGATACTCCCAGGCCAAACACTCGGTCCCAGACCTCTCGAGCTGAAGATATTGAGGCCTCTGAACTAAGTGGAGATGAAGGAAAAGAGCTTGATTGGTTGTGGCCCTCCCCAACTCCAGGAGCTTCTGCTATAGATATTCCAACCACTGAGGACACTATAGACAGTACACTGAATGCAGAAGCTACTGAGTTCATCCCATCTAGTCCTTTATCAGATCACTTTGGAGGATGCCTGTGACACTTGCTCAGAGGAGGACCCCAGAGACTCTATATATCTTCCAGCTCCTGAATCAGATGTTCCAGAGCCCGCCGTGTCCCTCGAGCCTGCTCCGGGGGAAGAACCTGTGGCGCCAGAGCCAGAAATCCCAAGAGAGCAAAGGGCTCGAAGAGTCATAAGGCCTCCCAAAAAGTTGACCTACCCACAAATGGGGAAGAGCTCAGAAGATTCTGTGGTCACTGCCAGGAGGAGTGCAGAGAATCCGGATCCCTCCAATGTTCATTTGGTGGAGGGCAACCCCAACTCACTCTCTGGCACAGTTAGGCAGGCCACTCATGATAGTGTGACCTGTGGGCAAGGGAATCCAACCCCTCAGTTTTGGTGGGAATTCCCTTTGCCAACATCATACGCTGCTTTATCCAGAGTTGTCCGTAGAGTATGTTAAATATATCTTTGGGGACCAAAGAATTCAAGTGGGGGGAGTGTGTAGCGGGGTCTCCTTTAAGACTCTCTGGACTACCTTACCCAGAACCCCATTTGGCACCCAGGGTGCATTGTTGCCACCGCAGAGACTTATGGGTGGGGCTATAAAGGGAAGGGGTGAGGCTAAACTCGGCCTCCTTGTGACACGAGACTTCGGTGAACAAGTCCTCCTGTGCGGATCTGCTGGTGTGCAAGGCCTGAAGCCTGGAGCCTTGCGCAGCTACCAAAGAGCCTTCCACCCTACTGCGAGCCTGGGTGGCATCTGACTTTGTTATCCTCAACCTTTGTTGGATCGGAGACCTGACCGCTGCAGACGCTGTGTGTGGAGACACAGCAGGTGGAAGTCCCGGACTGGGATAGTGTCCGGAGGGGTGAGCGAGCACATGCTCAATCCATATACTTTATACTGTTGTTAGGCCTACAGACTGCCGTGGCCCACCCGTTTATATTTGAGACCCCACTGGAGGTCTATAGCAGAACTGAGTCAAGGGGTCTCCAGTGAAGTGTTCCGTGTTGTTACTTTGACCTGTGGATTACAAATGTGTTCCTGAATGTGCACTACCATTAAAGACTTGCATGCGAATAAATCATCTCCTAGAGACTGAGTTTTAGAGTCTGGGTCAGGCCTGACAAAGCGTTAGAGTTTAGTTGCGGTGTCACAGGGCGCTTAGTTAATGGCCGTTACACGTGGTATGCCATTACTGTATTTCACTAATGTGTAGTATGCTATTCACTGCAGGGCTCTGCGAGAAGCATGTGTGATCTTTTATAACTGTTGATCTATTATACCAAGAGAGAGTAAACTCGTTATTCTTTAATTGCTTTGCATTGGTGTCTGAATTCTATTATAGAGTATAAGAGATATTACCCTAGACTAACTGTGCCAGAGTGGGTCGAGTAAAGTGCCGGGGGTTGGCGGGGCTGTGTGCAGGGCCTGAGACCAAAACCAGTGGCTCTCTTAGTTGGGGGTGCGCTACAGAAGTATAAGATAATTTGTTTTGTGAACTAAAACTTAATTTGTTGTGTGAAGGAAGTATAAATGAATTTCACATAGATATGGTGAAAGGCTTATGTCTGGGATGACAAGAAAGCCTTCCCATGGTATTCCAGTGATCCTTAGTGGGACATGGAATACAGTACATGAGAAAAGGGGGGGGAGAACTGGTTAAAATATGCCCCTTATTGGTTTCAGAGAAATAATAAGAAACAAAAGAAGCCCTTTAACCACCTCGCGCCCGCCGTATGAGTATATACGGCCGCGAGGTGGTTGTTACATGCCGGGAGGCCGTTATTATACGGACTCCGCTAATTTGGCCACTGGGGGGCGTGCGAGCGCCGGCGGCGGCGGCGCGCGCACGTACCCGGCGCGTCACTGCAATGCCGATGCGCGTGCCTGGCGGCCGCGATGTCCGCCAGGCACCCGCGATCGGCGGTTACACAGACAAGGACATGGATCTGTGTGTGTAAACACACAGATCCATGTCCTGTCAGGGAGAGGGGACCGATGCTGTGTCCCTTGTACATAGGGACACAGATCGGTCACCTCCCCCAGTCAGTCCCCTCCCCCCACAGTAGCAATCACACATTAGGGAACATATTAACCCCTTCCTCGCCCCCTAGTGTTAACCCCTTCCCTGCCAGTCACATTTATACAGAAATCAGTGCATTTTTATAGCACTAATCGCTGTATAAATGTGAATGGTCCCAAAATAGTGTCAAAAGTGTCCGATGTGTCCACCATAATGTCGCAGTCACGTAAAAAATCACTGATCGCCGCCATTACTAGTAAAAAAAAAAAATATATAAAAATGCCATAAAACTACCCCCTATTTTGTAAACGCTATAACTTTTGCGCAAACCAATCAATAAACGCCGCTTGCTAATTTTTTTATCAAAAATATGTAGAAGAATACGTATCGGCCTAAACTGAGGAAAAAAAAAAATTCCAAAAAAATTGGGATATTTATTATAGCAAAAATTAAAAAAATATAGCTTTTTTTTTCAAAATTTTCGCTCTATCTTTGTTTATAGCGCAAAAAATAAAAACTGCCATGGTGATCAAATACCACCAAAAGAAAGCTCTATTTGTGCGAAAAAAAGGACGTCAATTTTGTTTGGGAGCCACGTCGCATGACCGCGCAATTGTCATTCAAAGCGTGACAGTGCTGAAAGCTGAAATTTCGCCTGGGCAGGAAGGGGGTATATGTGCCCAGTAAAGAAGTGGTTAAAGGTCTGAATAGAGAGGATGTTAACAAAAACATAAAGATGAGCTAAATAAAAAGAGACCAGATGAACTGATCTCCACTGCCTCAGATAATATTTCTAAATTCACTGCTATATGGGAAGCATGAACAACCTTTAAAAGCTCTCAATCATACCAAGACCTTCTTAATAATGCAGTTTAATACCGAACTGGCGCCACTTTGCCCCAGGCCTTGAATGCAGAATCAGGCTCACGCTACTGACTTGACGCACTGTAATGTTCTGACCACTAGATGCTGGAGATGGGTAGTTGGTGACTTTTGCACCCCCTCTCCTTATTAAGCCTTGTCCTCTCCTCCCCTCCACCACTTTTTTTTTCCCCACCTCTTCCCCCTCCCACTTTCTTTCCCCATACCCTCCTTCCCCCTGTGTTCCCTCCCCCCTCTTTTTTTTGTTGTCTTCCCCTTTTCTTTCTTTCTCTATATGTTTTCTCTCCTAAGATATGCACGCCCAAACACCGTTACCCCATCTATGACTCAACTTACTATGAAGAGTTTAGACATATTATATTTATGTTCTGTTGAAACTTATCTATGTGGCTTTCTGTTTGGGCTCATGGAGCCTTTTCTACATCTGTTATCTGCAAATCTTTTCAATAAAGTTTTTATGAAACAAAAAAAAGAGACCAGGTCCAACTGCCCCTCCCCTCCCATTCAACCCTCCCACCATACACAAACAAAATCTATCCCAGTCTAACAAAAGAAGATATAGAAATGCTGGCTGGACACCGTGCCAAGCAGCAAATGTCAGGCAGAAATTCCACACCTGAGTCTACCAATGACACAGTCGGTAAATCAGATAAATACCCAATTTCAAAATAAGAATATCAGGAAACAATAAGAAAGGAAAAAGCAAAGTTAAAAGAAGATTATCTGTTAAGCCCTGTACACACGATCGGTTTTACCGATGAAAACAGTCCGATGGACTTTTTTCATCGGACAAACCGATCGTGTATGGGACCCATCGGTTTTTTTTCCATCTGTTTTTAAAAAATAGAACATGTTTTAAATTTTTCCGATGGATCAAAAACCAATAGCAAATTCCGATCGTCTATGGGCATTTCCATCGGATAAAAAACCCACGCATGCTCAGAAGCATTAAACTTCATTATTCTCGGCTCATCGGAGTGTTTTACGTCACAGCGTTTGGAACGGTCGGTTTTTTGACTGATGGTGTGTAGGCAAGACTGATGGAATTCAGCTTCATCGGATTTCTGATGGACAAAACCATTGGATTAGAATCCATAGGATATCCGATCGTGTGTACGAGGCTTAAGAGTTAAGAAAAACAGAGGAACAGATGAAACAGCTCCAGGAAAAAGTAAATACTTTAGCTGCCCGATCACCATTAATAAAGCGGCAATTAAGAAGTCAGAATAAGGAGGTAAATATGGGCACTGAGGAGGAAGACGGGGCTATATTTCAGGGCCCCTTTATGACCATAGGTGAGGATATGCTTAAAAAGTCCATTGAAGTAGAAGACATAAATCAAATTATAAAACACTGACCCAAACCAAATATCTCCCCTGAAGGCACATTGGCATACTTGGAAAAGGCTTGTAAAGGTAGGAATTACACACAAGAAGACATGCGTCTTATCATTGATGGCATTATAGGACACACCACAGCCTGGGATTGGGACAATGTCACATCCATAACAGTAATTACCGTATATAACGGACAAGTAAATACCCATTAAATACAGAAGATGGCAGAAAAACCATGTGGGATGAGCTTGAGGCCGAAATGAAGGGTACATTTAAAAATAAGTCCTCCCTCCCCACTGCTATAACGTGTAAAGAAAAGTCAAGTGAGTCAGCGTTAATTTTCTGGAAAAGGTTCATGGACACCTGGACCCAAGAGGCCAGGTTGTCTTTGCAGGCAGATATGATAAGTTTAATGATTCAAACCTACATATCTAATCTTAGACCACAAATGGGTTTAATGGTCAGGCAAATGATTTCTGAGTGCCCCCACCAGTACACTAGAGGTCTTTCAGAAAACATTAACAGTGAAAGATGCGGCAGGCTGTTTTAAGATAAAAAATAAACCAGTAAGTGCACATTTCCATGGGAGGCCACAAAATGGCCCACCCCAGGGAAATGATGGACAGTGGGGAGAAAGGGGACGAGGGTGAGGTAGGGGACGAGCTAGGGGCAGGGGTAGAGGTAGGGAGTTCTCACAGTCCCCCCCTGGTAACTCCAGAACCAGATGCTTCAATTGTGGGGCAGAAGATCACTGGAGAAACAACAACACCCAGGGGCACCAATTCAACAAACACAAGGATCAAAATACCCCATTCAGTGGCCAAATCAGCAACAATGAAGCTGCCCTGAAGGTAGTGTAGCGGGTATGTACTATTTAGGGGCAGCATCTGGGTGGTAGTATGACCCAGATGCACTAATTGGTAGAGTAGGGCTGTGTTCTAGTCTTGTGAGGACATCAGTGGTGTTCAGTTCCCTGCGGCTCAGTAGGTGGCGCTGTCGCTTTGGGCCGGGGTTGAACCATCACTGCAGTGCCGTACCCTTTGTGACCTCTCGCAGCAGCTGTACAATGGGGCAGGGAACCCGCTGTGCTTGCTGGGAGAGGGTATAAAGGGGGCGGACATCTTCACCACAAGGTTCGAGTCCCAGGCACCTTTAGCCTGAGGGCTTCTGTCCGTGATCGGTGTCCAGGCGCCCTTGGCCTGTACACGTGGAGTTCGTGTTCCATCCCAGACACCTTCAGTACTCAACTGGAGGCCTGGGGCCCAGTACCTTCCACTGGGTCCCGCGAGGGAGGGATCGTCCTAATGTGCCCCGGGTGTTGGGCGCCTGAATCCAGGGCGTAAGGGACCAGAGAGGGGATCCTCCTGAAGAGCTGGTACATATGATATTGCCAGTGCTGGGTGGACCTCTGGAGACCGTCCGGATGGATGTCTTTCCCGAACAGGGGCCAATTCATCAGGGAAGGTAGTTCATGTTCTCAGGCCGGTGGCAGCGGTCCATCTAATCTACTCAAGTCGGTGGCAGAGACCTGCTCTCAGGCCTGTGGCAGGGGCCTCAACAGTTCACCCAGTCGGTGGCAGCGACCAATCTCACGGTCGGTGGCAGAGACTGTGCGCCAAGCCTATTTGCACTAGAAAGAATAGGAGAGTTTACTGTGCCTGGACCTACTCGTATCCACACCCTGTCAGTTTATTTAAAAGTTCAACTGATGGTGTTCACTTGTAAGAAAGAATAAAGGAGTGTTGGACTTTTTATGGTGTGGGGCTCTATTACTGACAGTCAAACTTCCACAGAAGAAGCAGAGGCTCCATCCAGAACACAGGCCCGAAGGTAAAACAAGTGTTGGCTTTCACCTCTGCACATTAGAGGACATAGGCCGTAGTGAACCTCATCTTCCTCCCGCATACCCCTAGACAAGCCAGTTGTTTTATTCACAAGGGGACGGGGGGTGAGGCTGCTACACGTGGGGGCTTGTCCGGGATCGTGTTATGGAGCCGAAGCTGACGGAGTTTGAGCGTGTCTGCCCAATGGAGTTCCGAGTAGGTCGGCCATATTGGCCAAAACGCCACGAGGCACACCCTCCCTGCACAGTTCGTGGGCGTGACTCGGAGAATGCCCGCGAACTGAAGCACCAGAGGGGAGGAGTCCTGCCATGTGAGGAGGATCACATGGGGACTGTGGCGCGAACTACGCAGTGCGCGATGGAGCAACAAGCCGTGACCATGTTTGAAAATGCCTCGTGGTTTCCAGTTTTAACCACCACGAGGATGGCTTTGACTAATGCTCCGGTTACGGATACGGGGATCCGGCTCAAGCCCCGGGGAAGATTCGCCCTGTATTCCTGCAGAGATGTTGAGGCCCTGGGTATGATTTGTCCCGGCTGTTGGGGACTGGTGGTGCAGTTGAAGAGGTTCGGGCGCCGCGAAGCCTGCGGAGAGTTCACATTCGAGGTGGAACAGTCCTTTGAAAAGCCAAGAGCCATCTACCTCGACCGGACAGGCGCCACTACTCAAGAGGAAGGAATCACTGCTTGGACAGCCGTTTCCACGCGCACTGCTGGGACCCTGGAGGAGGTCTCCATCAAAGAAGAGAAATCCGAGGATGCTGCCTTGGTCACCACAGGGCCCTTGCTCCCACCGTCGAAACGGAAGGTCGGCCTGGTCAAGGCTTCCTGTGGCCGTGGAGGAGCTTCGCCCCGCTGCTTGCCTGGCCTGGATGGATCCGGAGGGAAGAGCCCTGGACATCGTGACATTACTACAGGCCCAGGTGAGCCAGGGGTTGGGACTGTCGGTGTGGTTGGAGGTGTCGGGAGTCTACAGTTGGTGGAGCCTGCTGAGGAGGGTGACTCCGAGTCTACAAGGGGTTACCTGCCTGCTGAAATGTATGACACCTCCAACCTGGAGTCGCTCTCCGACATTGGAGACGATGCAGAGAACGACAAGATTTTCTGCCAGAAGGGCTGGGACAAAATACCTCTGTCCTCGTCCCGTGCCAAAAGGGACTCACCTATGTCCGCAGGGGATAGTACATCCCGGGTGGAGGCACCAGTGCCTGAGGAGGAGTCCCGTCCCCAGTCTGCCCTTCAATCCCCGGTGCCACCTGCATCAGACACCGGGGGCCAGAGACTGTCACTGTGGGCGCCTATGCACAATATGGAGGTGGTCAAGGCACCTCGCCATCCAGATTGTATCGTCTTGCCGGGGGTGGGGAACAAAGCTACTATGCCTCCCTTGGCCAGGCTTCAGCGCTTATTCTGCCAGAAGGTTGCCCAAGAGTATGGGTGGGAATACCCATACTTGCCAAAAGAACTGCTGTATGAGGTCGAAGTCTACCGGGAGCGTTGGTACAATGACTTTGTGTGGACACATATCAAAGTGCCACACGCACGCAGGTACCTCGCCTGCTCTCCCAAGGCATCACAACGGTTCAAGGACTGCAAGGCAGAATGGATGCTGGGTCGGCACATCCACGCGGATAAGGTACTGATCCACCGGAAAGATAAGGAGGACGCTGAGTATCAGATCGAGACCATGGATCAACACTTGAAACCCCTTGTCCTGCCGCATCCCAGGTTCTATCTGTAGGAGAAAAGACTCCTTTCCTTTTTTTTTTCAAGTTGATGAAACTTTCCGGAGTTTGTGTTTTTCTTCCTGGAAAATCAGTGACTGTGCCCTAGTTAAAGGGGTGTTTGTGCTCTTCGGAGGAATGGAGACTGTTTTGGTTGTTTGTTCTCTTTTCTTCCATCCCACAAAGTAATCATGGACTTTGGGGTAGTTAGGGCTAAGACACAGAAAAGTTTAGTCTCAGGATTCGACAAGTGCTTTTACTGCGGCACTGTCACCAGGTGGCAGTGTTGCGCAACGACATTCACTTTTCACACACACACTTCAGGGAAGGAAGGAATTTCTCTTAGGAGTTTTTTCCATTCCCACACAAATATATGTGTCAGGGATTTGTGTGCTTAATCTTTTTTTTGTTTCCCCTCTGCAGGAGAGCGTCCATCAAGACCGCTGACAATGGGGCGGGTCTTAGTGATGTGAGAGGGGGAAAATGTCAATAATGTTGATGTGTTGATAATTTGTTATGTTTTTGTTTCCTTTCCATGACAGGTTCAGGCACAGTGTCAGGGTTTTTTTTTTCTCTTTCAAAATTTTTTTTTGTTGCTTTTGAATTTCCCTTAGCTAGTCTCTGGATCGGGTTATGTTGGCTCCCGTTGGGGCAATGGCTTGTTCCAGACACTGGGGACCAGTGTCAAATTACTGGGGGGAGAGTGTAGCGGGTATGTACTATTTAGGGGCAGCATCTGGGTGGTAGTATGACCCAGATGCACTAATTGGTAGAGTAGGGCTGTGTTCTAGTCTTGTGAGGACATCAGTGGTGTTCAGTTCCCTGCGGCTCAGTAGGTGGCGCTGTTGCTTTGGGCCGGGGTTGAACCATCACTGCAGTGCCATACCCTTTGTGACCTCTCGCAGCAGCTGTACGACGGGGCGGGGAACCCGCTGTGCTTGCTGGGAGAGGGTATAATGGGGGCGGACATCTTCACCACAAGGTTCGAGCCCCAGGCACCTTTAGCCTGAGGGCTGCTGTCCGTGATCGGTGTCCAGGCGCCCTTGGCCTGTACACGTGGAGTTCGTGTTTCATCCCAGACACCTTCAGTCTGGGGTGAGGTACTCAACCAGGGGCCTGGGGCCCAGTACCTACCACTGGGTCCCGCGAGGGAGGGATCGTCCTAAGGTGTCCCGGGTGTTGGGCGCCTGAATCCATGGCGTAAGGGACCAGAGAGGGGATCCTCCTGAAGAGCTGGTACAGCATATTGCCAGTGCCGGGTGGACCTCTGGAGACCGTCCGGATGGATGTCTTTCCCGAACAGGGGCCAATTCATCAGGGAAGGTAGTTCATGTTCTCAGGCCGGTGGCAGCGGTCCATCTAATCTACTCAGGTCGGTGGCAGAGACCTGCTCTCAGGCCTGTGGCAGGGGCCTCAACAGTTCACCCGGTCGGTGGCAGCGACCAATCTCACGGTCGGTGGCAGAGACTGTGCGCCAAGCCTATTTGCACTAGAAAGAATAGGAGAGTTCACTGTGCCTGGACCTACTCGTATCCACACCCTGTCTGTTTATTCAAAAGTTCAACTGATGCTGTTCACTTGTAAGGAAGAATAAAGGAGTGTTGGACTTTTTATGGTGTGGGGCTCTATTACTGACAGTCAAACTTCCACAAAAGAAGCAGAGGCTTCATCCAGAACACAGGCCCGAAGGTAAAACAAGTGTTGGTTTCACCCCTGCACATTAGAGGACATAGGCCGTAGTGAACCTCATCCTCCTCCCGCATACCCCTAGACAAGCCAGCCGTTTTATTCACAAGGGGACGGGGGATGAGGCCGCTACAGTAGTATCCCAGCATTCCCCCTTGTCTCTCACTCATATAACGAACAACCGATCGTGACATTACATGTCCAAGGAAAGCTGATCCCTTTCCTCCTTGATTCAGGCATTACAAAATCAACCCTGAGTGAGGATTTCTAGTGAGGAGAGACAACGAATGCTAAACCTTTGATCGGATACTCACCAAAACCTTTAAAACCCCACCCCTCCCTGTGGCAAATGCAGAGCAGGATCAGTGTTTTTTCTCCACAGTTTTAGGATAATCCCCAATTGCCCTGTTAATCTCCTGGGGAGGGACCTGATGGAAAAGTTGGGCATAAAAATGGAAATAACAAATCAGGGTGGTGTCATCGTACACTCTAAAAAGGTTCCGATATGGCCCATAATGCTAAGCACAGAAAAAAAAGGGGACCTTGAGAAAGAATGGTCAGAAAGTGCACTCGATGTGGGACTCATCTCCTGCACCCCTTATAGGGCCACCCTTAAAGAGTGGGCACAGCCCATCTACCCCAAACAAAATCCGATAGTGGAGCACTTCCTTAAACAGGGAATTTTAAAAGAGACAGTTTCACCCTTCAACACACCTATAAATCCAGTTTAAAAGCCAGATGGCAGTTATAGGTTTGTGCAGGACCTAAGGGCCATAAACAACTTAGTCGTACCTATTGCACCCATAGTGCCTGATGTGCCATCACTCCTCACCTCTATTCCATTCGATGCTGAATATTTCTCTGTGATTGATTTAACGAACGCATTTGTTTTCCGTCCCTGTGGACGAGGAGACACAGCCAATACTTGCATTTTGTTTTAGAAACCACCAGATGACATGGTTTAGAATGTCCCAGGGCTATGTGGACTCCCCTGTAGTCTGCTCAGTGGCCCTCCAAGCAACCTTGCGGTCCTGGACTCCCCGAAATGGTTCCGTCCTACTCCAATATGTTAATGATTTATTTTTGTGTAGTCCAAGCCAGATTGCATGCAGAGAGGATGGTTTAGATCTGTTACATTGGTTAGCAGATAATGGTCACAAGGTTTCTAGAAAAAATCTACAATGGTGTCAGGAAACTGTCCAATACCTTGGTTTTGTGCTTTCTAAATGTAGCGGACCCCTAAATTTAGGGGGTCGCTATGCCCAAATTTAAGGGACGGCCTGGGCAATAGTTTGGCTCAGGTCTTCTAATTTGATACTGGACTCTTCTCTGCTGTGGTGTTGTCTGGTGTACAGTTCCCCTTTGGCCTGTGGGTGGCACTGTTGCCCAGGCCTAGGGTCGAACCTCAGGTGACAGATTGGATGTCCTCTCTCGGCTGCCGGGCGGGGCGCGGGGCTTCACCTGCTGTGCATTCTGGGAGAGGGTATATAAGGGGCAGACGCCATGTTTAGGGGGGAGTGAACTAGAGGAGTGCCGGGGAGTGAGTCCCGGGGGGGAGTGTGCCCCCTGGGGGGTGCGTGGACTGACCGAGGAGTCTCAGGCACCTTTAGCCCGAGGCTACAACGTTCCAGGTAGGCCCAGTACCTTTAACTGGGTCTACAATCAGCACATTGGAGTCCCAGGGTGCCCAGGTGAGGGTACCCGCTTTGACCGAGAGGAAGCCAGGGGAGGATCAGTCCCACAGAGGAGACGAGTGATAGTAGGTCACTGTCTCGGGAAAGGCCTGGTGACCTGTCAGAGGGAAGGATTCCTTCCTCAACAAAGCTAACCCTGTAGAGTGCCCATTGGCATCATCTGTTCTCTATTTTCTACAGAGGTTTAAGGAAAGTTCTGGATTCAGGAATAACAGGATTCTGCTGCTATTAGAGGATCTCCTGAACCCGTCCCTGGAGGGGACAAAGTGATAGTACTGTTCAAGCTCCACTCCGGCTGCTAGAACTGAGAGAGGGATCTATCCGGGTGAGCTAGGCCCACTCGGGATCGAGTGGCGACGAGTGAGTCAAGTGTTGTGTGCCTGAATCTACCTTCTAACTTCGCTAGCTTCTTTCTCTCTTCAATTTCCCGTTAACTAAAGCAAAGGAAAATAAACTCTTTGTTGAAGTTAAAGTCGTGTGGACATTAGCCTTCTTGGGAAAGAATATAGACTTTTCCCTACATTCTAGGGAAGAGAACCAGTGGAAGGAGGTAACTCGCTGCAGGACCCAAATCTGTGAACACCGCCTGACCTCTGATAAGGAGGACACGGGCTTGTGGCAAGGTGTGTCCTACCCCCGCAGGTGAAGGTAAGCGGGGCAAAAGTATTGGTGTGCTACATAAAGGAGAAAGGAAAATCAGTCACAAGAGAGCTGCGGCTCTTGTGGGTCTGCCCCGCCCACTTACTAAGAAAGACATGCTATCTTTTCTTGGTATGATTGGTTACTGCCGCCAATGGATACCTGATTGTTCCTACTATGATAACCTCCTGAGAAAAGCCACAAATATCAATATGCCAGATTGTGTAAAATAGAATGATGAAATGTGTAATGCTTTTGTGCATCTTAAAACTGCAATGATCACAGCTCCTGGACTTGGATTACCTGAATATGACAATATGTTTCACTTATTTGCCAGGGACAACTGTAAAACCATGGCGGGAGTCCTGGCGCAAGAGCATGGGGGCAAACTCTGCCCTATTGCATTTTTTTCAAGGGTTGTGCCTATGCCGGTACAGGGTATGCCGGCGTTTCTCAGCACTTTAGCATCCTGTGCAATGATTGCGGAGATGGCTACTTTATTCACCCTGGGTCATGCAACTACACTACATACTACCCACAATGTGTCCATCCTGTTAAAAAAACATCCATACTCAACATATGTCGGCTCAAAGGTTGAGCGGCTATGAGGTGATCTTGTTGTCCAACCCAAAACTTGAGATAAAATATACATCACCCACCTCTGGCCCTGATCCTATCCTGAATGCCTTACTAGGCTTGAAGGGCGAGGAAGATGAAGTAGTGCCTCAGCATGAGTGCATGGACCTCATACACCAAGATACATTTCCCAGGTCTGACATGTCTTCAACCGCCCTCCCTGATGCACAAAATGTATTTGTAGACGGCTCTTGTTCAAGGCCAAATGATAATACATATCACGCAGGGTATGCTGTAGTTCAATTACCCGATGTGATACTAGAAGCACACCCAGTTCCTTTCCAGTCAACTCAAGCGGCAGAACTGATCGCACTCACAAGAGCATGTCAGCTCTTTGAAGGATGAGACGTATATGCATTTGGAGTCGTACACGATTTTGGAGTCATTTGGAGTCAGTCATTTCGATTTCGGAGTCATTTGGCAAAGAAGGGGTTACATAGCGGCCAATGGTAAATCCATCTCACATTTCACTTTGGTTACAAGTCTGTTAGAAGCAATACATCTTCCAAAATCAATAGCCATTCTACATTGCAAAGCACACACAGGACAACAGGATGACATTGCTAAGGGAAACACACTAGCAGATAAAATAGCAAAGGAAGCAGCAAGCAGGCAAGAGGCCACAATACAAATGCCCTTCCCAGCTCCAGAAATACCCCTTCTAGACCAAACCTTGTCCGACATCCAGGTCCATGCCACCCCCGAGTACATTAGGAAATGGAACATTGAAGGAGTGCAGAAAAGCCCTGAATTAGGGCTCATCTGCCAAGAGGGGAGACCATGCATATCCGTAGCTAGTGCACCCCTATTTGTCTCACAATATCATGGGGTAGGACACAGAGACTGGCAGGTTACATGTGGGTTATTGCACAAAGATTTATTCATCCCCGGTCTTCCCTCATTAGTAAAATCATATGTTGCAAGATGCATTACATGCCTCAGGAACAATCCGAGGCAAAACACGAACACCTTGTTTACCCATCCACACCATTTACTCATCTTCAGATTGATTTTACACACATGCCCAAACTAGGCAAGAGACAAGAATATTTACTTGTGATAGTTCTCACGATGGACAGAAGTGTTCGTTACCACAAAGGAAGATGCACAAAAAGTAGTCAGAATCCTTACACAGGAAATATGCCCTAGATGGGGCTGTCCACTTCAAATGAAGTCAGACAATGGTCCTGCCTTCATAGCCAATGCGTGTCAAGATTTAGTGAAAACACTGAAGATTGACTGGAAATTTCACATTTCATACCACCCTCAGAGTTCAGGGATAGTAGAAAGAATGAATAGGACACTTTAAAATCAGGAAAGCCACAGGGGGAACTTTCAACAGATGGAAAAGGGTAATTGCTGCAGTCCTTGCAGAGGTAAGAATGACTCCCTCTAAAACCACAGGTTACTCCCCTTCCTGATAGGAAGACCCTTCCCCACCCCATGGGCTAGACAGTCATTAATGTTAGAAAGAGGGGATCTTGATCTCATATAGGAAGAATATGTTAGGAAATTTATTGAAACTTTGGATAGAGTTGAAAAACGTGTCGCTCGCACCTCTCCTTTTTCTTCACAGGAACCCTTGTCATCCTTTCCAAGTGGGAGACGTCGTAGCGGTCCAGCAATTGAAGCGTACCTAGAAGCAGGAGTACCCACTACAGTTATCGCGGTTACCCGAACAGCCATTCTGGTAGAGGGACAACAGGCTTGGATCCATGCCAGTCGTGTGAAGAATGTGAACCAAACAGCTAAGAAGCAAGATAAAGCACAGAGAGACCTTAGAACAGTGAGTGAAGCAGGTGGTCAAGACTAGGGATGAGCCGAACACACAATTTTCCTGCGGCCTGCCAGGTTGCGTGCTCGGATAAAGGGTCTGGTATGGATTTTTGGGGGAACTCCGCTGCATTTTTTTTTATTTGGGGTGGAGTTCCCCTTAAAATCCATACCAGACCTGAAGGGCCTGGTATGGATATTTTGGGGGAACCCCACGCATTTTTTTTTTAAATTTGCAGCAGGGTTCCCCTTAATATCCATACCAGACCTGAAGGGCCTGGTAATTGAATTTGGGGGGACCCCCACGCATTTTATTTTTCAATGACTTTTCTATGTATTGCCGGGAGCCGACAATTCATTATAGCCGCGAGTGAGTTTTAAATGACTTTTTTTCTTTAAGAAATGACACTTTGTGCAGGGACAGTTCTAAGCATGGGAAACAAGCGAGACTTTACAGGCATACTATACACACACCCTAGGTACAAAATTTAAAGTAATATTTCACTTTTATTGTTTCACTTTAACCACTTAACGACCGCTCACTGTATATATACGTCGGCACAATGGCACCGACAGGCACAATCACGTAGAGTGTACGTGATTGCCTTTGTACAGTTGGGGGGTCCAATCGGACCCCCCTTCTGTACAGTGAGCGGTCGGAATTCGTTGGGGAGCGATCCGACATGAGGGGACGGCCGTTCGATTCCGGCCAGCCCCCCGCGATCGCTCCCGGCGAATGGAAATGCCCCCTCTGTCTGTCGAATGTACACACAGACAGAGAAAGCAGGAGGAAGTGATGTCATCTCCTGTGCGGCGCTCACATATACCGAGCGCCGTACAAGAGAAGACACACAGGTTAGTGCACAAACACTACACTAACACCAGCACACATAGGCACATAAATCGCCCCCCCAGATCACCCCCCAGCCCCCAGTCACAGTGTCACTGATTGCAGTGACCATTTATTTACTGATCACTGCAATCAGTGACATTTGTGACTGTAAAAGTGTCACTACATTTAGTTTTAGGTCCAGTGTAGCCCCCTAACCCCCCCTAATAAAGGTTTAACCCCTTGATCACCCCCCAGATAACCCTTTCACCCCCTAGCACCGCCGTCGCTAAGCGATCATTTTTCTGATCGCTGTCTTAGCGTCTGTGATGCAGATCGGTACCCAGTAATTTTTTTTAGGTTCGCCGCAGGTTTTTATAGCGTCGGGTACCCCCATAAATTATCTAATAAAGGTTTAACCCCCTTGATCGCCCCCCAGGTAACCCTTTCACCCCCTATCACCACTGTCGCTAAGCGATCATTTTTATGATTGCTGTCTTAGCGTCGGTGATGCAGATCGGTAGCCAGTAATTTTTTTTAGGTTCGCCGCAGATTTTTATAGCGTCAGGTACCCCCATAAATTATCTAATAAAGGTTTAACCCCCTTGATCGCCCCCCAGGTAACCCTTTCACCCCCTATCACCACTGTCGCTAAGCGATAATTTTTCTGATCGCTGTCTTAGCGTCGGTGATGCAGATCAGTAGCCAGTATTTTTTTTTTTAGGTTCGCCGCAGGTTTTTATAGCGTCAGGTACCCCCATATATTATCTAATAAAGGTTTTAACCCCCTAATTGCCCCTAGTTAACCCTTTCACCAGTGATCATCATATAAGTGTTACGGCTGACGCTGGTTAGTTAGTTTGCTTTTTATAGTGTCAGGGCACCCGCCGTATATATAACCCAATAAAGGTTTAACCCCCTGATCGCCCGGCGGGTGATATCAATTAGGTTTTAGCATCAGAGAGGGTCTGCGTCACACCCCAGGCAGCGTCAGGTTAGTGCCAGTAACGCTAACACCCACGCGTGAAGCATACACCTCCCTTAGTGGTATAGTATCTGAACAGATCAATATCTGATCTGATCAGATCTATACTAGCGTCCCCAGCAGTTTAGGGTTCCCAAAAACGCAGTGTTAGCGGGATCAGCCCAGATACCTGCTAGCACCTGCGTTTTGCCCCTCCGTCCAGCCCAGGCCACCCAAGTGCAGTATCGATCGATCACTGTCACTTACAAAACACAACACACATAACTGCAGCGTTCGCAGAGACAGGCCTGATCCCTGCGACTCCAGTGCTGTAGGAGGTGATTTCACCACCACAGTTAAAAAAAAAAAAGCATATATGCCGAAGCATTGGGGCAGCAGGGGCGGAGGAGTGGAGGAGCGATTTTGCTCCTAATGCCGCGTACATACGGTCGAAATTCCGACGGAGGCTTGCCCGTGGAAAAGTCCGACCATGTGTGTGCGGCATAACTTTTTTGCGGGAGGATGCCCCCATGCTTCGGCATATATAAATGGTGCATGTATGCCCATCATTAGAAGTGGGTGGATGAAGGGCGGTATTCTAATGGTGGGCATACCCACCGATCAATCTCTTTTTTCGTTCAGCCACCTGGCTGCATGAAAAAAAAAAGATTACAATACATGTCCAACAAGGACCAGCAACGTACTGGTATGTTGCTGGATAGTGATGAGCCGAACACCCCCGGGTTCGGTTCGCACCAGAACCCGCGAACGGACCGAAAGTTCGAACGAACATTAGAACCCTATTAAATACAATGGATGCGAACGTTCGAATTCTAAAGTGCTAATTATAACAACTATTATGCATGTTATTGTCCTAAAAAGGGTTTGGGAACCCGGGTTCTGCACCAGGGGACATGTATCAATGCAAAAATAAGTTTTAAAAACGGTCGTTTTTCGTGAGCAGTCATTTTAATGATGCATAAAGTGAAAAAAAAAAGTCAAATATTCCTTTAAATATCGTACCTGGGGGGTGTCTAAAGTATGCCTGTGAAGTGCCACGTGTTTCCCGTGTTTAGAACTGTCCCTGCACAAAATAACATTTCTAAAGGGAAAAAAGTCATTTAAAACTGCTTGCGGCTTTAATGCAATGTCTGGTCCCGGTAATATGGATGAAAATCTTTAGGAAAAATGGAATAGCTACCCCATCAACACCCCCCCCCCTACCCCAGCCCATTACCAGCCCCTTTGGGTCTTGTATGGATATTAAGGGGAACCCCGCACATAAAATAAAAAAGGCCCTATATACTCTGAACAGCCGTATACAGGCGGTGCATACAAGACAGGGACTGTAGGTTTGTTCTTATGTAGAATGTGTTTGTAATTTTGAACAGGTACATTGTTGAAGTGTAGCTCCAGCCCAAAAATCTATTTTTAAACTTTTTGGGAAACATAGGTAAGGGTTATCACCCCTGTAACATTTGTTTTGCTGTCTGTGCCCCTGTTCAGAACATTTCACCTCACTTTCCGTCCCAATGACAACTGTTTTTGAAATGTGGTGTTTTTCTTGAAACAAGGATTGCTGATAAAGCATCAGTACAGATGAGACACCTTTCTCCCATATTTATTCTTACAGGAGAGAATTTTCCTTTCTAGGGGTAGATTTCCTCTCACTTCCTGTTGTCTTCTTTCGTTTGCAAGTAGGAGTCGTTTGTAAGTTGGATGTTTGAAAGTAGGGACCTGCCGTATATACTCTGCAGAAATAGGCCCCTTAGTTGTTGGTGTTGGCACAACACTGTAAGCACTCACAGTTACTCTTGGTTGGTGCTGGAACGCCCTGCTGTCAACTATTATATCAGGAATTTTAATTACATATAATTGTTGAACAGTGGTAGTAAAAATTGGGGCTTTGATGGTGGTGCTGGTGCCACAACACTGTAAGCCCTGACAGTTACTCTTGGTGGGTGCAGCAATGGGCCCTGCTGTGAATTATTAGATCAAGAATTGTAATTACATGCCCCTTTTGAACAGGGGCTGAAAAATTGGGCCTTTCGTGGTGGTGGCGTTGCCACAACACTGTAAGCCCTCAGACTTACTCTTGGTGGGTGCAGGAATGGGCCCTGCTGTGAATTATTACATCAAGAATTGTAATTGCATGCCCCTGTTGAACAGGGGCTGAAAAATTGGGCCTTAGGCACTGGTGGCACAACACTACAACCCCTCACAGATACTGTACTTGGAGCACAGCAATGAGCCCTGTTGCAAAGTATTGCTTCAAAAATTGTAATGACACGCCCCTGTTAAACAGGGGCTGAAAAATTGGGCCTTAGGCACTGGTGGCACAACACTACAACCCCTCACAGATACTGTACTTGGAGCACAGCAATGAGCCCTGTTGCAAAGTATTGCTTCAAAAATTGTAATGACACGCCCCTGTTAAACAGGGGCTGAAAAATTGGGCCTTAGGCACTGGTGGCACAACACTACAACCCCTCACAGATACTGTACTTGGAGCACAGCAATGAGCCCTATGGCAAATTATTGCTAAAAAAATTGTAAGTACACGCCCCTGTAAAACAGGGGCTGAAAAATTGGGCCTTAGCCACTGGTGGCGGCACCCATAAACAAAAATGATCTTCCAAGCTATCATCATCAATCGTATCATTGAGGACTCGGAGGAGGAGGATAGCCAGTCAACATAACAGCACAGGCACTCAGCATCAGCATCAGTCTTGAAGGGACGTGACATGTTAAAATCAATTAGTCTGTTATATCAGCATCAGGTGTGTGGTAGCTGGTGGTGATCCAAGACTGGTTCATCTTGATGAAAGTCAGTCGATCAACCGAGTCGGTGGACAGGCGCACCCTGTGATCCGTGACAAATCCTCCAGCAGCACTGAATGTGCGTTCCGAAAGAACGCTGGATGCAGGACAGGCCAGTAGCTCAATTGCATACTGTGCAAGCTCTGGCCAGTGATCCATCCTCAAGACCCAGTAAGCCAGAGGATTTTCGGTGGGGAAGGTGTCCAAGTCTGACCTTGCCCCTAGATATTCCTGCACCATGTTTATCAGACGCTGGCGATGGTTGCTGGAACCAATCATACTTTGGGGCTGCGGACTAAAGAATTGTCTGAACGCATCGGTCAGACGGCCACCTTCCCCACCGCTCCTTCTTTGACTGGCCGAAGCCTCAGCAACTCGTTGTCCTGGACCAGGAGTTTGTAACCTCCCAGTCTCTGGGAACGCGTTGCACAGACCTTTCTGCAAGGCCTCCCGGAGTTGTCTCATCCTCTGCTCCCTCTGCGACGGTAACATAAGGTCCGCAACCTTACCCTTGTACCGTGGATCAAGGAGAGTGGCCAGCCAGTAATGGTCCCTCTCCTTGATCCGAAGAATACGAGGATCCTTCCGCAGACTTTGCAGGATCAGGGAGGCCATGCAGCGTAGGTTTGCTGAGGCATTCGCTCCGGAGTCCTCTGGGTCACTAAGGACGACATGATCCGCAGTCACCTCCTCCCAGCCACGTACAAGTCCACTGGTTTCTTGGGACTGTAAATCATCCCTAAAAGACTGCTGCTGATGATGCTGAGTGCCAGCCTCCACCTCCATGCTGACACAATCCTCCTCCTCCTCCTCCTCCTCTTCCTCTTCCTGTGCGATGGGTGGGACAGAAGGAACACTGTCTGGGTAAAGGGGGCCTTGAGAGGCAAGGAAGTCCTCCTCTTCCTGCCTCTGTTCTGCCTGAAGTGCCCTGTCCATTATTCCACGCAGCGTGTGCTCCAACAGGTGGACAAGAGGTACAGTGTCACTGATGCATGCACTGTCACTGCTCACCATCCTCGTGGCCTCCTCAAATGGTGCCAGGACAGTGCATGCATCCCTGATCATGCCCCACTGGCGTGGAGAAAAAAAACCAAGCTCCCCTGACCCTGTCCTGGTGCCGTAGTCGCACAGGTACTCATTGATGGCCCTCTGCTGCGTGTGCAGCCGCTGCAGCATGGCCAACGTTGAGTTCCACCTGGTGGGCATGTCACATATAAGGCGGTTCTTGGGCAGGTTCAACTCCTTTTGCAGCTCAGCCAGGCGAGCACTGGCATTATAAGATCTGCGGAAATGCACACAGACTTTCCTGGCCTGCCTCAGGACATCCTGTAAGCCCGGGTACCTGCCCAAGAACCGCTGCACCACCAGGTTAAGGACGTGAGCCACACAGGGCACATGGGTCAGTTGTCCCTGTCGGAGGGCGGAGAGGAGGTTGGTGCCATTGTCGCAAACCACCATTCCTGGCTTAAGCTGGCGTGGCGTCAACCACCTCTCGGCCTGGCCCTGCAGAGCAGACAGGACCTCTGCCCCAGTGTGGCTTCTGTCCCCCAAACACACCAGCGCAAGCACGGCATGGCATCTTTTTGCCTGCGTACTTGCGTAGCCCCGTGAACGGCTACGGAGCACCGCTGGTTCATAGGACAAACCACAGGAAGAGGCCATGGAGGAAGAAGAAGAGGAGGGGGTGGAGGAGAGAGGTGTGTCACAACCAGTAGTAGCATTTTGGAGGCGTGGCGGTGGGACAACCTCCAACACTACTGCACCTTGTCCTGCATCCTTCCCAGCTGCCAAAAGAGTGACCCAATGGGCCGTGAAAGAAAGGTAACGTCCCTGTCCATGCCTGCTGGACCATGAGTCAGCGGTAATATGCACCTTACCGCTGACCGCCCTGTCCAGCGAGGCCAAGACATTGCCTTCCACATGCCGGTAGAGAGCCGGAATAGCCTTCCGTGAGAAAAAGTGGCGTTTGGGAACCTGCCACTGAGGAACCGCACATTGCACAAACTCACGGAAGGGGGCCGAGTCTACCAACTGAAAAGGCAGCAGTTGAAGCGCTAGCAATTTAGCCAAGCTAGCATTCAACCGCTGGGCATGTGGATGGCTGGGAGTGAACTTCTTTCGACGGTCCAGCAGCTGGGGCAGGGAAATTTGCCTGCTAGAATCGGACGTCGGTGTACTGCTAGCAGAGTGGCCGCAAGTACTTGGCTGTGACACACCTAATTCTACACCTTCATTCCTCTCAGTGCATGTTTCAGAGAGGACTGAAGTTATAGTGGGGTTGGAGATCCCAGCTGATGCGGTGCAAGGAGAGGTCCGCTTTGTTCTTTGGTGTGGGTCTTTGAGGTAGGCTTGCCAACGAGCTGCATGGCAGGTCAACATATGTCTGGTCAGGCATGTGGTACCCAAGCGGCTGATGTTTTGGCCACGCGATATACGCTTGAGACATATGTTGCAAACAGCAGCTGTGCGATCTGATGCACTAGCCTCAAAAAAGGCCCACACCAAAGAACTTTTTGAATGACGGGCAGAGGCAGCGCCCTGCACAGGCGGAGCTCTGCGGTGTGATTCCGTCGGTGTACTGCCCTTACGCTGGCCACCAAAGGGCATCCTGCCTCGTTGGAGATGTGCCTCCTCCTCATCCTCCTCCTCCTCCTCTCTCCTATTAGGCACCCACGTGGAGTCAGTGACCTCATCATCACCTCCCTCCTCATCACTGGAGCCAATCTGGCAGTATGCTGCAGCTGCTGGAACATGACTGCCAGATTGGTGTCCTTCTTCAGCATCCCCTCTGTCTGCTCTCACGCTACTGCCTTCCTCTAGCTGGGTTTCATCATCAGACCCTTCGAAACGCTGGGCATCCTCCTGGAGCATGTACCCAACACTGTGCTGAAACAGTTCGGGGGACTCCTCAGGAGGAGGACATGGTGGGTCTAGGGAAGGAGTGACTGATGATGAGTCTGACATTGATACCAGGGAAGAGGACGCTTTGGCAGCTGCTTTTCCAGTACCCTGAGCCTAGGTGAGAGAGGATGAGGAGGAGGAGGAGGGCTTGGTCATCCACTCTACCAAGTCTTCGGCATGATGTGGCTCAACATGTCCAGCTGCCGAAAAGAAGGACAAGCGTGTCCCATGGCCATGTGCTGATGACAATGCACCGCGTCCACGACCAGCACTGTTGCCCCCAGACACAGAGCCTGCTTGCCCTCTTTTATTGCCTCCTGACTGTCTGCCTCTCCTTGTTTGCCTTCCAGACATTCTAATAGATGACCTGCAGGGAGATGGGAAAAAAGCAATAAGGGCTACCTTCAGGTGTCCTTCTCTGTCCCTTGAAACAAGGACTTGCACAGTGAAAGAAACTGACACTCTCCCTACCTACAGTTTTCTGTCCCTAGAAAAAATGTTTTTTTTAAGCACAATATAGCACAAGGAGAATTCACTCACTGTCCTTCCAGGTCCCTGGAAACAAGGACTTGCACAGTGAAAGAAACTGACACTCTCCCTACCTACAGTTTTCTGTCCCTAGAAAAAATGTTTTTTTTTAAGCACAATATAGCACAAGGAGAATTCACTCACTGTCCTTCCAGGTCCCTGGAAACAAGGACTTGCACAGTGAAAGAAACTGACACTCTCCCTACCTACAGTTTTCTGTCCCTAGAAAAATGTTTTTTTTAAGCACAATATAGCACAAGGAGAATTCACTCACTGTCCTTCCAGGTCCCTGGAAACAAGGACTTGCACAGTGAAAGAAACTGACACTCTCCCTACCTACAGTTTTCTGTCCCTAGAAAAAAAGTTTTTTTTAAGCACAATTTAGCACAAGGAGAATTCACTCACTGTCCTTCCAGGTCCCTAGAAACAAGGACTTGCACAGTGAAAGAAACTGACACTCTCCCTACCTACAGTTTTCTGTCCCTAGAAAAAATGTTTTTTTTAAGCACAATATAGCACAAGGAGAATTCACTCACTGTCCTTCCAGGTCCCTGGAAACAAGGACTTGCACAGTGAAAGAAACTGACACTCTCCCTACCTACAGTTTTCTGTCCCTAGAAAAATGTTTTTTTTAAGCACAATATAGCACAAGGAGAATTCACTCACTGTCCTTCCAGGTCCCTGGAAACAAGGACTTGCACAGTGAAAGAAACTGACACTCTCCCTACCTACAGTTTTCTGTCCCTAGAAAAAAAGTTTTTTTTAAGCACAATTTAGCACAAGGAGAATTCACTCACTGTCCTTCCAGGTCCCTAGAAACAAGGACTTGCACAGTGAAAGAAACTGACACTCTCCCTACCTACAGTTTTCTGTCCCTAGAAAAAATGTTTTTTTTAAGCACAATATAGCACAAGGAGAATTCACTCACTGTCCTTCCAGGTCCCTGGAAACAAGGACTTGCACAGTGAAAGAAACTGACACTCTCCCTACCTACAGTTTTCTGTCCCTAGAAAAAAAGTTTTTTTTAAGCACAATTTAGCACAAGGAGAATTCACTCACTGTCCTTCCAGGTCCCTAGAAACAAGGACTTGCACAGTGAAAGAAACTGACACTCTCCCTACCTACAGTTTTCTGTCCCTAGAAAAAATGTTTTTTTTAAGCACAATATAGCACAAGGAGAATTCACTCACTGTCCTTCCAGGTCCCTGGAAACAAGGACTTGCACAGTGAAAGAAACTGACACTCTCCCTACCTACAGTTTTCTGTCCCTAGAAAAATGTTTTTTTTAAGCACAATATAGCACAAGGAGAATTCACTCACTGTCCTTCCAGGTCCCTGGAAACAAGGACTTGCACAGTGAAAGAAACTGACACTCTCCCTACCTACAGTTTTCTGTCCCTAGAAAAAAAGTTTTTTTTAAGCACAATTTAGCACAAGGAGAATTCACTCACTGTCCTTCCAGGTCCCTAGAAACAAGGACTTGCACAGTGAAAGAAACTGACACTCTCCCTACCTACAGTTTTCTGTCCCTAGAAAAAATGTTTTTTTTAAGCACAATATAGCACAAGGAGAATTCACTCACTGTCCTTCCAGGTCCCTGGAAACAAGGACTTGCACAGTGAAAGAAACTGACACTCTCCCTACCTACAGTTTTCTGTCCCTAGAAAAAAAGTTTTTTTTAAGCACAATTTAGCACAAGGAGAATTCACTCACTGTCCTTCCAGGTCCCTAGAAACAAGGACTTGCACAGTGAAAGAAACTGACACTCTCCCTACCTACAGTTTTCTGTCCCTAGAAAAAATGTTTTTTTTAAGCACAATATAGCACAAGGAGAATTCACTCACTGTCCTTCCAGGTCCCTGGAAACAAGGACTTTCACAGTGAAAGAAACTGACACTCTCCCTACCTACAGTTTTCTGTCCCTAGAAAAAATGTTTTTTTTAAGCACAATATAGCACAAGCACAAAACACACTGACACTCTCCCTACCTATCCTTCTCTTTCCCTAAACTAAAGGAATCCAGGTTAAGCAAGAAAGAAATAAAAGTCACTGTCCCTGCCTATGCTGCTCTATCCCTGCTCCGGAACACACTACACTAGGCCGCCGTGCTGGCGGCCTTTTATAGTGTGGGGCGTGTACTAAACACCCTCAGCAATAATTGGCCACAGGCATCCTGCCTGTGGCCAATCATTGCTCTCCTCGCTGCCGGCGCTGTGATTGGCCAAGCATGCGGGGTCACAGTGCATGCTTGGCCAATCACAGCGCCTGGATGACACTGCGATGGCGTAGTGCATTGTGGGCTGTTCGCGTCACTCGAATTTGGCGCGAACGGCCCAAATCGTTCGATCTTCGTTGAACGATCGAACAGCCGATGTTCGAGTCGAACGTATGTTCGACTCGAACACGAAGCTCATCCCTATTGCTGGACTTTGAATGGTTATACCAGATTGATGCCTGCGGGTTTAGGTATCATCTTGGTATCATTCTTTTCAGCCAGCGGCCGGCTTTCATGTAAAAGCAATCCTAGTGGCTAATTAGCCTCTGGACTGCTTTTACAAGCAGTGGGAGGGAATGTCCCCCCCCCCCCGGATATAAAAAGCGCCATTGGGAAATTGGGAAAGCATTTTATCACACCGATCTTGGTGTGGTCAGATGCTTTGAGGGCAGAGGAAAGATCTAGGGTCTAGACCCCAGTTTTTTCAAAAAAAGAGTACCTGTCACTACCTATTGCTATCATAGGGGATATTTACACTCCCTGAGATAACAATAAAAATGATAAAAATAAATAAATATGGAAGGAACAATTTAAAAATAAAATAAAAAAGCAAAATTAATAATAAAAAAAAGCACCCCTGTCCTGCCCTGCTCTTGCCCAATGGCGAACGCAAGCGTCGGTCTGGCGTCATATGTAAACAGCAATTGCACCATGCATGTGAGGTATCACCGCGAAGGTCAGATCGAGTGCAGTAATTTTAGCAGTAGACCTCCTCTGTAAATCTAACGGGGTAACCTGTAAAGGCTTTTAAAGGCTTTTAAAAATGTATGTAGTTTGTTGCCAATGCGGGTTTGTGCGAAATTTTAAAGCATGTCGTGTTTGGTATCTATGTACTCGGCCTAAGATCATCTTTTTTATTTCATCAAACATTTGGGCAATATAGTGTGTTTTAGTGCATTAAAATTAAAAAAAGTGTATTTTTTCCCCAAAAAATGCGTTTGAAAAATCGCTGCGCAAATACTGTGTAGAAAAAAAAATGCAACACCCACCATTTTATTCTGTAGGGCCTTTGCTTTAAAAATATATATAATGTTTGGGGGTTCAACATAATTTTCCTGCAAAAAAAAATATGTTTTCATGTAAACAAAAAGTGTCAAAAAGGGCTTTGTCTTCAAGTGGTTAGAAGAGTGGATGTAAGCTTCCTAATGTTGTCTATAAAATGCCAGAACAGTTCAAAACCCCCCCAAATGACCCCATTTTGGAAAGTAGACACCCCAAGCTATATACTGAGAGGCATGTCCAGTCCATGGAATATTTTATATGTTGACACAAGTTG
Source organism: Rana muscosa (assembly GCA_029206835.1). Taxonomy (NCBI): domain Eukaryota; kingdom Metazoa; phylum Chordata; class Amphibia; order Anura; family Ranidae; genus Rana; species Rana muscosa. Next base: position 359,290,142 of record CM055122.1, read on the forward strand.
TGGAAAAAAGACAATTTTTTTTTTTTTTTGCACAAAGTTGTCACTAAATGATATATTGCTCAAACATGACATGGGCATATGTGGAATTACACCCCAAAATACATTCTGTTGCTTCTCCTGAGTACGGGGATACCACATGTGTGAGACTTTTTGGGAGCCTAGCCGCGTACGGGACCCCAAAAACCAATCACCGCCTTCAGGCTTTCTAAGGGTGTAAATTTTTGATTTCACTTCTCACTGCCTATCACAGTTTCGGAGGCCATGGAATGCCCAGATGGCACAAAACCCCCCCAAATGACCCCATTTTGGAAAGTAGACACCCCAAGCTATTTGCTGAGAGGTATTGTGAGTATTTTGCAGATCTCGCTTTTTGTCACAAAGTTTTGAAAATTGAAAAAAAAAAAAGAAAAAAAAATTTCTTTCTTCATTTTCAAAAACAAATGAGAGCTGTAAAATACTCACCATGCCTCTCAGCAAACAGCTTGGGGTGTCTACTTTCCAAAATGGGGTCATTTGGGGGGGTTTTGTGCTATTTTGGCATTTTATGGCCTTCGAAACTGTGATAGGTAGTGAGGAGTGAAATCAAAAATTTGTGCCTAGAAATCCTGAAGGCGGTGATTGGTTTTCGGGGTCCCGTACGCGGCTAGGCTCCTAAAAAGTCCCACACATGTGGTATCCCCGTACTCAGGAGAAGCAGCAAAATGTATTTTGGGGTGCAATTCCACATATAACCATGGCATGTGTGAGCAATATATCATTTAGTGACAACTTTTTGTAATTTCTTTTTTTTTTTGTCATTATTCAATCACTTGGGACAAAAAAAAAATATTCAATGGGCTCAACAGGCCTCTCAGCAATTTCTTTGGGGTGTCTACTTTCCAAAATGGGGCCATTTGGGGGGTTTTGTGCTATTTTGGCATTTTATGGCCTTCAAAACTGTGATAGGTAGTGAGGAGTGAAATCAAAAATTTGTGCCCTTAGAAATCCTGAAGGCGGTGCTTGGGTTCCGGGGTCCCGTACGTGGCTAGGCTCCTAAAAAGTCCCACACATGTGGTATCCTCGTACTCAGGAGAAGCAGCAGAATGTATTTTGTGGTGCAATTCCACATATAACCATGGCATGTGTGAGCAATATATCATTTAGTGACAACTTTTTGTAATTTCTTTTTTTTTTGTTATTATTCAATCACTTGGGACAAAAAAAAAATATTCAATGGGCTCAACATGCCTCTCAGCAATTTCCTTGGGGTGTCTACTTTCCAAAATGGGGTCATTTGGAGGGGTTTTGTACTGCCCTGCCATTTTAGCACCTCAAGAAATGAGATAGGCAGTCATAAATTTAAAGCTGTGTAAATTCCAGAAAATGTACCCTAGTTTGTAAACGCTATAACTTTTGCGCAAACCAATAAATATACACTTATTGACATTTTTTTTACTAAAGACGTGTCTAAATACATTTTGGCCTAAATGTATGACTAAAATTGAGTTTATTCGATTTTTCTTATAACAAAAAGTAGAAAATATCATTTTTTTTCAAAATTTTCGGTCTTTTTCCGTTTATATCGCAAAAAATAAAAATCGCAGAGGCAATCAAATACCATTAAAAGAAAGCTCTATTTGTGGGAAGAAAAGGACGCAAATTTCGTTTGGGTACAACATTGCATGTCCGCACAATTTACAGTTAAAACAGCGCAGTGCAAAATTCTGAATTCACCTCTGGTCCTTTAGCTACCAAATGGTCCGGGGCTTAAGTGGTTAAGCATTATTAAAATCACTGCTCCTGAAAAAACTGCAGTTTTTAAAACTTTTTTTTGCATTGATACATGTCCCCTGGGGCAGGACCCGGGTCCCCAAACACTTTTTATGACAATAACTTGCATATAAGCCTTTAAAATTAGCACATTAGATTTCTCCCATAGACGTTTACAGGGTGTTCCGCGGCTTTTCGAATTTGCCGCGAACACCCCAAATTGTTCGCTGTTCGGCGAACATGCGAACAGGCAATGTTCGAGTCGAACATGAGTTCGACTCGAACTCGAAGCTCATCCCTAGTCAAGACTCTGAAAAAGATGACCTTGCTTATTTCACCACAGACTTCTGGGAAGGCCTCCTTTTCTTAATGACTTTGATGGTGTTCTTACCAGCATGGATTGTAACTCACTGTATTTATCATCCTGAAGACTTGGGGGCCTTTAGAGGCATATGTGGCCTACCCAAGAACACCACTAATTATACACTTATTAGACATAGAATGTGAAGGAATATAAACCAATGTGACTCCATTTTGTAACCAGCATCCATTTTGTAGTCAGCATCCATCTTAAGATGAAATAGCTTACTTTGTATAACTTGTCCTTTGCACAGATATTGTCCCAGTAGTTTCTAGTTCTCACATAATATGCAATTCCCCAAAGTGACGTTAATACGCTTCTAATCTAATTTCTGCTTAGATATTGTTTTGGTACAGTCTGTGTAGAGTCTCATAAACAACCTTGTTTATAGTACATTCTGTGAGAAGTCTCACGCTCAACATAAGATGTAATATTGTTTAGGCTGGTTTATGCACATCTTTTTGTTATTGTGTTTTTCCATATAAGCTGAAAGAATTAAACTACATATCAGATCACTCTGAGCAACCATACACTACGTGTCATGTACCTAGGTGTATTTGAACCGGGATCTTCCTGGTCCCACAGCTGCAGCCTTACCTGTTGTGCTACGGAGCAGATCTAGACTTTTGGAAATGTCCTCTCAGTATTAAGCATTACCTTGGACTCACTAGCCCCACCTGCTGCTAGCTGTGGACAATTTTCAATCAAAGCAGCCCATAAAAAGGAAGTAATGCTATCTCTAAGCGCCCGTTTGTGTGGAATAACTCAATGGGTGTTGTGACTGCTTTTTGATCTTGATTTTTGTGTTGAACTTCTGCCTGAATTCCTGACTACTCTCTAGCCTGCTGATTTTGTACTTCACTGCCAGCTTGTGTATGACCTTTGCCTGCCTGACCACTCTCTGGATTTCGATCGTGTACCGTTTTGCCTGATCTGTTGCCAACCTAATCTGCCTGACTACGTTTTCGCCTGAATCCTCAGCACACAAGTTCCACTTCGGATACTACCTATCACAGGTACCTTACACTACGTACGTGTTAAATGTGTTCAGGGTAATCTCCGAGCTCGTAGAGACGGAGGAAACAACCTGGTCAGGTCTCGTAATCTATTGAACCATTGGAGGTTCACCCCAACAACTGGCGTAGTCTCGGCAGGATAGTTAAGACATCTGTCCGGTAAGTGTTGAATTTATTTTTTACCTTGCCGTGACCTGTGTTCACGACTATCCTTGTTTTTAAGATCTGTGTAGGGGATAGATTTTAAAGTGTTTTGGCAACACGATAAATAGACTTTGGGTGAGTCTAATAGTCCAGAGTGGCTATTAAAGGTCCTGCGAGACCTAAAGTGTTTTGGTAACACATATATTTAGACCCTGGAGGGGTCCAATAGTCCAGAGTGGCTATTAAAGGTCCTGTGAGACCTAAAGTGTTTTGGAAACACAGTGTTTTGGCAACACGTATAGATAGATCCTGGATGGATCTAATAGTCCCGGGTAGCTATTAAAGGAAATTTAAAGGTGTATACACAAAATAGACTGACAGGTTGAATCCAATATCTCAGATTTTCTTTTGCTTATCTTTTTTCTGTTGCATAGAAGTATAAGAATAACTTTGTATAGAGTATAAGAACTGTATTAATGCCGGGTAAGTGTCCAGATTGTGTTGTTGGAGTATTATTTTGCTACTACGGGAATAGGACATATTGGATGGCAAGTGTTCCCGGGGGTTACCACTTTAAGATTGGTAAAGGTCCTTTATTTGCAGAAGGTAAACCAAGAGTTCAAGTATTAAGATTTAATCTCCACACACCAGTAACTTTCCAGGAAGGGTTAACTTTTAACGGTCTCAGGGGTCAGGTACACGTGAGAAACAACATTTTTTTTGTCTGTTCCAAATCCCTGTTACGAATAAATCCTTTTGATATCTTGAAATAATGGGGACTCAACTTGCCAAAGGTATGCCTCCCCCCGAGCCGGGAGAAACATGTAAAATATATGTGGCACGGCTCTCGGGCGGATATACCTTTATTAACCGAATCTATGGGAAGCAGTAATCCATTTCCACGTGACGGAGATAATGATACTTTTCACATGGACATGATCAAGGGACTTTGCCTAGGAGATAAGGAAGCTTTTCCTTTCTTCTCGGGTGACCCTGCTTGGGACATGGAGTATATGAGAAAGGGAGGAGAAAACTGGCTCACTTATGCACCCTACTGGTATGATAGGACAAATAAAAAGCTAAAGAAAAATCATCCAAATCCCAAAAACAAAGAATCCAGAGGTCTGCATTCTGCAGAGAAACTGAGATTCTTGTGTTCCCCGACCATTATTAGGGAACCCACCTCCCTATATTCCCCAGAAAAATGTGTCAAGATTATATCCCGTATTGACACCAACCCAACCCTCACCCTATTACCCAACATTGACAGTACCAGCTCAGCCCCCACCTCACCAGGGTTTTTCAAAGGAAGACATAGACTTTCTGGCTGCAGTAGTTTATCAGACCCAGCCCGTGACAAGTAGACCCCCAGCTCAAGACCAACAAGCACTAGCACAGGCCCCCACAGTACAGCAGGATAATGTTCAAAATATCACAGTGGGGACGCCAAAAGGGACACCAGTAAAGACTCATCCCCTCGCAGCAGAAAGAGACCCTGGGTTAGCAAGTATAGGCACTGACAAAGAGCCTGAAAGAGGGGCAGAGGGGGGGTCTGGCACACAAGTTACATCCACAACCGCACCTAAGTATATAAAACAGTTAGAAATAGTGGAACCAAGGGTAGAAGGGGGAACAGAAGGCAGAAGTACACACTATTATTCAGGGGACACAAGCCAACAATACCCTTTCTTAACGGTGGGCGATGTATTGGTATTGAAAGTATTAGAATTACATGAGATCAATGACATTGTAAAAAATTGTCCCAAACCTACAGTTGCACCAGGAGACACTCTCACTTATCTAAAGAAGGCATGTAGAGGTAGGAATTTTACACAAGAAGATATAAGGTTAGTCATAGATGGGATAGTGGGATCCACCTCACAATGGTCCTGTACAGGGGTCCCAACGATCAATGAGGCCATTCCACTAACCACTACAGCCACGGATTATGCATTAAATACAGACACAGGAAGGACCAAAATGTGGGAAGAAATAGAGAAAGAACTCACTCGAGCATTTAAAAGCAAATCCTCCCTACCCACAGCAGTAGCCTGCAAGCAGAAAACGGGGGAGGGTGTGTTAGAATTCTGGACTCGCTTTGAAGCAGTTTGGACCCATGATGCGGGACTTAAAGTAACTCCAGAATGGCATAGTTTAATGATCCAAACTTTTATGAATAATCTCAGACCAACATACATGTTAATAGTTAAACAACAATGCTTTGAGTGGACAACACAAACTATTGATACATTTAAAGAAACACTAACACAGAAGGATGCAGCAGGGTGTTTTGAGTTGCCAAAAGATAAAATCCCAGTCAGCACACATTACCAGGACCAAGGGGGACCCCCAGGTAGATTTCAGAAAGGAAGGGGAAAGGAAGGGGAAGAGGGGGTTATTGGGGTAGGGGAAACTTTCAAAAGAAGCCATTCTTTGGAGTTCCTACCAAAATAGGTATCTGCAGAGATTGGGTTGTTTCAATTGTGGGGATCCCAACCATTGGGTGAGGGACTGCCCGTATGCGGACAGACACCCAAATGCGGGATCCAACCCATTTGTAGCTAAACCCCCTTAAAACCCACCTCCCCAATTCCAGGTTAAATGGAAAACCCCATAACAGCAATGAAGCTGCCCGGAAGGTGGGGACCCAGCATTTCCCTTGATCTCCCTCCACTATAAGGATCAACCAATGATTTCTCTTTGTGTTGATGGGAGGAGGCTACCTTTCCTTTGTGATAGTGGCGCGACTTGCTCGACACTGTCCAAGGAATTCTGGCACGGAGAGATTCTGAATGCTGAACCTTCTATGGGAAATAATGGGATCCCCACCAAAACTTTTAAAACGCCACCTTTACCCATCATAGATGACACAGGAGAGAACTCATTTATCTGGCATAGCTTCAGGATAATTCCTAAATGTCCAGTTAGTCGGCTATGGTGAGACTTAATGGGAAAATTACAGATTAGTGTTCAAGCCACGCCCAAGGGTGGACTAAAAGTCCATTCAGACAGAATGCCCATTTTTACTCCAGACATTGATGATCAGTATTTACTTTCAGAAAAAATTTGTGATACCATCCCTGTTGTCCCCAAAGTCTGGGCAACAGGCCCCCTCGATGTAGGGTTAATAAAGTGTACCCCTTACAAGGCGAAAATTAAACCAGGGGTGGGTGTCATTTTGCATAAACAGTACCGCTTGTCAAAAGAAAAGGAGGAAGGTATGCTTCCCATCATTAATACGTTTTTGGAGGAAGGCATTTTAAAGGAGGTAGTCTCCTCCTACAACACTCCCATTAACCCAGTAAAGAAAGCAGATTGATCCTATCAGTTTGTGCAGGACTTGAGGGCCATCAATAGTTTAGTTATCCCTATCGCACCAATAGTACCTGACGTGCCAACTTTACTAACAGCCATACCATCTGATGGTACTCACTTTACAGTGATTGATTTAAGTAATGCCTTTTTTTAGCATCCCAGTGGATGAGGAGACATAGCAAATCTTTGCATTTAATTTTTTTGGTCGAACTTTGACCTGGTGTAGAATGCCTCAGGGCTTTGTGGATTCACCTGTTGTGTATTCCATTGTGCTACAAGCCACTCTCAAGGGGTGGATACCTGAAACCTGGAGCCAGGCCCTACAACAATTTCATTTTGGAATTGTTGCTGTTCATACTTACCAACAATATTTTTGTTTTCGACCGTTCCCACTACCTCCAGGTGCAGGGTGTTGCGATGGGGACCAAGTGTGCCCCGTCGTACGCCAACCTGTACCTGGGGGGGTGGGAACGGGAGATTTTTTCTTTAGAATCATTTGAAATGTTTTTTGATAAAGTCTTGATATGGCGACGCTTTATCGATGACATTTTTGTTGTGTGGACTGGCTCCTTAGAGGAATTGACATCTTTTATGTCTTCATTAGCTGTAAATTCCTTTAATCTCAAATTTACGATGATTTGTGACCAGAATGTGATTAATTTTCTGGATATTTCTATTTACTTAAACTCTGATGGCACCTTGGGCTCTTCATTATATAGAAAGCCCTCTTCAGGCAATACCATCCTGCATGCCACAAGTTCTCATCCCAGGACTCTGGTACAAAGTATCCCATACAGTCAGTACTTACGAATTCGAAGAAATTGTAGTAAGGAAGTAGATTTCGAGACGGAGGCCTCTGCCCTCCAATCTCGACTAATTGCTAGAGGGTATAGTCGTTCAACCCTCAAAAAAGCTTATAAACGAGCAAAAAATAAAAACAGGAAAGATCTAATACATCCTAAGAAACCTCAAACTACTGACCAAACGGTACGATTAATTACCAGGTTCTCTGGTGAACATCAGAAAGTAAGAAAAATTATTGAAAAATTCTGGCCTTTGCTAGCAACAGATGAGATTATCTCCAAATATATTAAGCCATTTCCCCAAATTACCTATAGAAAATCTAGGTCTTTAAAAGATCAACTAGTTCATAGCCATCTCCAAATCAAGAGGGTTGAGAGTAGAAAGGGTTCGGCCCCATGTGGTCATTGTGAATTTTGCAGGTTTATATATGATTCTACTGAAATAGTTCTCCCTAATGGAGTTACGTATAGACCAAATTTCTTTAGCAATTGCCAGTCAATTGGCGTTATTTATTTGATGATCTGTGATTGTAAGGCCTTTTATGTTGGTAAAACGAAGAGGCCTTTCTTTCACAGAATGAGAGACCATGTATCTCTCATTCAAAAGAAAAAAATGGAGACTCCTATTAGTAGACATAGTGGTCTTTTCCACTCCTTCGATCTGTCAAAGATTAAATTCTTTGCTTTAGAATACATACCTCTTAATGAAAGAGGTGGGGATGTGGACAAAAATCTCCTACAACGAGAAACCAGATGGATACATACCTTGAGAGCTACTATGTATCCCGGGTTAAATGAGTCCATCAGTTTCAAACCCTTTTTGTAGGATAAAAATCGTTATGCTGTATATGTAGACTCTGTTTAAAACAAATAAAATTTTGTTTTGTTATTTTATTTTTGTTTATTAAATTTGTCTTTATGTACAGGTGACTGAATGTACCATTTCTATATTCCATAGGGGCTCTCTTTAATCATTGATAAATCTACATTATATGTAATTGATTTCAATGGAGTTTACCACATTTTTTAGGGTGGCGTTTCCCTTTTCTTTTTTGGGGGGGATTTGGTGATCATATGGGCGCCCAGGGTGTTTCTCTTTGTTCTCCTTTGGAAGACAATCTGAGCGCCATCTGACTAAGCCCACCGGATATCCTGGCCCCATTTTTTTTAACATCCAATGTGCCCTTTCTGCCGTGATTTTAAAAGGAAGTCTGCCCTTTTCTATACTTTAGGCATGTTTTCCCCTTCCGGATCCGTCTTATGGTGCGTCCAGCTCGTCAGTATGTTTTCTCCTGATGAGCGGGGTGGCGCTTCCGGCGGACGTCTCCGGTTTTTCAGTGGTGGAATTGTCACTTCCGGGTCGGATCTGACGATGGGCGGATGTCGGAACTGACGTGCCCGCTCCGCCCATTGATTTGGCGCCATTGTGCGTCCAATGGGAAGGGGGAGGGGGGTATATAGTCCGGATCGCAGCCTTGTAAATCAGTAGCATGACCAACACTCTGGGGAGAAGACGTTCTTAGATATCAGTCAAAGGTAAATTACTTAGGCACTAGATCTCTTTATGGGCAACATTGGTTTTTATCCTGTTGTCTGGTTTACTTGGTCTTTAATCTAAAATGGTTTTTATATTTTATATATTTTTTCAGTAAACTGATTGATCGGTTTTGTAAAACAAGTTTTTCGGCAGAGATGCCCTAATGTGGACACACTTTATCCACTTGGATTAACCAGGTATATATCAGCTAGCAAGTATATGGCTAAAAATTTAAAATTCTGATTACCAACTAGAGGGGATTATTATATATTTATAGTAATTTCCACTAATTCTTTTTCCTTTAGAGTGGACACTGATTGGGGTACTTTGGAGATACTGCCCCTTTCTTGCCTATTCTAATATATTTTTTACTATCAACAGCCATAAACAGGTAAATACTGATGGGGTATGTGCCGTATAACTAGATGGAGACGCCTTTACTCTTATACATAGATTGTTATTTGACTTCATTCGAATTTTCTTTGTAATTTCCCCCAGATGGCCCTCTGTTCCTGTGCTAGTAATATCCGGGTGGTTATTTGTGCCAGTATTTCTCCCCCTCTATGATACACCATATGATCCCCTCCTTACGGGCGCCCCCGTGTGGGATAGCTCATTGGCTATCTGGTCATTCTTCATTTTAGATTGTACCATCAAAATTTACAGGTAATGTATTTACAACTGATACTAATAAGGTCATATACCTTGAATAAATAGATCTAATTTTGAGATGAACTTTTGAGCAACCATTGGGCTGGTTATGGTTTTCAGTTATCCTTTTTTTCTTAATAATATTCTGTTTTGTAATTTTGAGTTTGAAATTTGAGTAAATATTATTATGTATTTATTATTTTTCTTTCTTTGTTTCCAGTATTTGCATGACAAACTCCTGAGGAAGCCTACAAAATGGCGAAACATGTAGAGAATTTTGTCTGTATGCACTTTGGAAACTCTATTATGTTTATTTTGATGGTTCATGTATATTTGTACATATGAATTTTCATATATTTTTTTGTAATAAAATTATATTTTTTATATTGAATATTGTGTAGTTGTTGCACCTTAAAAGTCCCAATACCTTCATATTCCTATATAGCTTCTTAATGAAGGGATGTGGTGCCTATGAGATACAGGTGACAGGTATTATTTTCAATTTCTCCTTGTGAATATACCGGGTGGCAAACGCTCATTTTTTACCTGTCACCTCTATATCATTTTTGTAGTTTATTAGATTATTCTTTTGAATTGGGTTTAAAGATTAATCCTTTTATAGTTTCTATTTTGTATAACAGAGTCTTTTTTTCAATCAGCATGGCTACCTATAGAGGGTCGGCATTTGATGGCCTTATGACTAAAATCCATCTAGCCTAAGGGTCTACATTTGGTGGGATTACCCTTGAACACTTTTTCAATAGCCTTCAACGTTTATTGGAAAAGAAAGCACGTATTTTTTGGAATCGCAGGTATTTCTTGAAATATTTAGAGGATAAAATTGTACTGTGGGGATTACGCATACAGATTTTTCCTAATATATTTAAAGTGGAGACAGAATTCAAATTAGACTGGGAATCAAACTTACAGTCATGTTCATTTAAGATGATGGAGGCTCTTTGCCAAAACTATGCTAAAGATTTAGAGATAGTCAATAACGACATAGAAAAATTGTATGTTGAAAATTCCAACTTGACTACGGAGGAAACCTTCTCTAATAGAGAGGCTCTCTTAGAAAAACATTTGGAGTCTTTTGTCTCCAATATCCTTAAAACTAAGGATAAAAAATACTATAGGGATCGTCTGGCATATGAATCAAACACAGCCTATCGGTGGACTACTGAAAACCAATGGATGAAATCCAAATCCTCAGCTCGTAAGCAAACAAATAAAAATCAGGAAGCCACTGATTCCGATGAATCATCTTTATCTTCCTCGTCCCTACCAGGTAATGCCTCAAACACGTCAGCTAGTTCTAATAAAAGAAAGACTGATCGAGCACCTTCGATGTCAGCGCTTTCTAAACGTACTCAACAGGACATGAATCGTTAGGGTTTACGTTCACAGTCCAAAAATGTACCCCCTCCCACTCATCCCACAGGTGATGGTCACCTTAATTTATCCACACCCAGTTTTTCTAATATTCTTAATGCACCGAAGTTAAATCAATCAATAGTTACCCCTTTGGGGAACTTTCAAATCCCCAATATAGGGGATCTTCGCACTGTGCCAATTTTTTCACCACCCCCAATTGTGGACACTAAAAAGACACCCATTCTTTCACAGGCACTCAAAGCAACTTCCAAAGTAATTTCCAAGTAATTAATCTGTCTTCACATTTACTTACACCGGATCAGACGGAGGTTTTGGGCCTTGGCCTGACTTTTGGTCCTGATCAGGAGGTTGATGCCTTTGAAATTATAAAGGACGTCAATCTCTTTGCGAGAAAACTTACTTTTAAGATTATGTTTGACAGGGATTATAAACGTTCTCCCATGGATTCCATGGGGGAAGATCTCTGGCAAAATAAAACAATTAAGGAGATTCAGGCAATAAACAAATTAATGGAATTATGGGAAGAAGGTAATCCACTAGATGACCCCCTTGAGGAACCCCAGTCTGGCCTCGTAGATGAGATTCCCACGGAGAGAATTTTTCCTCCACCTAATCTATATAAACCGAAATCCAGGACCTTTTGCTACTCTCCAAGGAAACCCCAACATTTGGGCATTCACCCAACAAGTTACAAAGGAACTACAGAGTACCAATTGGAAAAGGTTTAGAAGAAATAACAACCTTAAGCCATCCCAACAAAAAGCCGTGTTATCTTTAAAACAGAACGAACAATTAGTGATAAAACCCTCGGATAAAGGAGGTAACATAGTGGTAATGGATTTAAACAAATATAAGCAGATGGTCATGAACCTCCTTTCAAATAAAAGTTTGTATCGCTCTATTCCTTTTGCACAGGTAAAATATGCGGAGACAAAATACCGTATTCTCATTAATCGGGCATTTTGTGATAACCTTATAGACAAGAAGACGTGTGAATTCTTGGTTATTGATAAGCCGAGACTTCCCACGTTTTATGCTCTGCCAAAGGTGCACAAAAATTTGGAAAATCCCCCTGGCCGTCCGATTGTGTCAGGGATTGGTTGCCTTACAGAACCAGCTAGTAAGCTGGTAGACGACTATTTGAGGCCCCATGTAGGTTCTTTAAGTTCCTACATTCAAGACACCGCCGATCTACTGAGATCTTTGGATGGTCTATGTGTACCACCAGGGTCATGGCTGGTAGCTATAGACGTTGAAGCCCTCTATAACTCTATCCCCCACACTAGGGGTATTAAAGTTATAGACGGCTTCCTTTCTGAGAGAGGACCTGGAGCCAGGCCCTACAACAATTTCATTTTGGAATTGTTGCTGTTCATACTTACCAACAATATTTTTGTTTTCGACCGTTCCCACTACCTCCAGGTGCAGGGTGTTGCGATGGGGACCAAGTGTGCCCTGTCGTACGCCAACCTGTACCTGGGGGGGGTGGGAACGGGAGATTTTTTCTTTAGAATCATTTGAAATGTTTTTTGATAAAGTCTTGATATGGCGACGCTTTATCGATGACATTTTTGTTGTGTGGACTGGCTCCTTAGAGGAATTGACATCTTTTATGTCTTCATTAGCTGTAAATTCCTTTAATCTCAAATTTACGATGATTTGTGACCAGAATGTGATTAATTTTCTGGATATTTCTATTTACTTAAACTCTGATGGCACCTTGGGCTCTTCATTATATAGAAAGCCCTCTTCAGGCAATACCATCCTGCATGCCACAAGTTCTCATCCCAGGACTCTGGTACAAAGTATCCCATACAGTCAGTACTTACGAATTCGAAGAAATTGTAGTAAGGAAGTAGATTTCGAGACGGAGGCCTCTGCCCTCCAATCTCGACTAATTGCTAGAGGGTATAGTCGTTCAACCCTCAAAAAAGCTTATAAACGAGCAAAAAATAAAAACAGGAAAGATCTAATACATCCTAAGAAACCTCAAACTTCTGACCAAACGGTACGATTAATCACCAGGTTCTCTGGTGAACATCAGAAAGTAAGAAAAATTATTGAAAAATTCTGGCCTTTGCTAGCAACAGATGAGATTATCTCCAAATATATTAAGCCATTTCCCCAAATTACCTATAGAAAATCTAGGTCTTTAAAAGATCAACTAGTTCATAGCCATCTCCAAATCAAGAGGGTTGAGAGTAGAAAGGGTTCGGCCCCATGTGGTCATTGTGAATTTTGCAGGTTTATATATGATTCTACTGAAATAGTTCTCCCTAATGGAGTTACGTATAGACCAAATTTCTTTAGCAATTGCCAGTCAATTGGCGTTATTTATTTGATGATCTGTGATTGTAAGGCCTTTTATGTTGGTAAAACGAAGAGGCCTTTCTTTCACAGAATGAGAGACCATGTATCTCTCATTCAAAAGAAAAAAATGGAGACTCCTATTAGTAGACATAGTGGTCTTTTCCACTCCTTCGATCTGTCAAAGATTAAATTCTTTGCTTTAGAATACATACCTCTTAATGAAAGAGGTGGGGATGTGGACAAAAATCTCCTACAACGAGAAACCAGATGGATACATACCTTGAGAGCTACTATGTATCCCGGGTTAAATGAGTCCATCAGTTTCAAACCCTTTTTGTAGGATAAAAATCGTTATGCTGTATATGTAGACTCTGTTTAAAACAAATAAAAAATTTTGTTTTGTTATTTTATTTTTGTTTATTAAATTTGTCTTTATGTACAGGTGACTGAATGTACCATTTCTATATTCCATAGGGGCTCTCTTTAATCATTGATAAATCTACATTATATGTAATTGATTTCAATGGAGTTTACCACATTTTTTAGGGTGGCGTTTCCCTTTTCTTTTTTGGGGGGGATTTGGTGATCATATGGGCGCCCAGGGCGTTTCTCTTTGTTCTCCTTTGGGAGACAATCTGAGCGCCATCTGACTAAGCCCACCGGATATCCTGGTCCCATTTTTTTTAACATCCAATGTGCCCTTTCTGCCGTGATTTTAAAAGGAAGTCTGCCCTTTTCTATACTTTAGGCATGTTTTCCCCTTCCGGATCCGTCTTATGGTGCGTCCAGCTCGTCAGGATGTTTTCTCCTGATGAGCGGGGTGGCGCTTCCGGCGGACGTCTCCGGTTTTTCAGTGGTGGAATTGTCACTTCCGGGTCGGATCTGACGATGGGCGGATGTCGGAACTGACGTGCCCGCTCCGCCCATTGATTTGGCGCCATTGTGCGTCCAATGGGAAGGGGGAGGGGTTATATAGTCCGGATCGCAGCCTTGTAAATCAGTAGCATGACCAACACTCTGGGGAGAAGACGTTCTTAGATATCAGTCAAAGGTAAATTACTTAGGCACTAGATCTCTTTATGGGCAACATTGGTTTTTATCCTGTTGTCTGGTTTACTTGGTCTTTAATCTAAAATGGTTTTTATATTTTATATATTTTTTCAGTAAACTGATTGATCGGTTTTGTAAAACAAGTTTTTCGGCAGAGATGCCCTAATGTGGACACACTTTATCCAATTGGATTAACCAGGTATATATCAGCTAGCAAGTATATGGCTAAAAAATTAAAATTCTGATTACCAACTAGAGGGGATTATTATATATTTATAGTAATTTCCACTAATTCTTTTTCCTTTAGAGTGGACACTGATTGGGGTACTTTGGAGATACTGCCCCTTTCTTGCCTATTCTAATATATTTTTTACTATCAACAGCCATAAACAGGTAAATACTGATGGGGTATGTGCCGTATAACTAGATGGAGACGCCTTTACTCTTATACATAGATTGTTATTTGACTTCATTCGAATTCTCTTTGTAATTTCCCCCAGATGGCCCTCTGTTCCTGTGCTAGTAATATCCGGGTGGTTATTTGTGCCAGTATTTCTCCCCCTCTATGATACACCATATGATCCCCTCCTTACGGGCGCCCCCGTGTGGGATAGCTCATTGGCTATCTGGTCATTCTTCATTTTAGATTGTACCATCAAAAGTTACAGGTAATGTATTTACAACTGATACTAATAAGGTCATATACCTTGAATAAATAGATCTAATTTTGAGATGAACTTTTGAGCAACCATTGGGCTGGTTATGGTTTTCAGTTATCCTTTTTTTCTTAATAATATTCTGTTTTGTAATTTTGAGTTTGAAATTTAAGTAAATATTATTATGTATTTATTATTTTTCTTTCTTTGTTTCCAGTATTTGCATGACAAACTCCTGAGGAAGCCTACAAAATGGCGAAACATGTAGAGAATTTTGTCTGTATGCACTTTGGAAACTCTATTATGTTTATTTTGATGGTTCATGTATATTTGTACATATGAATTTTCATATATTTTTTTGTAATAAAATTATATTTTTTATATTGAATATTGTGTAGTTGTTGCACCTTAAAAGTCCCAATACCTTCATATTCCTATATAGCTTCTTAATGAAGGGATGTGGTGCCTATGAGATACAGGTGACAGGTATTATTTTCGATACCTGAATTTGGTTCAGTCCTGCTACAATACGTGGATGACATCCTCCTTTGTAGTTTTTCACCGGAGGCCAGCGAACAGGATTCGCTAAATTTACTACAATATCTTGGGGAGTGTGGACACAAGGTGTCCAGGAAGAAATTGCAATGGTGTCAGGAAAGTGTTGATTACCTTGGCTTTGTTCTCTCACAAGGAGAAAAAAGGTCAGTCACAAAAGAGCTGCGGCTCTAGTGGAACTTACCCGCCAACAAATCAAGAAGGACATGCTAACCTTCCTTGGGTCCATTGGTTACTGCCGCCAATGGATACCTGACTGCTTCGACTATGATAATCTCCTGAGACAAGCCACAGGTCTAGAAATGTCTGATATTGTAATATGGTCACAAGAAATGTTGAATGCTTTTGTTTACTTAAAAAATGCAATGGTTGTAGCTCCTGCGCTCGGCCTCCCAGATTATAGAAAAATGTTTCATTTATATGCAAGGGACAATTGTAAAACCATGGCAGGTGTCCTCGCCCAGGAACACGGTGGGAAGTTGCACCATGTAGCCCTTTTCTCAAAGATGGTACTAGTTCAGGTCCAGGGCATGCCTGCGTGTCCCCGAGCGCTAGCATCCTGTGCGATGTAGTCGAGATGGCAACATCACTTACTTTAAACAGACCTACCACCCTGTATACCACACACAATGTATCTATTTTATTGAAAAAGATACACACCCAACACATGTCCTCCCAGAGACTTAGTGGTTATGAAGTAATCCTACTTTCAAATACAGATTTGACAATAAAATATGCGTCACCAACGTCAGGGCCAGCCCCTATTCTAAATGCACTTCTAGGTTTGAAGGGAGAACAGGATGAAGTAGTTCCCCAACATGATTGTTTGCATATAATTCAGGAAGACATATCACCAAGAGCAGACCTAGAGTCAAAACCTTTTGAAGGGGTTCTGAATGTATTTGTAGATGGCTCATGCTCAAGGCCCAATGACACAACCTATCATGCAGGGTATGCAGTAGTACAGTTACCTGATAAAGTGATAGAAGGGCAATCAATTCCTTTCCAGTCAGCCCAGGCAGCAGAACTAATCGCCCTTACTTGAGCATGTCAGCTCTTTGAGGGCCAAGATGTAAATATCTACACAGACTCCAAATATGGGTTCGGGGTCGTTCACGACTTCGGGGTCATATGGTCGAGGAGGGGATATGTAGAAGCTGATGGTAAGGGAATTTCGCACTCCACACTGGTAAAAAGTTTTCTACAGGCCATACAATTACCTAACAAGTTAGCCATCATACACTGCAAGGCACACACAAATGAGAAGACTGACACAGCAAGAGGGAATGCTTTTGCAGACAAAATGGCCAAAACGGCAGCCACAACACAGGAAGCCCAACTTGCTATGCCAATGCTAACACAAGAAATAAGCCTTTTTGATCACACTCTGCTAGACCTCCAAACACATGCCACTGAAAGCGACCTTAAGGGTTGGGCGGGTGATGACTTAGAAAAGGCCATCAATGGGCTTTTTCTAAAAGAGGGGAGACCGTGCATACCGGCTGCTAGTGCTCCATTATTTGTAGTACAGTATCATGGTATGGGTCACAGGGGATGGCAGAATACATGTGAGGTTTTACTAAAGGATTTTTACATCACAGATCTCCCTAAACTGGTGAGGTCATACGTTTCCAGATGTATCACCTGTATCAGGAACAATCCTAACATACCACATAAGGCCAAACATGAACACCTGCCCTACCCTACCACACCTTTTACCCACCTACAGATAGAATTTACACATATGCCTAAAACAGGAAGTAAACAGGAATACCTCCTGGTTATCGTAGACATGTTCTCACGATGGCTGGAGGCATTCAAAACTACCAGAGAAGACACCAAAACTGTTGTGCGTATCCTCACAAATGAGATTATTCCCAGGTGGGGATGCCCACTTCAGATTAATTCAGACAATGGCACAGCATTCACTTCCAAGCTCTGTCAAGAGCTGGTAAGAGCTCTTAAGATTGATTGGAAATTTCACATCCCATACCACCCCCAGAGCTTAGGTATAGTGAAAAGAATGAACAGAACAATTAAAGATAAACTGAGAAAAGCTACGGGGGGGGGGGAATTTTAACAAATGGGACAAAATGTTACCAATAGTCTTAGCTGAGACCAGGAGTACACCTAATAAAACTAATGGTTACTCGCCTTTTGAGGTTTTAATGGGTAGGCCCTTCCCTACCCCGTGGGCTAGAACACCCCTTATACTGGAAACAGGGGACTGATTGAAACTTTAGACAAAGTTGAAAGAAATGTTGCTCGCACCTCTCCTCTTTCTCCACAGGACTCACCTACACACCCGTTCCAGCCTGGAGACTGGGTGGTAGTGAAACAACTGCCTCAGAATCGCAAGAGTGGATATCCATTTGGTTCAGAAACTAGAGTTGTTGCTGTAACCCGAACCGCAGTCCTCGTGGAAAACCAACAAGCCTGGATCCATGCCAGTCGAGTAAAAAAGGTCAAGGTGGTTTGTGCGAAGCAAGAAACAGATAAAGACAAAGACACAGATAAAGACAAAGACAAAGACAAAGACACAGATAAAGACAAAGGAGGCAAAACAGGTGATACAATCCCTCGAGGAGCGAGTGAAGAAGGTGTTGTAGTCTCTGAACCTCAAAGTGACTTTGTTCATAGCCAAGGACTCTGGCAAGCTCTGGATCCTGGTGGGGACACTGGTATTTTTAGTGTTTATCCCGACATGGATCATAACTAACTGTATCTATCATCCAGAGGACTTGGGTGCTATACAAGGCATCTGTGGAAAAGACACTAGCCCTAATCACACTAGCCCTAATCACACCAAGGGTCATGATAGAACAAAAAGAGAGACTGATGGAAGTTTTAGTGATAAGATGTTACTATTGAAATTTAAGTATGCTTATGCCCAGAGATCAGGATATGACAAATGCTGGATATGTAGCAAGCTCCACCCTGGGTCCACTAGAATTCCTTTAATGGCTGTACCGTTGAACTTCACTCCTCTCCTGAATAGTACACCACCTATACACCTCACAAATGTCACTAGAGAATTCTCAAATACCACCCTTATCTTCCAGACCATAGGTAGAAGTTACGCCCCAGATTGGTGTTTTAAATTGGGAAACTCCACCAGGGGGGCCCAAGCCTGTCAACACACTGTACTTAACTTTTCAGCCACATCCACAAATATCCTAGACTCAAAAATCTCCTTCTATCATACATCAGATTCTGGAATTAACTCCACTTTACTGACATTCCTGAATACCAGTTCCACCTCTTAAATTAGGACAACTGCTGTCAATTATATCATTCTCCAGCATGTCCCGTAAGGTAAGGAAAATCTTTCAAAAACTACCTTTAGCACATGGTAACAACACATATGTATGTTGCAAAGAGGGGTGTTACCCCTGGATCCCTTTAGAATCCCAGGGATGGTGTTATTTAGCGGCCCTAGTCCCTGTAATGGGAATACTGGGAGACAAGGGGGGAGGACACATTCTAGAAGCTAGCCTTCACCCTAGGTATCCCCTTAAACATCGTACCAAAAGAGTTATTCCTCGAAAAGGATATGGTCTGGGCCTGGTTCCCTTCAAGTACAGGTTGGGGAATAAATTTAATGAAAAGGCTCAATAATTACACGGGTATTATTGATGATGTAATGGAAAAGAATTCTGATGATATTACCAAATTAAATATAGAAACTTGAGCAATCAGGAAACAATTAGAACTCCATGACCTTGCCATTGAAAGTATGAGTGCTGCACTTACAGACCTGTGCAAAGTTACTGAGGACTATGAGTGTTGTACTTGGGTTCATAACACATCCATTGAGGTCCCTGATTATTATGGCATTATTGCCCAACATAGAAAGGAGGTAGACAAGCTACAAGAGGCCAGGAATATTGCCAAAACATGGAGTCCCTTTGGAGAGGGAGGGTTTGGATTTGGAGGCATTTTCTCTTGGCTTAAAGATATCGTGCTTACCATTATAATGATCTTAATCCTTGTAGTGATACTCTACTTATGCTTTAAGTGTTGTATGTGCATAGTGGAAATGGTCCAACAGCCCCCTAGTGATATACTGCCTTATGCAATGTATATGAAAGCTTATAAACACATCCAAATAGGTTCTTAAGCACTCTGCATATAGTTATTAGAAATCACACAAATGATTTAAGAGGGGTTACAACTCTCTGTATTGCTAGGTGTATTACCCCATACCCCATATGTATATGTAAGCTAGGTCACCATATAATCAATAAAGGAAAGAGGAGCAGAACCAATGTGACTCCATTTTGTATCCAGCATCCATTTTGTAGTCAGCATCCATCTTAAGATGAAATAGCTTACATTGTATAACTTGACCTTTGCACAGATATTGTCCCAGTAGTTTCTAGTTCTCACATAATATGCAATTCCCCGAAGTGACGTTAATACGCTTCTAATCTCATTTGTGCTTAGATATTGTTTTGGTACATTCTGTGTAGAGTCTGATAAACAACCTTGTTTGTAGTACATTCTGTGAGAAGTCTCACGCTCAACATAAGATGTAATATTGTTTAGGCTGGTTTATGGAAATCTTTTTGTTATTGTGTTTTTCCCATATAAGCTGTAAGAATTAAACTACATATCAGATCACTCTGAGCAACCATACACTGCGTACGTGTTAAATGTGTTCAGGGTGAAGGGCGTGTCCTGGCCTTGGAGGAGTGAGGACGTGCGTCTCCACAGCTCCGTCTCATCGCCGCACTTCATCATCGCTCAGGGGGAGAATCTCACTCCATCCGCCTTCTACTATGCCTCAGAAGTCCCGGGCATCCTCGCAGCCACCGCGGACTGACCGTACCAGGCAGGGACAGCTTGGTTTCTTCCCCGAGAACAACGGGCGAGGCCGCGAGGCTACAAAGATGGCGTCGGCAGCAAAGGCCCAGAAAGCCACCAAGGCCGCCCAGAACGCAACTGCCCATTCGCAGCAACAGACTGGCTCTCCTGTACCATCCTCGGGATCGGTGAGTGACACGGTCCCCCCCGACCTCCCCGGGCTCCCCTTCTCTGCGGGCGGATGAGGCGGCAGGCCCAGATCCCCTGGAAGAGGCGGATATCAGGCGCCATATTTGGTCGCTCCCCACCAAAGCAGATTTGGAGCGCTTCGCTGATAGAGTTGAGAAGGCCCTAAAAGAGGACATTGCCCAGCTCAAAGCTGACACATCTCAACTGGGGGAAGGATGGAATCCTTAGAACAGAGATTTGAGGAAGCCCTCCCTGTTATCGCCATGCTGCAAGACAAGTGCACCACTCAGGACCATCAGATTGAGGCCCTGCTCTGTCAGTTAGACGACATGGAGAACCGTAGCCGCAGGGCCAACATTAGGATCAGAGGCCTGCCTGAGGCCACCGGTGCTAAGGACATTGTCCCCACCCTAGAAGGAGTCTTTAAGGAAATATTGGGACTGCCTGCTACAGCCACCATTGAGATAGATCGCGCGCACAGGGCCTTGAAACCCCCTTCCCAAGATGTGAATAATCCCAGAGATATCATTTGTAAGCTACATAAGTACACAATAAAAGACCGCATCATGCAGAAAATGCGGGGTAAGCCCTACTTTGATTTTGATGGCGCACACTTGGCTTTCTACCAGGACATTTCTCGCCGCACTCTCATGCAGCGCAGATCTCTACGCCCCCTCCTGGTGGCTATCCAAGATGCGGGTCTCCAGTACCGTTGGGGCTTCCCCTTCTTTCTTCAGGTCACCAAAGATGGCAAAACGGTGACTCTCCGCACTAAGGATGATCTCCCAAATTTTTTGTCCTCTCTAGACCTGGACCCGGTGGACTTTCCTGACTGGAGGGGAACACCAGACTTTTCTGCTACCAGACTACCGCCACCTCAGTCGTGGCAAGCATCCAAGCGCAAGACTCGCAGACGAGATCGCAGACGACATCCTTCTGAATCCTCCATAGGCCCAGTCTCCTCAAGGGACTAACAGTGTGACTCGTTTTGAGGAGGGTCCACTCTCTAATTTGCCTTCCCTTTGATAACCAAGCCATAGACTCCTAGGTCATGCCTTGAGCACCTACAACAGGCTTTGGTGCCCCAATATCCTTTGTTTTTCGCCCACAAGAGGTATCCCCTCTTCTACCCCTCCCCCACTGCAACATGTTAGATGCGATGGGCGGGGCTGGAGGCCCCCCTCACCTACCCCCCTATGTTGGTCCACGTACCCCCCGTAGGCCACCCTTTTTTGGGATCTGATCCCCATAGGGATCGTGGGCTAGGACTGGGACCCCCCCCCTTTTAGGGGACGGGATCCCGAGCATGGCCCTTAGAGGTTTTCTATGTTCAGATGGCTCCGGCCACTCTGCTATGTTTGTGTTGTATTTTGTATTTGTCTCATGTGTTTTTTCTTCTTTTTTCCGTTTCCCCCCCCTCCTTTTCTCTTCCCTCTCCTTCTCTTTTCATTCAGGAGCGACCTGCCACTGTGTCACCCACACCGAGCGCGCCACCAATCTACGAGCTTCGACCATTTTACCTCTCCCTATGGCTAAGCTACAGGTAAGCTCATATAATGTCAGAGGTCTTTGCTCACCCCACAAGCGTAGTAAATTGTGGTGGGAGTTAAAGCGCCTGAAAACGCAGGTGGTCTTCCTTCAGGAGACCCACTTTACGCCGCAGTCCCTTCCTAAGCTACCTACTCATCTTTTTAATCAATGGTTCCTTAGCAACTCCCCTACACCTAAGTCTAGAGGGACGGCCATTGCTGTCCACAAATCTTGCCCCTTCCAACCCTCTGACAGTAAAATAGACCCCCTAGGTAGATATGTGTTTCTTAAGGGCAGTATTGCTGGCCAGATGTATACGTTTGTGACGATATGCACCCCAAATACAGACCAACTCACTTTCATTGACTCTACTTTGGATCGCCTGGCTGAATTTAGAGAAGGCTTCTTGATTCTTGGAGGTGACTTCAACATCAGCCCTGACCCTCTGCTCGACACGTCCCATGCGAGATCCCCACACTCCTATGTGTTCCTTAAACACTTCCGCAAGACGCTCCAATCCCATCTCCTAACAGACTGTTGGCGAGTTCTACACCCTTCGGACCGTGACTTCAGCTACTACTCTAAAGTACACGACATTTACACACGTATAGACCACATCTATGTAGATGTTAAGACTCTAGAACTCCTTCACACTGCGTCCATTGGCACCATCTCCATTTCAGACCACGCCCCGATAACGGTTGCCTTCACCCTACCTTCGGGCACACATCGGGCCTGGACGTGGAGGTTGAATGATAATCTGTTGGACGATGTGGTGGTGGTGAAGGAAGTGTCCGACACCTTGACCCATTACTTTAGTGAAAACGCGGGAGATGCTCTGACAGAGGGGGTGATCTGGGAAGCCCATAAGGCTGTGGTCCGAGGTGAGCTGATCTCTCAGGGATCCAGACTTAAAAAGGCTTGTGGGACAGAA
This sequence comes from Rana muscosa, assembly GCA_029206835.1. NCBI lineage: Eukaryota > Metazoa > Chordata > Amphibia > Anura > Ranidae > Rana > Rana muscosa. The sequence continues at coordinate 359,313,143 of CM055122.1, forward strand.
TTCTTGAGGGTGCACGCTGCCCTCCAGAGGGCTGAACTTCAACACAAGGCAAATGGGACATCTGAGGCGTTGAAGGCACTGACTGAATTGCGGGAACTATTCCTGCGCCTTCTTGACCGCCAAACCCATAAACAGTTTCGCTATATGGCCCACAAATACTATGAACATGGGAACAAATGCGGGCGGATGCTAGCGCGGGCCCTTAGGAAAAGACATGCCCTGACGTACATACAAAAACTGCGCTCCTCCTCAGGGGGAATGATGATGCAATCTTCTAAGATTGCCTCAGAGTTCCGAGATTATTATGCCACACTTTATCACTTAGACTCTGAGCTCCCTCCTACCACACATGAAGCTAGACAACAAGCGATCCGGGATTACCTTACCTCGGCCGGTCTCCCCCCCCCCTCACAGAGGACCAGTCCTTGGCCCTGGAGCTCCCGATCACAACGACCGAGCTTGGGGCAACGGTGGAGTCCTTGCCCAATGGGAAGAGTCCTGGCCCTGATGGGTTTACTAAGGCATATTACAAGACCTTTTTTTCTCAATTGGCGACCCCCATGTGCAAATACTTTAATTCTATAGCAGGGGGGAAAGACATCCCCTCTGAGGCCCTCTTGGCCCACATCACTGTGATTCCAAAGGAGGGCAAGGACCCCACTGTCCCCCAGAGCTACCGTCCCATTTCCCTCCTTAATTTAGACATAAAACTCCTGGCAAAAATACTAGCAAACAGACTTAAACACCTTATACCTGAGATTGTCCACCCAGACCAAACCGGCTTCATTACAGGCAGAGAGGCCAGAGATAACTCCCTCAGAGCTGTCCATCTCGTCCACTGGGCCCAGACCCGTCCGAACCCACAGCCATACATAATTCTCTCGACGGACGCAGAAAAGGCCTTTGACCGTGTAGACTGGTCTTATTTAACAGCAGTACTTAGGTCAATAGGGTTAGGCCCGCGGATGATGGCGTCGGTTCTGGCCCTGTATTCCACGCCTTGCGCACAGGTCAAAGTCAATGGGACCCTCTCTTCTCGGTTCCCTATTAGAAACGGCACGAGGCAGGGGTGTCCCCTGTCCCCCCTTTTGTTTGCTCTGGTGCTGGAGCCATTACTCCGCACAGTGCGTGCCAGCAAAGATATTAAAGGACTGCAGGTGGGGAACACAGAACATAAGCTCTCGGCATACGCCGATGATGTCCTCTTCCACCTTTCAGACCCCCTACTCTCGTTGCCCAACTTGATGAAGGAACTGAAACTCTTTGGGTTGATCTCTAACTTCAAGATCAATTTCGCGAAGTCGGAGATTCTTCCCATTTGCCTGCCCCCCCCACTTAGTCTCGAGTCTCAGAGCTGCCTTCCCCTTTACCTGGGCCACATCGTCTATACGCTACCTGGGTATACAACTTACAGACCGATTTGACACCCTATACGCCGTTAACTACCCCCCACTGCTGGCCTCGGTCAAGAGTGATCTCTCGCACTGGACGCGTACTGCCTTTACTTGGACGGGCCGGGTGAACATAATAACAATGAACGTGTTACCGCGCATACTCTTTTACCTACAAATGCTCCCAGTTCCGCTACCCAGACTTTTCTTTGACCGTCTATCTAGCATGCTATCTGACTTTATATGGAACGCGCGTAAACCCAGAATAGCCCTGAAGGTGCTACAGCGCCCAAAGCGGGGGGGCAGCTTGGGGGTCCCGGACATTAGGAGATACTACCGGGCTATAGCCCTGCAGAGGATCCTCAATTGGCGTTTCCACACTCACTCGAAACTCTGGGTCTCCCTAGAGAAGAGCATGGCGGGCAGGAATTTGTCCTATGCGCCATGGCTATCTCGGGAACATAGGGGGCTATCCGAGACGACCTCCCCACTGACGACTTAGGTGTTGTCGGTGTGGGACAAGATCAACCCACTGCTGAACTTGGCCCCCCCTATGTCCCCGCTGACCCCGTTGGGCGGTTTCCATTGGTTCCCCCCAGGTGAACAAATGGCCTTTTTTGGGCCATGGGTGGATGACGGAAACGCTAGTTGTGGCAAATTCATGAAAGACGGCAAACTCCTGAGTTTTGAGGCTCTCCAGGCCGGACATCAGGGCCCGCGAATGAATTTCAGGAAATACAGGCAACTACACCATTTCTTCGAGGTACATGGTCACACAATTAGAGACACATCGTCCCTCACCCAATTTGAGCGCCTTTTCATTGCAGAGACTCCTGCCCCTCACCTGGTGTCGGAACTGTACCGACTTCTAGACTCGACTGCTTCTCAGACCAGGCCCGCCTACATCCGGCGCTGGGAAACCGACCTAGGACACGTTCTTACGGACACACAACTGACTCACTTATACTACCTCACCCACTCGTCCTCCATTGACTCCAAGACTCAGGAGACCAACTTTAAATTGCTGTCCCGTTGGTACCGAGTACCGGCGGAGATGGCCCGCATTTACCCCGCTACATCCGAGCTCTGTTGGCGCGGCTGTGGACTCCGAGGTACGTTCCTCCACATATGGTGGGACTGTCCCCTAATTAAACCATTTTGGGAAGACTTACGAGACCAAATACAATTAGTAACAGGGATAGATGTTCCTTTTTCTCCAAAGCATTTCCTTCTGCATGTCCCCCCGATTTCACTCAGCCGATTCAAGAACAGTGTGCTGCCCCACCTGCTTAATGCAGCAAGGCGCCTGCTCCCAATATACTGGAAAAAGCCCAAAATTCCTACTCGGGCGGAGTGGATCGGTGGGGTGAATGCGGTGCGAGAGGCAGAGGACTGGATAGCGACTTGTCGAGGCTCCCGGGAACGGTTTGCCGACGTTTGGGCACCCTGGTCTGAATATGTTTCTGACCCTGACTGCGTACCCTCCAGTTTGGATATTGCCTTACTGGAATTGGCAGACCCCTCCCTTAAAACACACAGGTTACGGCGCGCCTAGAAGACAGAACGACACTCCCTCAGTAGGCCGCAGACATTGGCACTTGGCTATACAGATGGCGTGATCCTGGCGTGGCGTGCTCGGTGTGGATCTGAACGCAGCCCTTTCCTAGATCGCAGGTACGCCCCCCCTTCCTCTTCTTCTCTCCCCCCCCTCTTTTTTTTCCTTTTCCCCTCTGTTCCTTTCCTATTTTATCTTACAAGTTCTATGGTGGCTTTATTATTATACTGGTGTCGAGTCCAAATACCTAGTGTTTAGCTGTGGGAGAGTGTCGAAGCAGGAGTCCCTCGGTGCTCACGGGACCGACCCCTGCCTATACAGGGGCACTGGCGGCCCCGAGGGGGTACACTTCGACGCCTTTTGGTGCCCTTGGCGCGCAGGGAGGGTGGGGGGCGGTTTGATGGAGGCCTCTGGGCCCCCCCCTGCCCTGGTCGCGGGCCACGGTGCCATACATGTAGTACATTTCGGGAAACAGCCCCCTGGCTCGTAGCCGGGGACAGGGCTGTACATGGGCAGGTCAAGAAGCTATATATTTTGCCCACACCCCCACAGCTATTTTCTATGCCAAGGTCCCCTTTGGGCCCCCATAATGCTTGTCGACCCAGTAGACACAGGGAACATCCCATTAGGTATCTGTCACCATGGCTTTGTAATTGTATATATATTCCCCTGTTCAACCTATGTTTTCGTACCGCTCTTGCTATCGCGACCCTGCGAGGTCGGTGTTTTCTATTTTAACCACCATCTGTTGAACATGTCCTGTTATCTGTCATTTTTTTGAAACCAATAAAATACTGATTATAAAAAAAAAAAAAAAAATGTGTTCAGGGTAATCTCCAAGCTCATTGAGACGGAGGAAACAACCTGGTCAGATCTCGTAATCTATTGAACCATTGGAGGTTCACCCCAACAGAAGGGATGTATATTCAGTTATGAGGTAACTAAAACTGATAGTTTCACAGGAAAAATGTTGTTACTTAAATTTAAATATAGCTATGCCTAGAAATCAGGATATGTAAAAATGTTGGATAGGCAGCAAACTACATCCTAGCACAGCACGTATCCCTCTTATGGCTGTACCCTTGAATTTCACCCCTTTTCTGAATGGAACACCTCCCATTACCCTCACTAAAGTGCCAATAACATTAAGAAACAACACCATCACTTTTCCAGCCATGGGCAGAAGTCACTTCCCTGATTGGTGTTTTAGATTGGGAAATTCATCGAAGGGTGGAGAGGTATGTAGCCATACTAAAGTTAACTTCTCCATGACCCCAGACTTCTCCACACCTTTTACCACCACAGACTGTAATTTAAATAACACCCTATACACTCTTATGAGCAATACTAATGCTGACACTGAGATGGGAAAGTTGCTTTCAATCCCAGCTCCTGGAGGTCTTTCTATTGATACACAACAAATTCTCAGTACTCAGCCACTAGCCTTGGGAAACAGTACATACATCTGTTGTGGGAAAACATGTCATCCATGGATTCCCATGGACCCTCAGGGATGGTGTTACCTTGCATTACTGATCCCAATAATGGGTGTATTTGGGGACAATAAGGGAGGACACCTACTGAAGGCCAGCATACACCCCAGGTACCCTCTCAAGCACCGCCACAAGAGAGATTTGTTTTTAGAGAAAGACATGGCCTGGGCATGGTTCCCCTCAGGGACAGGATGGGGAATTGATATGATGAAAAGGCTGAATAACTACTCGAAAATATTAGACGAGATATTAGACAAGAATTCTGATGACATTTCAAAACTAAACTTAGAGACAAGGGCTATCAGAAAACAGCTAGAACTCCATGATCTAGCAATAGAAAGTATAAGTGCGGCACCCACTGGCCTGTGCAAAATAACTGACTATGAATGTTGCACTTGGATACACAACACTAGTGTAGAGGTACCCGATTATTATGAGATCATTGTACAGCACAGGAAAGAGGTACCGTATATACTCGAGTATAAACTGAGTTTTTCAGCCCTTTTTTTAGGGTGAAAATGCCCCCTCAGCTTATACTCGAGTCAGTGTACCTGAACGGTGCAACGCTCCTCCGCATGGCAGCAGCCACTACTATAGGCCACAGCTTCAGCCTAGTCTTTCGATCCGGCGGCCATCTTGCTCCTCCCGGCCTCTCCACCAGCACTGTATCCCGGCCTCCCTGGTGTCTGGCTCCTTCATCTTGCTCCTCACGGCCTCTCCACCAGCACTGTATCCCGGCCTCCCTGGTGTCTGGCTCCTTCACAGCATGCAGATCCTGCTCCACAGGCTTCCAACCTGGCGGGGGTCTGAACGGAGCGGTGCCCTCCCGAACGGCGGCAGCCCCAAATCCAGACCGCGGCTTGGGCCTAGTCCCGGGCTCCGGAGGCCATCTTGGTACTCCCAGCCTCTCCACCAGCGCTGCATCCCTCCTTTCCTGGCTTCTGCACTCAGGAGTACGGACGCTTCCTGCATTCTCCAGGTGAGTGGCGCACAGTGAGGTTGCAATGGGCACAGTGAGGTTGCAATGGGCACAGTGAGGCTGCAATGGGCACAGTGAGGCATGCAAATGGGCACAGTGAAGCTGCAAATGGGCATTGTTGACCCTCTTTTCCGCTTACAGTAGCTGCTGCATTCTCACCCTAGGCTTATACTTGAGTCAATAAGTTTTCCCAGTTTTTGGTGGTAAAATAAGGTACCTCGGCTTATACTCGGGTCGGCTTATACTCAAGTATATACGATAGATAAGCTACAGGTTGAAGCAAGGGATCTAGCTAAGACATAGACTCCAATTTTGTGGTATTGACTGCACGTTTTCGTCATGGAGGGGCTCTAATCAAATTAGGGACCTGTTCCAGAGAGAAACAAGATGGACGTTTCTTATAAAGACCCAAGAGGGTTAAATATTGAACTAGACCTGAATTGTTTCATTAATAACTTTTAATGTAGCGACTTTAATTTAATATAGCTGATTGGCCTTAATAGAAAACTCTCATATATGTGTTAATTTTCACTGCTGCTAATAGCCGGGATTTTAATTTGAGCATATTCATTTTTGAATTCATATGTATACTCTAGCCACTTAATAAGTTTAGACTACAGTTGCAAAAAAAAGTATGTGAACCCTTTTGGAATGATATGGATTTCTGCACAAATTGGTCATAAAATGTGATCTGATCTTCATCTAAGTCACAATAAAAAATGGCAGTCTGCTTAAACTAATAACACACAAAGAATTAAATGTTACCATGTTTTTATTGAACACACCATGTAAACATTCACAGTGCAGGTGGAAAAAGTATGTGAACCCCTAGACTAATGAGATCTCCAAGAGCTAATTGGAGTGAGGTGTCAGCCAACTGGAGTCCAATAAATGAGATGAGATTGGAGGCGTTGGTTACAGCTGCCCTGCCCTATAAAAAACACACACCAGTTCTGAGTTTGCTTTTCACAAGAAGCATTGCCTGATGTGAATGATGCCTCACACAAAAGAGCTCTCAGAAGACCTACGATTAAGAATTGTTGACTTGCATAAATCTGGAAAGGGTTATAAAAGTATCTCCAAAAGCCTTGCTTTTCATCAGTCCACGGTAAGACAAATTGTCTATAAATGGAGAAAGTTCAGCACTGCTGCTACTCTCCCTAGGAGTGGGCGTCCTGTAAAGATGACTGCAAGAGCACAGCGCAGACTGCTCAATGAGGTGAAGAAGAATCCTAGAGTGTCAGCTAAAGACTTACAAAAGTCTCTGGCATATGCTAACATCCCTGTTAGTGAATCTACGATATGTAAAACACTAAACAAGAATGGATTTCATGGGAGGATACCACAGAGAAAGCCACTGCTGCCCAAAAAAAACATTGCTTTTTTAAGATCAGATCACATTTTATGACCAATTTGTGCAGAAATCCATATCATTCCAAAAGGGTTCACATACTTTTTTTTTTGCAACTGTATTTGCTATGTGTTGGAAATATCTTATAAATGGACAACTTTGTGTAAAAAAAATGCGTTTTCATATTTTTTTCCACATTTTTCAAAAGCTTCTGGAAAAAAAATAATCGTTCAAAAGACTCATTATGCCTCATAGATTATACATTGGGGTGTTTTCTTTCCAAAAAGGGGTCATTTTGTGGGCAATTTCATTGTCCTGGTGCTCCAGGGCCTTCAAAAGTGTAATAGGTGGTTGAGAAATGAGATGTGCAATTTATGCTCGTTAGAATGCCTGATGTTGCTACTTCAATGTTGGGCCTTTGTATGAGGCCAGGCTGTGTAAAAGTCTCACACATGTGGTATCGCCATACTCTGGAGGAGTAGCAGAATGTATTTTGGGGTGTAATTAGTTGTATTCATATGCTCTGTGAGAGAAATAACCAGTTAATATGACAACTTTGTAAAAAAAATAAATAAAAAAAATATGCTATTTTGCAAAAAGATTTGGGAAAAAATTACAACTTAAAAAAACTCACCATGCTACTTACTTAATACCTTGGAATGTCTATTTTCTAAAAAGGGGTCATTTGGGGGGTATTTGTACTTTTCTGACTTGTTAGTGTCTCAAGAAATGAGATAGGCCGTCAGTACTTCAGGTGTGATCAGATTGATAAATTTTCAGGGATTGGCACCATAGTTTGTAGACTCTATAACTTTCACAAAGACCAAATAATATACACTAATTTGGGTTATTTTTACCAAAGATATGTAGCAGTATAAATTTTGGCCAAAATTTATGAAGAAAAATTACAAATTTGCGAAATTTTATGACTGAAACAAAGAAAAAGACGATTACTGCTTTTTCCACCGGTCTTTCTCCTTCTTCCTCCAGCTTCTTCTTCTCTCGCTATATCTTCTGTTCTTCTTCCTCCAGCGCTGCTCCTGCTGAAGATTAAAAAGACGAACCTCCTCCGATGTTGCAATGGGGCGGATGACATCATTCCGAGACCCCGCCCCTTGTGACTTCACCGCCGGGGCATTATGGGTCCGTGATGTCACAAGGGGGTGGGGTCTCCATATGACGTCTTTCGGTGGACATGCCCCATAGTTATATATGAAATGTGCGCTATGGAAGTGGACAGATCGGCTGGCCGCAGCGTCGGAGGGTTGTTTTTTTATGTTCAGCAGGAGCGGTGGTGGAGGAAGAAGACCAGAAGAAGACTGGAAGAGGAAGAAGACCGGAGGAAGAAGAAGACCGGAGGAAGAAGCGGTGAAGGAGAAGACGGAGGAAGACCGGAGGAAGAAGGAGAAGACCAGGAGAAGAAGCGGGGAAGAATACATTTTTAATAAAGGAATTGTCAAAAACTGGCTATTGTCTTTTGTCACACTACACTACTTTTTTTGGTGAATGGGTAGGGGTACGATGTATTGAATAATTGCATACCATTGCATGCATTTGAAGAGTTAAAATTATGGAATAAACCAAACTAATGTGCATTGGCTAATTATGCTGCTGAGTACAATGCACGTTTTCAGGAGGTGATACCATCGGTGGGATTTGAACCCACACTTTGGAGCTGAGCACAATTATACATAGAAAATAAAATTACTAATGTTTGATCATTTTCATTCTATACAATAATGTTTTGCATTTGAGGCATTAATATTATGGTACCATTCATACTCATGTGGCATTCGGTATTAGGCATTCGCCTATTGTCAGCATATGCTTCTGATTAAGATGTAAGCTTTGCGGTTTTTATTTTATACACAGTATATAGCTGGTTGCTAAGCAAGGGGCCGGAAAGTCATCTGCCGCTTCCTTAACAACCGATAAATCCTCAGCTGTCAGCAGGGTGAATGTAAAAAAACAAAAACTTGCCCAAAAAAAGCATGAAAAAAACGGCGTAGGTCCCCCCAGGTCCATACTAGGCCCTTCGGGTCTTGTATGGATTTGGAGGGGACCCTCCACACGCCAACATTTAAAAAAAAAAACTCCACCCCAAAATGTTCAAAAACAAATTGGCATGGGGTCTCCCCCAAAATCCATACCAGACCCTTATCCGAGCATGCAGCCTGGAGGTCAGGATATGGGGGGGATGAGCGAGCCCCCCCCTGAACCGTACCAGGCCACATGCCCTTAACATGGGGGAGGAAGCTTTGGGGTCCCCCAAAACACCTTGTCCCCATGTTGATGGGGACAAGGGCCTCTTTCCGACAACCCTGACCGGTGGTTGTCGGGGTCTGCGGGCGGGGGGCTAATCAGAATCTGGAATCTGCAATGGTATTGTTTGTGGTTTGTAAAGAGAAAATGACAGAGAAACATATATTTTACCAAAACATGAAAACATTCCACATTCTAGCATTCTTAAAAACAAAATAGATGAAGAAGCAGCAACATTGTTGCAATGACAATTTCTTTGAGAGAAAGATACATTTCATCTCAACATGAAAAGGATTTATTTGGGGAAGTTACAATTGTACCATTAGAATCAATGGCTGAAAGTTGCATTGGGCTACATAACTCACATTTTCACTCCCAAAAAACCCTCTTTAGCCCAGCGCTCATTTTGGTATTTACTAGGGTTGTCCCGATACCAAGCATTTGCGCGAGTACTTGTACTCGCGCAAATGCTCCCGATGCCCAGTCCGATACTTTTTTTTTTTTTCTCAGAGCGGGGGGTGGAGAGCAGGGCGGAGACCGGGGCGGAGAGTGTGCGGCGGGGGGCGGAGAGTGTGCGGCGCGGGACGGAGAGCAGGGCGGAGAGCGTGGCGGGGCGGAGACCAGGGCCGAGAGCGGGACGGAGAGTGTCCGGCAGGGGGCGGAGACCAGGGCGGAGAGCGGGGCGGGGGGCGGAGACCAAGACGGAGAGCGTGGCAGAGACCAGAGCGGAGAGCAGAGCGGGTCTTCAGGCGGGTAAGTAAAATTAATCTGATCCAATTGCCTTGCCTGTCTGCTGCTCAAATGCTACCTGTTCCCCCTTCACTTCCATGCCGCTGTTCCCCCTTCACCTCCATGCCGCCGTCCCCCTCCGTGCTGCCGCCCCCTCCGTGCCCCTCCTCCACCCCCTTGGTATCTCAGGATGGAGAGCGGAGGTAGGAGCTGATAAATCCGGCTCCTTACTTGTCTGAATGTACCGAGTCATCACTGACTCTGTCCATTCACATAACTGAAACATCGTAAACTGTGTTTACAATGTTTCAGTTTATGAATGGAGAGGAGCCGCTGTCTTCTCTCCATTCATTTTCAGCGCAGTGAGGCTGCTGAGAGAGGGACTGGGGAATATGTGTCCCTAGTCCCTTTCCCTGTCTCAAAGGGGAGATGTCAGAGGTCTGTTAAGACCCCTGATATCTCACCAAAGCCCCCCACAACAGGGCTGATAAAAAAAAAAAGAATAAAATAAAAATGAATTGTAAATAAAAGAAAAGAAAAGAAAACACACACACTGACACTGTCCACCCCCCCCCCCCCCCCCCACCCCCTTAAAAAAATAAAGCATTGTAAAAAATAAATAAATAAAATAAATAGTAAAAAAAAAAAAAAAATACTGACACATGAGATTAAAAAAAAGTATCGGTATTCGGTATCGGCGAGTACTTGAAAAAAAGTATCGGTACTTGTACTCGGTCTTAAAAAAGTGGTATCGGGACAACCCTAGTATTTACTATAACTCTTGGTAAAAAAGCCATGGGAGTTAAAATGAGAGTAGTTTGCAGGTCTGAGCATGCTCAGTTGTGTTGGCACCTAGTTGTAAAGAGATGGGGAATGTATCTTTTCTCAGACCTTTAAAGATATTTCAGTGTAGAAATCAGTTTTTTCACACAGTTTAAAAGCAGATTATCTTCAAACAATATACCGCATATTTCAGTATCATTTAGGCAATAATATCATGCTCTAAATATTAATTCCATGTGCAATAGTCGTAGTCCTAACAAGAGGGTTTGGGCGCTATTTGTTTTCTGAGAGTATTTTTGCACCAGCGCTATAGTGAATACCGTTTTAGTGCTAATTAGCATGCAGCGCTATAGTAAATGACCCCCAGTATCTCACAAAAGTAAGTACATCCCTCCCATTTTTGTGAATATTTTATTATATCTTTTCATGTGAATACACTGAAGAATCACTTTGCTACAATGTAAAGTAATGAGCTTGTATACCAGTCTAAATTTGATGTCCCCTCAAAATAACTCAACACACACCACTAATGTATAAACCACTGGCAACAAAAATGAGTACACACCTAAGTTAAAATAATATCCAAATTGGGCCCAATTAGCCATTTTCCCTCCCCGGTGTCATGTGACTTATTCGTGTTACAAGGTCTCAGGTGTGAATGAGGAGCAGGTGTGTTAAATTTGGTGTTATCGTTCTCACTCTCTCACACTGGTCACTGGAAGATCAACATGGCACCTCATGGCAAAAAACTCTCTGAGGATCTAAAAAAAGAATTGTTGCTCTACATAAAGATGGTCTAGGCTATAAGAAGATTGCCGAGACCCTGAAACTGAGCTGCAGCACAGTGGCCAAGACCATATAGCGGTTTAACAGGACAGATTCCACTCAGAACAGGCCTCGCCATGGTCGACCAAAGAAGTTGAGTGCACATGCTCAGCATCATATACAGAGGTTGTCTTTGGGAAATAGACGTATGAGTGCTGCCAGCATTGCTGCAGAGGTTGAAGGGGTGGGGGGTCAGCCTGTCAGTGCTCAGACCATATACCTCACACTGCATCAAATTGGTCTGCATTGCTGTCGTCCCAAAAGGAAGTCTCTTCTAAAGATGATGCACAAGAAAGCCTGCAAACAGTTTGCTGAAGACAAGCAGACTAAGGACATGGATTACTGGAACCATGTCCTGTGGTCTGATGAGACCAAGAAAAACGTATTAGGTTCAGATGGTGTCAAGCGTGTGGGGCGGCAGCCGGGTAGGGAGTACAAAGACAAGTGTGTCTTGCCTACAGTCAAGCATGGTGGTGGGAGTGTCATGGTCTGGGGCTGCATGAGTGCCGCTGGCACTGGGGAGCTACAGGTCATTGAGGGAACCATGAATGCCAACATGTACTGTGACATACTGAAGAAGAGCATGATCCCCTCCCTTTGGAGACTGGGCCGCAGTCCAACATGATTATGAGACCCCAAATACACCTCCAAGATGACCACTGCCTTGCTAAAGAAGCTGAGGGTAAAGGTGATGGACTGGCCAAGCATGTCTCCAGACCTAAAACCTATTGAGCATCTGTGGGGCATCCTCAAACAGAAGGTGGAGGAGCTCTGTGATGTTGTCATGGAGGAGTGGAAGAGGACTCCAGTGGCAATCTGTGAAGCTCTGGTGAACTCCATGCTCAAGAGGATTAAGGCAGTGCTGGAAAATAATGGTGGCCACACAAAATATTGACACTTTGGGCCCAATTACGAAATTTTCACTTAGGGGTGTACTCACTTTTGTTGCCAGAAGTTTAGACATTAACCACTTCCCGCCCGGCCTATAGGAAAATGACGGCCGGGCAGTGGTTGCATTATCCTGACTGGAAGTCCATCGCCGTCCTGCAGGATAATGCCTAGCGTGCGCCCGCGGGGGTGCGCAGCGCGGTGATCGGGGACGGCGTGTGTCCCTCGGACACATCGCTTCCCTGATCACGGTAAACAGCCAATTTCATTGGCTGTTTACCATGTGATCAGCTGTGTCACAGTCACAGCCGATCACGTGTCACAACAAACTCGACGGCGCGCTCCGTGTGCGCCGCCAGAGGCTTGCAGAGCGGGGATCGGGGAAGGTGAGTGTCCCTTGGACACAGCGCGTCCCCGATCAGGGTAAACAGCCAATGAAATTGGCTGTTTACCACGTGACCAGCTGTGTCCGATCACAGCCGGTCACAAATGTAAACACAGAGCAGCAGTTACTACCTGATCCCTGCTCTCTCCTCACACAACGATCTGTGAGGAGAGAGCAGGGATCAGTAAGTGAGAGATCAGTGTAGTTTGTCTATAGTACTGTGCACAACACGCCCCCCCCAATAAAGAGGACCTGTCACACAGCCCAGCACATCAATCAGCCCATCTGTCAATCAGCCCAGCCCATCTGTCAATCAATCAATCAATGAGCCCACCTGTCAATCAATCAATCAGCCCATCTGTCAATCAATCGGCCCATCTGTCAATCATCTGTCACAGGCCCACCTCCATCAGTACCGCCATTGGTACCGCCACACAGGCTACCAGTACCGCCATCGGTACCACTACCAGTACCGCCATCGTTACCACCACCAGTACTGCCACTAGTACCGCCATCAGGCCCAGCATCTATACTGACACACATGCCCGCTATCAGTATCGCCACTAGTGCCGCCATCGGTACCACCACCCGTACCACCGTCGGTAGCGCCACCACCACCTGTACCACCACCTGTACCGCCATCGGTACCACCACCACCCGTACCGCCACCTGTACCGCCATTGGTACCGCCACCACCACCACATGTACCGCCATCGGTACCACCACCACCTGTACCGCCATCGGTACCACCATCACCCGTACCGCCACCTGTACCACCACCACCACCCATACCGCCATCAGTACCACCACCACCTGTACCGCCAATGGTACCACCACCACCCATACCGCCATCGGTACCACCACACAGGCCAACCACTAATACCTCCATCGGTACCACCAGATGTACCATTACACAGTCCCACCAATAAGCACTGCCATAATGTCCCTGAGGAGGCATATGCCATTCTTGCCATGTCAGATGATGAGAGCAGCGGGGAGCTCCCATTATTCGATTCTGGTTCGGAATACGAGCCAGTGGAGGATAGTGGCTCAGAGTCTGAGTCCCCGGAGGAAACCGTCCCTCCCAAAAGAATGCGATCAGGACCAAGATCAGGACCAAGATCAGGAGATCTGCCCACTACCAGCAGCGCCATACCCCAGGAAGAGGAGCCCAGTACAAGTAATGGAAATACACGCCCAACCCGAAGAATCCAGCCCCAGTCCTACCTTCCCGATGCCCTGGCAAACCCCTTATGGTTGCCTGCCAACTCAGGATCTGCGATCATCCCCCCTTTCACTGCACAGCTAGGTGTGCAGCCCGACACTACAAATTTTTCTCAATTTGATTATTTTTGTTTATTTTTCCCACAAGATTTGCTGCAGAATAAAGTGGATCAAACTAATCTCTAAGCATCCCAATTTATTGCTGCCAACCCCAATTCTTCCTACGCCCGCATGTTCCAGTGGCGGCGTCTAACACTGGACGAATTTAAATTGTTTTTGGGCCTTACGTTCAATATAGGGCTTACAAAAAAGAACGAAGTCCATGCATATTGGTCCAAACGCCCCATCCAACACATGCCCATATATTCCGCTGTCATGTCCAGGACAAGATACGACATGATTATGCATTTTCTCCACTTTAATGACAATTCACAGTGCCCTCCCCGAGATCATCCCAAATACGACAAATTGTACAAGATACGCCCCCTAATCAATGCCTTTTCCCAGCGATTTCAAGAAGTTTTCATCCCAGACCAAAAAATTTGTGTGGACGAGTCCCTCATACATTTCACTGGCCGACTGCACTTCAAGCAGTATATACCAAGCAAGAGAGCCAGGTATGGGTTAAAATTAAATAAATTATGCGATCGAGCCACTGGATACGTCTTCACATTCAGGATCTATGAAGGCAAAGACTCCTAGCTCCAGCCCTGTGATTGCCCCATATATATTGGAACCAGTGGGAAAATTGTCTGGGAGTTGGCATACCCCCTGTTCGGAAAAGGTTACCATTTATATGTTGACAATTACTATACCAGCCTGCCCCTTTTTCGCCACCTTTACAGTAAGCAAACCCCCGGCCTGCGGTACCTTAAAAAATAAACGGAAGGGATTCCCACAAAAATGCAACCTGGAGAAACGGCATTCATGAGGAACGAGGAGGTGTTGGCCATGAAGTGGAGGGACAAGAAAGATGTCCACATCCTCTCTACGATCCACAATGACACCGTGGTGGAGATTCAAAGAAGACGCGGCCCCATTGTAAAGCCGAATGTGTCCACGACTGCAATTTGTACATGGGGGGGGGGGGTGGCTTTATTTAAACGACCAGATGCTACAGCCCTACTTATCAACAAGAAATTCCCGTTATTGGCACAAAAAAGTTAAGTTACATCTGTTTCACATGGCCCTTTTTCATTCGTTTGTCTGCTACCAAAAAGCAACTCAAAATCAACAACTCCCCTACCTCCATTATATCGAAGATATTATCGATGCCCTCATTTACCAACAAGATCCCGCCCCAGGAAGCATTCGCTCTGATAGCGTGAGTCGGCTGCATGAGCGACACTATCCCTTTAGCATCCCCCCCACAGAATCTGGAAGAAGACGCCAAAAGAAATGCCGTGAATGCAGCAGAGGAGGAGTAAGAAGAGACACCACCTATTATTATCCCGATTGTCCCTCCCAACCTGGCCTGTGCATCGGAAATTGCTTCAAACATTATCATACATCCATTAGTTCCCCTTATTATTAATAGACTGCCATTTCCCCATTTGCCTGCTACCATGTTACTACCTTCCATGTTATTTAACTGACCCTGGCCTGTTTACCGACGATGCCTCTGCCTGCCGATTTAAACCACGTTTCTGACTTCCACGTGTACCGACCTTGGCCTGTTAATCTACCATGTTTTTGCCTGCCACTTGGACTGATCTTTTGGCCATCTACTTTTAGTACACAGGGGTCTCACATATGTGAGGGGCTTCAGAATAGCGTTCTGAGTAGAGAAAAACTGTTTTTCATTTTCTGTGCTCCCAGAACAGGGTCTGGTTGCCCGGAGGCTTCAAAGCGATTTGGGTGGGAGAATCCTCTACCCCTGTCCCCCTGGCCCTAAGCTTGATGGTCCTTCCTGCTGCCTGGACCAATACTTTGGCTGTGCTGACCATATTACTGCCTGTAATGACCCATGACATTATGGACCATGTTTCTTCCTGCTGCTTGGACCAATAATTTGGCTGTGTTGACCATATATCTGCCTGCTGCCTCTACTGACTTTGGACAGTATTTCTGCCGGGACACCTCTGCCTGCTACCTGGACCTGTGCTTTGGCTGTGCTCTGGCTGTGCTGACAGTATCTCTGCCTGTACGAACTATGGACAGTATTCCTGCCTGCTGCCTGAATGATTGCTTTTGCTGTCGCTGACCTCATCCCTGCCTGCTGCCTGGACCCATGCTCTCCTCTGTGGACCACTGCACTTCTAAAACCACAGGTAATCTTTTGTTATTTGGTATGTACCTGCTATGTGTTAGATATATGAAGGGCCTTCAAAAATGTGATCGGTAGTAAGAAAATGATATGTGCAATTAATGCTGCTAGAATGCCTGGAGGTGCTACTTGGATGTTGGGCCTCTGTATGTGGCCAGGCTGTGTAAAAGTCTCAAACATGTGGTATCGCCATACTCAGGAGGAATAGCAGAATGCATTTTGGGGTGTCATTTTTGCTATGTACATGCTATGTGTTAGAAATATCTTATAAATGGTCAACTTTGTGTAAAAAAAATGCATTTTAATTTTTTCCCACATTTTCCAAAACCTTCTGGAAAAAAATGAACCGTTCAAAAGACTTATTATGCCTCATAGATTATACGTTGGGGTGTGTGCTTTCCAAAATGGGGTCATTTTGTGAAAAATTCCATTGTCCTGGTGCTCCAAGGCCTTCAAAATTGTAATAGGTGGTTGAGAAAGGATATGTGCAATTTATGCTGGTAGAACGCCTGAAAGTGCTACTTCAATGTTGGGCCTCTGTATGTGGCCAGGCTGTGTAAAAGTCTCACACATGTGGTATCACTATACTCAGGAGGAGTAGCAGAATGTATTTTGGGGTGTAGTTGCAATTATGCATATGCTGTGTGAGAGAAATAACCTGTTAATATGACCAGTTTGTGTAAAAAAATAAAAATAATCCTAATTTTCCCAAGAATTGTGGGAAAAAAATACAACTTCAAAAAACTCACCATGCCTCTTAGTAAATACCTTGGACTGTCTACTTTCCAAAAAAGGAGCAATTTTGGGTTATTTGTACTTTCCTGGCTTGTTAGTGTCTCAAGAAATTAGATAGGCCTTCAGTACAACAGGCGTGATCAGATGTGATCAATTTTCAGTGATTGGCACCATAGTTTGTAGACTCTATAACTTTCACAAAGACCAAATAATATACACTAATTTGGGTTATTTTTACCAAAGACATGTAGCAGTATAAATTTTGGCACAAATTTATGAAGAAAAATTACTTATTTGCAAAATTTTACAATAGAAACTAAAAAAAAGTGTTTTTTTTTTAATTCCGCAGTTTTTTTGCTTAAATCGCAAAAAATAAAAAACCCAGTGCCGATTAAATACCACCAAAAGGAAGCTCTATTCGTGAGAAGGAAATTATAAAAAATGTGTTTGGATACAGTGTAGCATGACTGAGTAATTGTCATTCAAATTGTGAGAGCGCTGAAAGCTGAAAATTGGTCTGGGCGGGAAGGTGCATAAGTGCCTGGTATAGAAGTGGTTAATGGCTGTGTGTTGAGTTATTTTGAGGGGACAAAATATTTACACTGTTATACAAGCTGTACACTTACTACTTTACATTGTAGCAAAGTGTCATTTCTTCAGTGTTGTCACATGAAAAAATATAATAAAATATTTATAGAAATGTGAGGTGTGTACTCACTTTTGTGACATATATCAATATCAATATCTCACACAGGGTCCTGATGATTTGCAATATGGAGATTGTGAGTGACTTTATATTATATAAATGTCTTTAGCTTGTGAAATTGTTACAGAAAAAATAATTCCTTTCTGTGAAGGAGACGTCTCGCTCTGTGTTCATCTTTGTCAGAGCCAAGAAAATTAATGGTCACTGGATAACTAGCCTTGCTGTCGTTAGTATCCATAAGTTCATCTAAATATACCTAGTGCCTTCACACTCCACCTTTGTGTAAACATCAGGCAAGTTTGTTTAGTACCTTAGGTGTGTGTGCATATCATAAACCATTGTTTCTATCCCCAGTTCTGTAAGCAGGCTTGTTTACAGACCTTCAGAAAATTGAGAACAAAAACAGAATGTCACAGGTTGAAAACTTGGATGACTTGTCCTTAAAGCAGAGTCCCACCCACTTTGTTAACTTAACGACTTCCATACTGGGCACTTAAACACCTTCCTGCCCAGACCAATTTTCAGCTTTCTGCGCTGTTGCACTTTGAATGACAATTGTGCGGTCATGGTACACTGTACTAAATTTTTATCATTTTGTTCCCACAAATAGAGCTTTCTTTTGGTGGTATTTGATCACCTCTGCGATTTTTATTTTCTGCTAAAAAATAAAAAAAAGACCGAAAATTTTGAAAAAAAAAAGTATTTTTTTGGTTTCAGTTACAAAACTTTGTAAATAAGTTAGTTTTCTCCTTCACTGATGGGCACTGATGGGGCTGCACTGACGGGCACGGATAAGGCGGCACGGATGGGCACCGATGAGGTGGCACGGATGGGCAACGATCGGCGGCACGGATGGGCAACAATCGGCGGCACGGATGGGCAACGATCGGCGGCACAGATGGGCAACGATCGGCGGCACGGGTGGGCACAGATAGGCGGCACAGGTGGGCACAGATAGGCGGCACGGGTGGGCACAGATAGGCGGCACAGGTGGGTACTGATGGGCACGGATAGGCGGCATGGATGGGCACTGATAGGTGGCACAGGTGGGCACTGATAGGTGGCATGGGTGGGCACTGATAGGTGGCATGGGTGCCAAACAATAATGCCTGCCAATCAGTGGTGCCCATTGTGGGCACTGATTGGCATCCATTGTGGCACTGATTGGCATCCATTATCCCTGGTGGTCTAGGGTGGCATACCTTATATACCTTTATGGTGTGCTTCCCTGGTGGTCTAGTGGCATCCCTGGTGGTCTAGTGGCATCCCTGGTGGTCCAGTGGGCATCCTCGGGGGGGGCTGTGCTGATAATCGATCAGCACAAACCCCCCCTGTCAGAGGAGCAGCCGATCGGCTCTCCTGTACTCGCGTCTGACAGACGCGAGTGAGGAAAAGCCGATGACCGGCTTTTCCTGTTTACACTGTGATCAGCCGTGATTGGACACGGCTGATCACGTGGTAAAGAGTCTCCGTCGGAGACTCTTTACCTAGATCAGTGTTGCGGGGTGTCAGACTGACACCCCGCAGCAACGATCGCCGCGATGCGCGCCCCCGGGGGCGCGCAGCGGCTCAAAATGACGTCCTGTCAGGATTTTGCAACTACTTTGCCGACGTCAATCCGCTATAGGGCGGGCGGCAAGTGGTTAATCATATTTAATATATCAGTGGCAATAGTTTCTTCATTGATCTTTTTTTTTTTCAATCAGCTTACCATGTTTCTAAGCTGTTACATTTTACTTCCTCCTTCTCCCGCCCGCGGATAATCACGTAATTTCCTGTGGCGCACTGTCTCCTGGGAGCTTGTTGTCATAATTCCGAGGAGTCAGTGTGGATCGCCGCCGCTCATCATCACGAGATTCCAAAACCAGAAGTGACGCGATGACCGAAGTGACGCGATACAAGGCGTTGCAGAACACCACTTTAAAAGTGGGCAACCAGTGCATAGTTACCATTGTTACTACAGCGCCGGTACACGAGGCAAACGCGGCTTGTTTACACACACAGAAAAGCATTATATATATATTTTTTTAAATGTTAGGCATTACCGTATATAATATATTTTTTATTATATTGTGTGTTAGATTTTTTATATTTTTCTAAAATTAAATTTGTGTTTATTGTGTGATTTAAGATTTTTTTGTTAATTATTTATATATATATATTTTTTATTATTTGTATATGGTATGTGTAGTTATACAGTACATGTAATTGATTTTTTTTATGTGTGTAGCACTTACCCCCATTTAAGGGACCGGCTGGTTTTGTTGGGTCTGCAAACTACCTTTTAAAGCCCTGTACACACGATCGGATTTCCTAAGGATTCTAATCCGATGGATTTTTCCATCGGAAATCCTATGAAGCTGACTTCCATCAGTCTTGCCTACACACATCAGTCAAAAATCCGACCGTCCCAAACGCCGTGACGTAAAACACTCCGACAAGCTGAGAAAAATTAAGTTCAATGCTTCTGAGCATGCGTCGACTTGATTCTGAGCATGCGTGGGTTTTTTGTCCAATGGAGTTCCACACAGACGATTTTGCTATCGTTTTTTTTTTCCCATCGGATAAATTTAAAACATGTTCTATTTTTTCTCACAGATGGAAAAAAGACCGATGGGGCCCATACACGATTGGTTTGTCCGATGAGAAAAGTCCATCGGACTGTTTTCATTGGTAAAACCGATCGTGTGTACACGGCATAAGGCTTCCGTTGTCAGGGTATGGAAAGTCTCCAGAAAGGCCAATGTCCACACAAATGTAAAACCCGAACAGTCAGGCTTTATTTACTTTGCTGAGGAAACTTGAGAGGAAAGTAGGATACGAGAGAAAAAAACATAGGGGACGCAGCACTGACGTCACAATCGTCGCCACTCAAGCCTGAGTGGGTATTGCTCACCCGGATAGTCCCGTTTAGTGGTCTTAGCAGCCGGGATGAAGCAGGAATCAATATTTCTCTTGAGAACTAGGGACACGATCAGGAATCCTCTGCCACAGGATTATCAAAAGTTCCGAACCTCCCAGCCAAGTAATAGTGAGAGTACCTTTATGCCAGATTGGCGTATTGCAGGGTTTGTAATAATGGATCCCTCCTTAGGTGAGCTCCAGGACTTCTCCCAAGACAGCAGTACCTTCGCTAGTCTCCTCTGGGGCAGATCCTCCCCTGGTCTCCTTGCCTAAATGTGTTCTTCCCACATGGTAGATAGCTCAGGATCCCTTCCAAAGGTATAGGCCTCAGCCAGCAGAGCTGGGCCTACCAGGTAGTGATGCAGCCTCAGGCTGAAAGTGCTCGGGGCCAGAACACACACGCACCTCGTGCCATGCAGGCCACGAGGCGCGCACACAGGACAGACCCAATGGGTCTCCAGGAACGAACCCACCTCAAAGGCGTCTGCCCCTTATGTACCCCCTCCCAGCATGCACAGCAGGTAGACCACGCCCACTGCACGGCTGCCGAAAAAGGAAACCCAAGGTGTTGTGATACCCCCTGTAGTTTAACCTATGCCAGTGGTGACAGTGCCACCTACAGGCGAACAGGGAACATTACTGCCAGGCAGTATCACACCCAGAGCAGAAGCAAATTTAGAACAATCAATTGGTCTGAGCCCAACTACTGGCTCAGACTACCCTTAAATTTACACATAGCCCCCCCCCAAATACTGGGGTAGGGGGCTACACGTGTAATGTCCAATATTTTATAATTGATTTATTGGTTGAATATAGTATGAATTGTATATTTTATTACAGACTGTAATTTTAATTAATTTATCATAGTAATGTCAGTGATTACATTTATATTTTTTTCACTTTATTTATTTTAGATTTTTTCAATTTAGTGTTGTTCTTAATTTAAAGTAAAATGTTATTATGTATTTTTGTTATATTGGTGTATTTGTCCAATTTGTCGTTATAATGCTTCTAACTTAACCAAATAAAAAATGTTATATATAATTTTTAAATAATTGTTATATTACATATTTTCTTTTTAAATTATTTTTAGGTTCACTTTGATTACGATTCAGTACACAAATCAGCAGATTTATTTTCGGCGGACATCATTTAAATTATTTTACAGGTAATTCAAATTTAATTATTAAATCTTCATTCCTTTAAAAAGTTTATATTAAAATCAATTTTGTGTTATAAAATTCATGTTACACATTTCAATCTTTTATAGAAAAACATCAAAATGAAAAACAAAATGTAAAAATAATTATTATTATTTTTAAACTAATTTATTTTAAATTTTATTTTACATGTTGATTGTCTTATAGATACCCAAGTTCTGGCATCAGACTTGTTATCACTTTATTCTACAGCTTTTTTTTCATGTAAGCGATTAGATATTAACAAATAATAATTTTATCTATATATGTTTAATGTAATAAAAAAAATTATGTTTTTTTATTATATTATTACGTATATCATTTTATTTCCAAAATAAATAATTAATTCTTTTTTTTATTATTTTATTCAATTGATTGAACAGACAGGTGGATTTGATATTTTCAAAAACCCTGCAAAATAAAAAATTTTTTACAGTTTATTATGCTAACTTTGGTACATGTAAATACAAACACATTGTGTAATATTTAAATAATTTTATATTTATATTACATAGATTAAATATAGTTTGTGTTTTTTTTTATTTGATGTTGATTCTATTTTTTTTATAGAACTTTATTTTTCTTTGCTTCATTTTATCTCTCTCTCTTTCTCTCTCTCTCTTTGTATCTGTATCTGCATCTCTATGGGGGTCATTTACTATAGCGCCGTTGCGCTAATTAGCGATAATTGCCGCTAATTAGCCATAATTGCTGCGAATACGCGCTAAAACGGTATTCACTATAGTGCTGGAGAGAAAATATTCTCAAAATCGAATTTACTATAGTTCCCAGAATCCAAATAGCGCCCAAATCCTTACTCTGCTAAAAGCTGGAGAATTGCACATGGAAATATTGTTTAGAGCATGATATAATTGCCTAAATGGTACTGAAATATGCGGTATATTATTTCAAGATAATCTGCTTTTGAACTGTGTGAAAAAGTGATTTCCTGACAGACTCCATGGCAGCCTACGTGTGGGTTAATCCCGCCTCCTCTCCAATGCTATAGGACCCAGGGCCGGCGCTACCACTAGGCGAAGTAGGCAGCCGCCTAGGGGCGCACTACCACCTAGGGCGCAACCTCAGCCTCTGTCCTGTGTGACAGTGTGAGCTAGGCTCTCCTCTCTCCTGATCGCTGGCCTGGCCCCATTCAGTGTGCCGCCACTGCGCCACCAAATTGCCCCCATGTGTAGCGCAGAGCGCCCCGCTGCGCTGTCACATCTCCTCAGTCCTCAGACAGGTATAATCACACAGCGCCGCTCCGGGACTCCTTTGCTCCAGCCTGTCCCTCTGGTGCGGCGCTGTGTGTCTTGTGTGTGCAGCGGAGGGGCGGGGCTGATGAGTAGCTGACTGACCTCCCGCCCAGCGAGGACTCCATGGAGCGGGTGGATGGCATTGGCGGCGGCGCGGCGCTGGCCTGGCCCTGGCGGAGACTCCGTGGAGAGGATGGATGGCGCTGGCCTGGCCCCTGAGCAGAGCCCTGATGATGGCTGACGAAGCACCAAAGCAAAGAGCAGAAGTAAGGAGGAGGACGGATCGATCTACATGCTGTATGAGGGGGAGGGGGAGGGGGGGAGTGTGTTTGAGTAGTGCAGGAAGTAGGAGTCAGGGGGGTCAGTGTATGTGTCCTGTAAGGGGGGGTCAGTGTATGTGCCCTGTAAGGGGAGGGTCAGTGTATGTGTCCTGTAAGGGGAGGGTCAGTGTATGTGTCATGTAAGGGGGGGTCAGTGTATGTGTCCTGTAAGGGAGGGTCACTGTATGTGTCCTGTAAGGGGGGGTCAGTGTATGTGTCCTGTAAGGGGGGGTCAGTGTATGTGTCCTGTAAGGGGGGGTCAGTGTATGTGTCCTGTAAGGGGGGGTCAGTGTATGTGTCCTGTAAGGGGGGGTCAGTGTATGTGTCCTGTAAGGGGGGGTCAGTGTATGTGTCCTGTAAGGGGGGGTCAGTGTATGTGTCCTGTAAGGGGGGGTCAGTGTATGTGTCCTCTAAGGGGGGGTCAGTGTATGTGTCCTCTAAGGGGGGGTCAGTGTATGTGTCCTCTAAGGGGGGTCAGTGTATGTGTCCTGTAAGGGGAGGGTCACTGTATGTGTCCTGTAAGGGGAGTGTCAGTGTATGTGTCCTGTAAGGGGAGGGTCAGTGTATGTGTCCTGTAAGGGGAGGGCCAGTGTATGTGTCCTGTAAGGGGGGGTCAGTGTATGTGTCATGTAAGGGGAGGGTCAGTGTATGTGTCCTGTAAGGGGAGGGTCAGTGTATGTGTCATGTAAGGGGGGGTCAGTGTATGTGTCCTGTAAGGGGGGGTCAGTGTATGTGTCCTGTAAGGGGGGGTCAGTGTATGTGTCCTGTAAGGGAGGGTCACTGTATGTGTCATGTAAGGGGGGGGTCACTGTATGTGTCATGTAAGGGGGGGGTCAGTGTATGTGTCCTGTAAGGGGGGGTCAGTGTATGTGTCCTGTAAGGGGGGGTCAGTGTATGTGTCCTGTAAGGGGGGGTCAGTGTATGTGTCCTGTAAGGGGGGGTCAGTGTATGTGTCCTGTAAGGGGGGTCAGTGTATGTGTCATGTAAGGGGGGGGGTCAGTGTATGTGTCCTGTAAGGGGGGGTCAGTGTATGTGTCCTGTAAGGGGGGGTCAGTGTATGTGTCCTGTAAGGGGGGGTCAGTGTATGTGTCCTGTAAGGGGAGGGTCAGTGTATGTGTCATGTAAGGGGGGATCAGTGTATGTGTCCTGTAAGGGAGGGTCACTGTATGTGTCCTGTAAGGGGGGGTCAGTGTATGTGTCCTGTAAGGGGGGGTCAGTGTATGTGTCCTGTAAGGGGGGGTCAGTGTATGTGTCCTGTAAGGGGGGGTCAGTGTATGTGTCCTGTAAGGGGGGGGTCAGTGTATGTGTCCTGTAAGGGGGGGTCAGTGTATGTGTCCTGTAAGGGGGGGTCAGTGTATGTGTCCTGTAAGGGGGGGTCAGTGTATGTGTCCTGTAAGGGGGGGTCAGTGTATGTGTCCTGTAAGGGGGGGTCAGTGTATGTGTCCTGTAAGGGGGGGTCAGTGTATGTGTCCTCTAAGGGGGGGTCAGTGTATGTGTCCTGTAAGGGGGGGTCAGTGTATGTGTCCTGTAAGGGGGGGTCAGTGTATGTGTCCTGTAAGGGGGGGTCAGTGTATGTGTCCTGTAAGGGGGGTCAGTGTATGTGTCCTGTAAGGGGAGGGTCACTGTATGTGTCCTGTAAGGGGAGGGTCAGTGTATGTGTCCTGTAAGGGGAGGGTCAGTGTATGTGTCATGTAAGGGGGGGTCAGTGTATGTGTCCTGTAAGGGGGGGTCAGTGTATGTGTCCTGTAAGGGGGGTCAGTGTATGTGTCATGTAAGGGGGGGTCAGTGTATGTGTCCTGTAAGGGGGGGTCAGTGTATGTGTCCTGTAAGGGGGGGTCAGTGTATGTGTCCTGTAAGGGAGGGTCACTGTATGTGTCATGTAAGGGGGGGGGTCACTGTATGTGTCATGTAAGGGGGGGGTCAGTGTATGTGTCCTGTAAGGGGGGGTCAGTGTATGTGTCCTGTAAGGGGGGGTCAGTGTATGTGTCCTGTAAGGGGGGGTCAGTGTATGTGTCCTGTAAGGGGGGGTCAGTGTATGTGTCATGTAAGGGGGGGGTCAGTGTATGTGTCCTGTAAGGGGGGGTCAGTGTATGTGTCCTGTAAGGGGGGGTCAGTGTATGTGTCCTGTAAGGGGAGGGTCAGTGTATGTGTCATGTAAGGGGGGATCAGTGTATGTGTCCTGTAAGGGAGGGTCACTGTATGTGTCCTGTAAGGGGGGGTCAGTGTATGTGTCCTGTAAGGGGGGGTCAGTGTATGTGTCCTGTAAGGGGGGGTCAGTGTATGTGTCCTGTAAGGGGGGGTCAGTGTATGTGTCCTGTAAGGGGGGGTCAGTGTATGTGTCCTGTAAGGGGGGGTCAGTGTATGTGTCCTGTAAGGGGGGGTCAGTGTATGTGTCCTGTAAGGGGGGTCAGTGTATGTGTCCTGTAAGGGGGGGTCAGTGTATGTGTCCTCTAAGGGGGGGTCAGTGTATGTGTCCTGTAAGGGGGGGTCAGTGTATGTGTCCTGTAAGGGGGGGTCAGTGTATGTGTCCTGTAAGGGGGGTCAGTGTATGTGTCCTGTAAGGGGAGGGTCACTGTATGTGTCCTGTAAGGGGAGGGTCAGTGTATGTGTCCTGTAAGGGGGGGTCAGTGTATGTGTCATGTAAGGGGGGGGTCAGTGTATGTGTCCTGTAAGGGGAGGGTCAGTGTATGTGTCATGTAAGGGGGGGGGGTCAGTGTATGTGTCCTGTAAGGGGGGGTCAGTGTATGTGTCCTGTAAGGGGGGGTCAGTGTATGTGTCCTGTAAGGGGGGGTCAGTGTATGTGTCCTGTAAGGGAGGGTCACTGTATGTGTCATGTAAGGGGGGGGTCAGTGTATGTGTCCTGTAAGGTGGGGTCAGTGTATGTGTCCTGTAAGGGGGGGTCAGTGTATGTGTCCTGTAAGGGGGGGTCAGTGTATGTGTCCTGTAAGGGGGGGTCAGTGTATGTGTCCTGTAAGCGGGGGGTCAGTGTATGTGTCCTGTAAGGGGGGGTCAGTGTATGTGTCCTGTAAGGGGGGGTCAGTGTATGTGTCCTGTAAGGGGGGGTCAGTGTATGTGTCATGTAAGGGGGGGGGTCAGTGTATGTGTCCTGTAAGGGGGGGTCAGTGTATGTGTCCTGTAAGGGGGGGGTCAGTGTATGTGTCCTGTAAGGGGAGGGTCAGTGTATGTGTCATGTAAGGGGGGGTCAGTGTATGTGTCCTGTAAGGGAGGGTCACTGTATGTGTCCTGTAAGGGGGGGTCAGTGTATGTGTCCTGTAAGGGGGGGTCAGTGTATGTGTCCTGTAAGGGGGGGTCAGTGTATGTGTCCTGTAAGGGGGGGTCAGTGTATGTGTCCTGTAAGGGGGGGTCAGTATATGTGTCCTGTAAGGGGGGGTCAGTGTATGTGTCCTGTAAGGGGGGGTCAGTGTATGTGTCCTGTAAGGGGGGGTCAGTGTATGTGTCCTGTAAGGGGAGGGTCACTGTATGTGTCCTGTAAGGGGAGGGTCAGTGTATGTGTCCTGTAAGGGGAGGGTCAGTGTATGTGTCCTGTAAGGGGGGGTCAGTGTATGTGTCATGTAAGGGGGGGGGGTCAGTGTATGTGTCCTGTAAGGGGAGGGTCAGTGTATGTGTCCTGTAAGGGGGGGTCAGTGTATGTGTCCTGTAAGGGGGGGTCAGTGTATGTGTCCTGTAAGGGGGGGTCAGTGTATGTGTCCTGTAAGGGGGGGTCAGTGTATGTGTCCTGTAAGGGAGGGTCACTGTATGTGTCATGTAAGGGGGGGTCAGTGTATGTGACCTGTAAGGGGGGGTCAGTGTATGTGTCATGTAAGGGGAGGGTCAGTGTATGTGTCCTGTAAGGGGGGGTCAGTGTATGTGTCATGTAAGGGGGGGGGTCAGTGTATGTGTCCTGTAAGGGGAGGGTCAGTGTATGTGTCCTGTAAGGGGGGGTCAGTGTATGTGTCCTGTAAGGGGGGGTCAGTGTATGTGTCCTGTAAGGGGGGGTCAGTGTATGTGTCCTGTAAGGGGGGGTCAGTGTATGTGTCCTGTAAGGGGGGGTCAGTGTATGTGTCCTGTAAGGGGGGGTCAGTGTATGTGTCCTGTAAGGGGGGGGTCAGTGTATGTGACCTGTAAGGGGGGGTCAGTGTATGTGTCCTGTAAGGGGGGGTCAGTGTATGTGTCCTGTAAGGGGGGGTCAGTGTATGTGTCCTGTAAGGGGGGGTCAGTGTATGTGTCATGTAAGGGGAGGGTCAGTGTATGTGTCCTGTAAGGGGGGGTCAGTGTATGTGTCATGTAAGGGGGGGGGTCAGTGTATGTGTCCTGTAAGGGGAGGGTCAGTGTATGTGTCCTGTAAGGGGGGGTCAGTGTATGTGTCCTGTAAGGGGGGGTCAGTGTATGTGTCCTGTAAGGGGGGGTCAGTGTATGTGTCCTGTAAGGGGGGGTCAGTGTATGTGTCCTGTAAGGGGGGGTCAGTGTATGTGTCCTGTAAGGGGGGGTCAGTGTATGTGTCCTGTAAGGGGGGGGTCAGTGTATGTGACCTGTAAGGGGGGGTCAGTGTATGTGTCCTGTAAGGGGGGGTCAGTGTATGTGTCCTGTAAGGGGGGGTCAGTGTATGTGTCCTGTAAGGGGGGGTCAGTATATGTGTCCTGTAAGGGGGGTCAGTATATGTGTCCTGTAAGGGGGGTCAGTGTATGTGTCCTGTAAGGGGGGGGTCAGTGTATGTGTCCTGTAAGGGGGGGTCAGTGTATGTGTCCTGTAAGGGGGGGTCAGTGTATGTGTCATGTAAGGGGGGGTCAGTGTATGTGTCCTGTAAGGGGGGGTCAGTAGGGTGCCCACGTGTCCGGGATTGCCCGGGATTGTCCCTGATTAGAGATTTTTGTCCCGTGTCCCGGGCAGCTCATTCCGGGACAATACAGATGTCCCGGAATGTAAAAAAAAACAGTGACCAGTCCACTCTGCCGACTCCGCCTGTCCACCGCCACCACCTTATAAATTGTATTACACTGATGATAACACATAGGCTGCGGCTTCCACTGCCAGTCTGGTTGCTAGGCTAGGGGCCGCTCCGCGTCTAGCAACCAGTGACGTCAGTTGAGCTGAGGCCTGTCAGTGTGGGCAGTGAGTGCACCCGCCCGGCGCACACTACGCCTCCCTCCGCAGCCACCAGCCAGTCCAGAGCCAGCACAGAGTGAGTGACCGTGACGCTCACTCTCACGCCAGTGACCACTCAGACTGAGCCACTCACCTGTGCACAGCCAGCCAGGCCAGCCATCGTCCTCCTCCTCCTCCAGTGACGTCAGTGACCGTCTCAGAGACAGAGCAACTTTCCTGTGCAGCCAGCCAGCCTGAGCCGGGCGGTCCGTGTGTGTGAGTGGGAGGGGCGGTGCTTGGTGCAGACGAGCGTGCGGCTACTGCTGGCGGAGTTTGCGCCATGCGGGGGATACCAAGGAGCGAATGGGGGATGATCTTCATGGATGGAGTCCTGGCCTAGAGTGGTGAGTGAAATCCACCGATCTACCTTGTGTTTGTGTGGGGGAGTAGTCAGTAGTGTGAGTACTGGAGGGAGGAGTGTAGTGGTCAGGGGGTTCAGGTAGGTCAGTGTAGAGGCCAGGTAGGTAATAGTGGTCTGGTAGGTCAGTGCAGGGTTCAGTGTAGTGGACAGGTCATTTTAGGGGTCAGGTAGGTCAGTGCAGGGGTCATTGTAGTGGACAGGTCATTTTAGGGGTCAGGTAGGTCAGTGTAGTGGTGCTCCCTTGACTCCCTTTACTTCCTCCAGAGTGCTCCCTTACCTCCCCTTACTTTCTCCAGAGTGCCCCTTTACATTTCTCCAGAGTGCCCCTTAGTACAGTAGTACTAAGGGGGCACTTTGGAGGAGGATGTAAGGGGGCAATTTGGAGGAGGATGTAAGGGGGCACTTTGGAGGAGGATGTAAGGGGGCACTTTGGAGGAGGATGTAAGGGGGCACTTTGGAGGAGGATGTAAGGGGGCAATTTGGAGGAGGATGTAAGGGGGCACTTTGGAGGAGGATGTAAGGGGGCACTTTGGAGGAGGATGTAAGGGGGCACTTTGGAGGAGGATGTAAGGGGGCACTTTGGAGGAGGATGTAAGGGGGCACTCTGGAGAAGAATGTAAGGGGGCACTCTGGAGGAGAATGTAAGGGGGCTCTCTGGAGGAGAATGTAAGGGGGCATTCTGGAGGAGAATGTAAGGGGGCACTCTGGAGGAGAATGTAAGGGGGCACTCTGGAGGAGAATGTAAGGGGGCACTCTGGAGGAGAATGTAAGGGGGCACTCTGGAGGAGAATGTAAGGGGGCACTCTGGAGGAGAATGTAAGGGGGCACTCTGGAGGAGAATGTAAGGGGGCACTCTGGAGGAGGATGTAAGGGGGACTCTGGAGGAGGATGTAAGGGGGCACTCTGGAGGAGAATGTAAGGGGGCACTCTGGAGGAGGATGTAAGGGGGCACTCTGGAGGAGGATGTAAGGGGGCACTCTGGAGGAGGATGTAAGGGGGCACTCTGGAGGAGGATGTAAGGGGGCACTCTGGAGGAGGATGTAAGGGGGCACTCTGGAGGAGGATGTAAGGGGGCACTCTGGAGGAGAATGTAAGGGGGCACTCTGGAGGAGAATGTAAGGGGGCACTCTGGAGGAGAATGTAAGGGGGCACTCTGGAGGAGAATGTAAGGAGGCACTAAGGGGGCACCCTGGAGGATGTAAGGGGGCTCTGACTAAGTACCGCCAGAGTGCCCCCTTACATCCCCCCTTACAACCTCCAAGGTGCCCCCTTAGTGTCTCCAGAGTGCCCCCTTACATCCTTCGAAGTGCCCCACCACCAAGGTAATATAGCAGTGGCTGACAGACTATCAGGAGGTGGTATTTCACTCCTCTTCCTCCTCTCTCCACTAACTACCCACCGCCATACACTTTGCACTCCTCTCCTGTACATATTACCCACCGCCATACACTCCGCACTCCTCTCCTGTACATATTACCCACCGCCATACACTCCGCACTCCTCTCCTGTACATATTACCCACCGCCATACACTTTGCACTCCTCTCCTGTACATATTACCCACCGCCATACACTCCGCACTCCTCTCCTGTACATACTACTCACCACCATACACTCTACATTCCCTATTTAACATTACCACATTCTGCACTATATAGGTCATCTCAGACTCTTTAACAACACCCCCTTTAAGCCACGCCCATTATTTAGCACAATTTAAGACATGTCCACTGTTCACCGCGACGCGCTTTGCGCGCCATATTGTTGTTCTTCTTGATGCCTAGGACACACTTTTTTTGGTCAAAAATCATCATTTTTGGGGGGGGGTGTCCCTGAATGGCAGTTTGGAAATGTGGTCACCCTAGGGGTCAGTGTATGTGTCCTGTAAGGGGGGGTCAGTGTATGTGTCCTGTAAGGGGGGGTCAGTGTATGTGTCCTGTAAGGGGGGGTCAGTGTATGTGTCCTGTAAGGGGAGGGTCACTGTATGTGTCCTGTAAGGGGAGGATCACTGTATGTGTCCTGTAAGGGGGGGTCAGTGTATGTGTCATGTAAGGGGGGGTCAGTGTATGTGTCCTGTAAGGGGGGGTCAGTGTATGTGTCCTGTAAGGGGGGGTCAGTGTATGTGTCCTGTAAGGGGGGGTCAGCGTATGTGTCCTGTAAGGGGGGGTCAGTGTCTGTGTCCTGTAAGGGGGGGTCAGTGTATGTGTCCTGTAAGGGGGGGTCAGTGTATGTGTCCTGTAAGGGGGGTCAGTGTATGTGTCCTGTAAGGGGGGGTCAGTGTATGTGTCCTGTAAGGGGGGGTCAGTGTATGTGTCCTGTAAGGGGGGGTCAGTGTATGTGTCCTGTAAGGGGGGGGGTCAGTGTATGTGTCCTGTAAGGGGGGTCAGTGTATGTGTCATGTAAGGGGGGTCAGTGTATGTGTCATGTAAGGGGGGGTCAGTGTATGTGTCATGTAAGGGGGGGTCAGTGTATGTGTCCTGTAAGGGGGGGTCAGTGTATGTGTCCTGTAAGGGGGGGTCAGTGTATGTGTCCTGTAAGGGGGGGTCAGTGTATGTGTCCTGTAAGGGGGGGTCAGTGTATGTGTCCTGTGGGGGGGTCAGTGTATGTGTCCTGTAAGGGGGGTCAGTGTATGTGTCATGTAAGGGGGGGTCAGTGTATTTTTCAGGTAAGGGGGGTCAGTGTAATTGTCAGGTGGGTTAGTGTAGGGGACAGGGGGTTAGTGTAGGGGTCAGATAGGTCACATGTGTTGCAAGGGCAGGTTAAAGTGGAGTCAGGGGCGCAGCCGGTGGGGGGGGGCGGCAAAATTAGGTTTCGCCTAGGGTGTCAAAGATCCTTGCACCAGCCCTGATAGGACCCCATACCCATAAAAGTAAGCTCACCTCTCAGTACTGTGTTCCTTTTTTGTCCTCCTCCAATGGACCTGAAGCACGCACAGCTGTGCAGATTTCCGGATGGATGGATCAATGGATGGATGGCACACTCCTTTGCGGTGCAGCTCGGAACCCAGCCATGGGCGGGTGGAGAGCTTGTGGCAACCATGTATCCCTGGATGGGACGTTGCTGAAGTGTACCCAGAGCATCAAGACGTCCTCGGCTGGCAAGGTCTGCAACGTTTTTTATTTCCATGGCAGTCGTCTCTGTATTTTGTGTGTGGTTGTCCTGTTTGTCTCATGTCCCTTGCTGCTCCCCAAATGGCTGCTGGAACGCATCTGCGTTCCAGCTCGCCGCGGTGATCCGTATTGCGGGCGCCGCTGCCGCTCGCGCATGTGCAGTGCCCGCTCTCAGAGCGAGGCTTGGTTCGTGCATGCGCGGTCCAGCGGTTTTTCCGGCGGGCGTGCAGGCGCCGAGGTTGGCTTCTCCACCGCGCATGTGCGATGTGTGGTCGGCGGTGACGTCACAGGCAGGCGGGGGATTTAAAGCTGTGTCTCGCCTATGTCATTTGGGATTTCCCCTGACAGGCGTACAGAGGCAACACAACAGCTTTCCCAGGTTAGTGTGCGCTTGTATACTTGAGTAGAATGTTCATTACTTTGTTGCAGGCTTAAATGTATTTAAAATTTACAATGCATTGTGAAATTTTTTGTGGTACGAGTACTTTTTAAAGGGCAAGTTACATGTATTTTTTTATATGAAATTATAGGTTTTCTTAAGTCAACCTGTCGTTATTGTGACGCTTTTACAAATTATGGACAATTCACCGCTTTCATGTGGCCAGCCCTCACGCACAAGGTATGTGCGGGAGAGGGGAGGGGCTTGGGGTACAGTCGCAAGTCTTGGGGTTACTTGACGGCTTGTCTTTTCCTCCCAAATCTGTTTTCTTTTAGCCCTTCTGGTCAGGATCCTCAGACCAAAACGGACCTTGCCAGGCCGCATCACTCGTCAGCTTCAAAGTCCAGACGTGATTCTCCGTCTGCATCCCACCACCAGAGGAGACGCTCCCATTCCTCCTCCAGACACCGCTCCCACCGCCATGACAGTCGCTCTGATCGGAGAGCCTGCTGGGGATGTGGCACACGAGTCCCTGAGGGCAAATCATTATGCAGTCATTGCTATGCCCATGCGGTTGAGGAAAAAGAGACAGAGGATCAACGGATCGAGTCTCTAGTGAAAAAGGTGGTGCAACGCTCTCTGAAAGAGATGGATACTTCCCACGCACAAAGCCAGTCCAGCGCTACTCGATCTGGCTCCCCGGCTGATGTGGTCCGTGAAGTCCCAGAACCTTCCCAGCCCTACGCATCCTCGCCTCTTCCCTCGGAAGGAGAATTAGAGAGTGATGAAGAGAGTATGGAATTTGACTTCTCTCAAGTTACTCCGCTTATCAAGGCGGTCAAAGAGGCCCTTATGTGGGAAGAACCATCTACTCCCCCAACTAAGCAGAATTTTTTTTTCAAGCGCCTGGGGAAAGAGCGCCCAAGTTTTCCGCTTTTAGCCGAACTAAAGGGCATCTTTGATGAAGAGTGGAGCAAAGTGGACAGGAAGTCCTCTATGACAAGCAAAACCTCCAGGATGTATCCCTTTAAAACAGACAAGGTAAAACACCTGGAGAACATTCCTTCTGTAGACGCAGCTGTAATGCATCTTGCCAAACACGTCACGCTCCCCCTTGACGATGCAGTTGCCTTTAAGGACAGTCTTGACAGAAGAATGGATCAGGACCTCAAAAGAATTTACGGCCTTGCTGGTACAGCTTGTAAACCCGCTCTAGCCTTAGCAGCCGTGTCTAATGCCCCGTACACACGATCGTTTTTAATGTCATTTTTTAAACCAACGTTTTTCTCCTCGTTTTTTTTCATGTTTCCTCTCAAGCCTGCCTTGCGTACACACCATCATTTAAAAAAACGATCAAGCAAAGCGCAGTGACGTTCAACACGTACGACGGCACTATAAAGGGGAAGTTCCGTTCGAATGGCGCCACCCTTCATGTTAGTAAAGAGAGACGATTCGCTCTTTTCAGTCTCTGTGCTTTTCAGTCCGTTACTGTGTAATGAATGTGCTATCTTCATTACGAACGCTAGTTTTACCAGAACGAGCGCTCCCGTCTCATACTTGATTCTGAGCATGCGCGTTTTTTTTTCACGTCGTTAAAGCATACACACTATCGTTTTTCACGTCGTTAAAAAAAACGACATGAAAAACGACGTGAAAAAAGAGAGCATGTCCGGAATTTTTAATGGCCGTTTTTCACGTTGTTAAAAATGCTCTGGAGCATACACACGATCATTTTTCAGGGCCATTATTTAAAATGGCAGTTTTAACGGCATGAAAAACGATCGTGTGTACGGGGCATTAGGCTATGGAGGCATGGACTGAGAATGTAGATTCCTTCCTTAAAGGCGTATCTGAAGAACTGGCCAGTCATTCGGCAATAGCAGAGCTAAAATTAGCGGTGGCCTTCTTGGGAGAAGCATCAGTCGATCTGATCCGTCTACTGTCCAGGATTATGCTCTCCTCAGTTACAGCGAAACAAGCCCTATGGCTACGCCCTTGGCAGGCCGACCCATCTTCTAAACAAGTATGGTGCAAAATTCCTTTTGAAGGATCATCGCTGTTTGGAAATAAGCTAGATGACGCCATAGCTAAGGCCACAGGTGGAAAATCGGGCTTTCTTCCACAGGACAAGCGTCCACAGGGTCGAAGGAAACCCCAGTTCAGAAGACGCAGCCCAGAGCGTTCGAGGGAAGCACGCTCCTATAGACCTGGCCGGGACTTCAGAAGAAACTGGAGTAGAGGTCAAGCGTCTTTTCGCAAACCAACAAAAAGCCAGGCGTCCAATGGTCACGATCAGGCTAAATCCTTTTGAGATTTTGCCCGCCCAGGCGGGTCGGGTGGGAGCACGCCTGCTCCTCTTCCGGCACGTGTGGGTGGCCTCAATCTCAGACTTCTGGGTCGTCAGGACAGTGTCGTCAGGTCACGCATGGTCCTTCTCCAGCAAAAACAGGCCTTACTGTCCTACGTAGACCTGCTGAAAACCCAGGGAGCAGTAGTACTTGTCCCAGAGGAAGAACAGTTCCAGGGTGTGTGCTCCCCCCTTTTCTTAGTACAAAAGAAAAGCGGTGCCTGGCGCCCGGTAATAGATTTGACGTACCTGAACAAATTCATAAGGCACGGAAAATTCAAAATGGAGACTCTGTCAACAATCCAACAAGCCATTCAACCAGGCGACTGGATGATTTCAATAGACCTGAAAGATGCCTATATCCATGTGCCAGTGGCAAAGGACTTTTTAAAGTACCTCCGGTTCCATATCAGGCAAGAACATCTTCAATTCATCTGCCTACCGTTTGGTTTGACAACTTCTCCTTGAGTAGTGATGAGCCGAACACCCCCGGGTTCGGTTCGCACCAGAACCCGCGAACGGACCGAAAGTTCGTACGAACATTAGAACCCTATTAAATACAATGGATGCGAACGTTCGAATTCTAAAGTGCTAATTATAACAACTATTATGCATGTTATTGTCCTAAAAAGGGTTTGGGAACCCGGGTTCTGCACCAGGGGACATGTATCAATGCAAAAAGAAGTTTTAAAAACGGTCGTTTTTCGGGAGCAGTCATTTTAATGATGCATAAAGTGAAAAAAAAAAAGTCAAATATTCCTTTAAATATCGTACCTGGGGGGTGTCTAAAGTATGCCTGTGAAGTGCCACGTGTTTCCCGTGTTTAGAACTGTCCCTGCACAAAATGACATTTCTAAAGGAAAAAAAAGCCATTTAAAACTGCTTGCGGCTTTAATGTAATGTCTGGTCCCGGTAATATGGATGAAAATCTTTAAGAAAAATGGCATAGCTACCCCATGACCCCCCCCCCCCCCCTACCCCAGCCCATTACCAGCCCCTTTGGGTCTTGTATGGATATTAAGGGTAACCCCGCACATAAAATAAAAAAGGCCCTATATACTCTGAACAGCCGTATACAGGCGGTGCATACAAGACAGGGACTGTAGGTTTGTTCTTATGTAGAATCTGTTTGTAATTTTGAACAGGTACATTGTTGAAGTGTAGCTCCAGCCCAAAAATCTATTTTTAAACTTTTTGGAAAACATAGGTAAGGGTTATCACCCCTGTAACATTTGTTTTGCTGTCTGTGCCCCTGTTCAGAACATTTCACCTCACTTTCCGTCCCAATGACAACTGTTTTTGAAATGTGGTGTTTTTCTTGAAACAAGGATTGCTGATAAAGCATCAGTACAGAGGAGACACCTTTCTCCCATATTTATTCTTACAGGAGAGAATTTTCCTTCCTAGTGGTAGATTTCCTCTCACTTCCTGTTGTCTTCTTGCGTTTGCAAGTAGGAGTCGTTTGTAAGTTGGATGTTTGAAAGTAGGGACCTGCCGTATATACTCTGCAGAAATAGGCCCCTTAGTTGTTGGTGTTGGCACAACACTGTAAGCACTCACAGTTACTCTTGGTTGGTGCTGGAACGCCCTGCTGTCAACTATTATATCAGGAATTTTAATTACATATAATTGTTGAACAGTGGTAGTAAAAATTGGGCCTTTGATGGTGGTGCTGATGCCACAACACTGTAAGCCCTGACAGTTACTCTTGGTGGGTGCAGCAATGGGCCCTGCTGTGAATTATTAGATCAAGAATTGTAATTACATGCCCCTTTTGAACAGGGGCTGAAAAATTGGGCCTTTCGTGGTGGTGGTGGTGGTGGCGTTGCCACAACACTGTAAGCCCTCAGAGTTACTCTTGGTGGGTGCAGCAATGGGCCCTGCTGTGAATTATTAGATCAAGAATTGTAATTACATGCCCCTTTTGAACAGGGGCTGAAAAATTGGGCCTTTCGTGGTGGTGGTGGCGTTGCCACAACACTGTAAGCCCTCAGAGTTACTCTTGGTGGGTGCAGGAATGGGCCCTGCTGTGAATTATTAGATCAAGAATTGTAATTACATGCCCCTTTTGAACAGGGGCTGAAAAATTGGGCCTTTCGTGGTGGTGGTGGTGGTGGCGTTGCCACAACACTGTAAGCCCTCAGAGTTACTCTTGGTGGGTGCAGCAATGGGCCCTGCTGTGAATTATTACATCAAGAATTGTAATTGCATGCCCCTGTTGAACAGGGGCTGAAAAATTGGGCCTTAGGCACTGGTGGCACAACACTACAACCCCTCACAGATACTGTACTTGGAGCACAGCAATGAGCCCTGTTGCAAAGTATTGCTTCAAAAATTGTAATGACACGCCCCTGTTAAACAGGGGCTGAAAAATTGGGCCTTAGGCACTGGTGCCACAACACTCCAACCCCTCACAGATACTGTACTTGGAGCACAGCAATGAGCCCTATGGCAAATTATTGCTAAAAAAATTGTAATTACACGCCCCTGTAAAACAGGGGCTGAAAAATTGGGCCTTAGCCACTGGTGGCGGCACCCATAAACAAAAATGATCTTCCAAGCTATCATCATCAATCGTATCATTGAGGACTCGGAGGAGGAGGATAGCCAGTCAACATAACAGCACAGGCACTCAGCATCAGCATCAGTCTTGAAGGGATGTGACATGTTAAAATCAATTAGTCTGTTATATCAGCATCAGGTGTGTGGTAGCTGGTGGTGATCCAAGACTGGTTCATCTTGATGAAAGTCAGTCGATCAACCGAGTCGGTGGACAGGCGCACCCTGTGATCCGTGACAAATCCTCCAGCAGCACTGAATGTGCGTTCCGAAAGAACGCTGGATGCAGGACAGGCCAGTAGCTCAATTGCATACTGTGCAAGCTCTGGCCAGTGATCCATCCTCAAGACCCAGTAAGCCAGAGGATTTTCGGTGGGGAAGGTGTCCAAGTCTGACCTTGCCCCTAGATATTCCTGCACCATGTTTATCAGACGCTGGCGATGGTTGCTGGAACCGATCATACTTTGGGGCTGCGGACTAAAGAATTGTCTGAACGCATCGGTCAGACGGCCACCTTCCCCACCGCTCCTTCTTTGACTGGCCGAAGCCTCAGCAACTCGTTGTCCAGGACCAGGAGTTTGTAACCTCCCAGTCTCTGGGAACGCGTTGCACAGACCTTTCTGCAAGGCCTCCCGGAGTTGTCTCATCCTCTGCTCCCTCTGCGACGGTAACATAAGGTCCGCAACCTTACCCTTGTACCGTGGATCAAGGAGAGTGGCCAGCCAGTAATGGTCCCTCTCCTTGATCCGAAGAATACGAGGATCCTTCCGCAGACTTTGCAGGATCAGGGAGGCCATGCAGCGTAGGTTTGCTGAGGCATTCGCTCCGGAGTCCTCTGGGTCACTAAGGACGACATGATCCGCAGTCACCTCCTCCCAGCCACGTACAAGTCCACTGGTTTCTTGGGACTGTAAATCATCCCTAAAAGACTGCTGCTGATGATGCTGAGTGCCAGCCTCCACCTCCATGCTGACACAATCCTCCTCCTCCTCCTCCTCCTCCTCCTCTTCCTGTGCGATGGGTGGGACAGAAGGAACACTGTCTGGGTAAAGGGGGCCTTGAGAGGCAAGGAAGTCCTCCTCTTCCTGCCTCTGTTCTGCCTCAAGTGCCCTGTCCATTATTCCACGCAGCGTGTGCTCCAACAGGTGGACAAGAGGTACAGTGTCACTGATGCATGCACTGTCACTGCTCACCATCCTCGTGGCCTCCTCAAATGGTGCCAGGACAGTGCATGCATCCCTGATCATGCCCCACTGGCGTGGAGAAATAAACCAAGCTCCTCTGACCCTGTCCTGGTGCCGTAGTCGCACAGGTACTCATTGATGGCCCTCTGCTGCGTGTGCAGCCGCTGCAGCATGGCCAACGTTGAGTTCCACCTGGTGGGCATGTCACATATAAGGCGGTTCTTAGGCAGGTTCAACTCCTTTTGCAGCTCAGCCAGGCGAGCACTGGCATTATAAGATCTGCGGAAATGCACACAGACTTTCCTGGCCTGCCTCAGGACATCCTGTAAGCCCGGGTACCTGCCCAAGAACCGCTGCACCACCAGGTTAAGGACGTGAGCCACACAGGGCACATGGGTCAGTTGTCCCTGTCGGAGGGCGGAGAGGAGGTTGGTGCCATTGTCGCAAACCACCATTCCTGGCTTAAGCTGGCATGGCGTCAACCACCTCTCGGCCTGGCCCTGCAGAGCAGACAGGACCTCTGCCCCAGTGTGGCTTCTGTCCCCCAAACACACCAGCGCAAGCACGGCATGGCATCTTTTTGCCTGCGTACTTGCGTAGCCCCGTGAACGGCTACGGAGCACCGCTGGTTCATAGGACAAACCACAGGAAGAGGCCATGGAGGAAGAAGAAGAGGAGGGGGTGGAGGAGAGAGGTGTGTCACAACCAGTAGTAGCATTTTGGAGGCGTGGCGGTGGAACAACCTCCAACACTACTGCACCTTGTCCTGCATCCTTCCCAGCTGCCAAAAGAGTGACCCAATGGGCCGTGAAAGAAAGGTAACGTCCCTGTCCATGCCTGCTGGACCATGAGTCAGCGGTAATATGCACCTTACCGCTGACCGCCCTGTCCAGCGAGGCCAAGACATTGCCTTCCACATGCCGGTAGAGAGCCGGAATAGCCTTCCGTGAGAAAAAGTGGCGTTTGGGAACCTGCCACTGAGGAACCGCACATTGCACAAACTCACGGAAGGGGGCCGAGTCTACCAACTGAAAAGGCAGCAGTTGAAGCGCTAGCAATTTAGCCAAGCTAGCATTCAACCGCTGGGCATGTGGATGGCTGGGAGTGAACTTCTTTCGACGGTCCAGCAGCTGGGGCAGGGAAATTTGCCTGCTAGAATCGGACGTCGGTGTACTGCTAGCAGAGTGGCCGCAAGTACTTGGCTGTGACACACCTAATTCTACACCTTCATTCCTCTCAGTGCATGTTTCAGAGAGGACTGAAGTTATAGTGGGGTTGGAGATCCCAGCTGATGCGGTGCAAGGAGAGGTCCGCTTTGTTCTTTGGTGTGGGTCTTTGAGGTAGGCTTGCCAACGAGCTGCATGGCAGGTCAACATATGTCTGGTCAGGCATGTGGTACCCAAGCGGCTGATGTTTTGGCCACGCGATATACGCTTGAGACATATGTTGCAAACAGCAGCTGTGCGATCTGATGCACTAGCCTCAAAAAAGGCCCACACCAAGGAACTTTTTGAATGACGGGCAGAGGCAGCGCCCTGCACAGGCGGAGCTCTGCGGTGTGATTCCGTCGGTGTACTGCCCTTACGCTGGCCACCAAAGGGCATCCTGCCTCGTTGATGTGCCTCCTCCTCATCCTCTCTCCTATTAGGCACCCACGTGGAGTCAGTGACCTCATCATCCCCTCCCTCCTCATCACTGGAGCCAATCTGGCAGTATGCTGCAGCTGCTGGAACATGACTGCCAGATTGGTGTCCTTCTTGAGCATCCCCTCTGTCTGCTCTCACCCTACTGCCTTCCTGTAGCTGGGTTTCATCATCAGACCCTTCGAAACGCTGGGCATCCTCCTGGAGCATGTACCCAACACTGTGCTCAAACAGTTCGGGGGACTCCTCAGGAGGAGGACATGGTGGGTCTAGGGAAGGAGTGACTGATGATGAGTCTGACATTGATACCAGGGAAGAGGACGCTTTGGCAGCTGCTTTGCCAGTACCCTGAGCCTGGGTGAGAGAGGATGAGGAGGAGGAGGAGGGCTTGGTCATCCACTCTACCAAGTCTTCGGCATGATGTGGCTCAACATGTCCAGCTGCCGAAAAGAAGGACAAGCGTGTCCCATGGCCATGTGCTGATGACAATGCACCGCGTCCACGACCAGCACTGTTGCCCCCAGACACAGAGCCTGCTTGCCCTCTTTTATTGCCTCCTGACTGTCTGCCTCTCCTTGTTTGCCTTCCAGACATTCTAATAGATGGCCTGCAGGGAGATGGGAAAAAAGCAATAAGGGCTACCTTCAGGTGTCCTTCTCTGTCCCTTTACTTAAGGATTTCTAAATATGGTTGAGGATGATTGCTTTTGCACAGAATAGCACAACGACAATTTCCCTGACTGTCCAAAAAACAAGGATTTCAAAGATGGTTGATGAGGAATGCTTTAGCACACTATAGCACAAGGAGAATTCCCCTCACTTTCCTTCTTTGTCCCTAGAAACAAGGACTCGCACAGTGAAAGAAACTGACACTCTCCCTACCTAGAGTTTTCTGTCCCTAGAAAAAATGTTTTTTTAAAGCACACTATAGCACAAGGAGAATTCCCCTCACTTTCCTTCTTTGTCCCTAGAAACAAGGACTCGCACAGTGAAAGAAACTGACACTCTCCCTACCTAGAGTTTTCTGTCCCTAGAAAAAATGTTTTTTTAAAGCACACTATAGCACAAGGAGAATTCACTCACTGTCCTTCCCTGTCCCTAGAAACAAGGATTCGCACAGTGAAATAAACTGACACTCTCCCTACCTAGAGTTTTCTGTCCCTAGAAAAAATGTTTTTTTAAAGCACACTATAGCACAAGGAGAATTCCCCTCACTTTCCTTCTTTGTCCCTAGAAACAAGGACTCGCACAGTGAAAGAAACTGACACTCTCCCTACCTAGAGTTTTCTGTCCCTAGAAAAAATGTTTTTTTAAAGCACACTATAGCACAAGGAGAATTCCCCTCACTTTCCTTCTTTGTCCCTAGAAACAAGGACTCGCACAGTGAAAGAAACTGACACTCTCCCTACCTAGAGTTTTCTGTCCCTAGAAAAAATGTTTTTTTAAAGCACACTATAGCACAAGGAGAATTCCCCTCACTTTCCTTCTTTGTCCCTAGAAACAAGGACTCGCACAGTGAAAGAAACTGACACTCTCCCTACCTAGAGTTTTCTGTCCCTAGAAAAAATGTTTTTTTAAAGCACACTATAGCACAAGGAGAATTCCCCTCACTTTCCTTCTTTGTCCCTAGAAACAAGGACTCGCACAGTGAAAGAAACTGACACTCTCCCTACCTAGAGTTTTCTGTCCCTAGAAAAAATGTTTTTTTAAAGCACACTATAGCACAAGGAGAATTCCCCTCACTTTCCTTCTTTGTCCCTAGAAACAAGGACTCGCACAGTGAAAGAAACTGACACTCTCCCTACCTAGAGTTTTCTGTCCCTAGAAAAAATGTTTTTTTAAAGCACACTATAGCACAAGGAGAATTCCCCTCACTTTCCTTCTTTGTCCCTAGAAACAAGGATTCGCACAGTAAAACACACTGACACTCTCCCTACCTATCCTTCTCTTTCCCTAAAC
Organism: Rana muscosa; assembly: GCA_029206835.1. Taxonomy (NCBI): domain Eukaryota; kingdom Metazoa; phylum Chordata; class Amphibia; order Anura; family Ranidae; genus Rana; species Rana muscosa. The sequence goes on from CM055122.1 coordinate 359,355,073, forward strand.
TAAAGGAATCCAGGTTAAGCAAGAAAGAAATAAATGTCACTGTCCCTGCCTATGCTTCTCTTTCCCTGCTCCGGAACACACTACACTAGGCCGCCGTGCTGGCGGCCTTTTATAGTGTGGGGCGTGTACTAAACACCCTCAGCAATAATTGGCCACAGGCATCCTGCCTGTGGCCAATCATTGCTCTCCTCGCTGCCGGCGCTGTGATTGGCCAAGCATGCGGGGTCACAGTGCATGCTTGGCCAATCACAGCGCCTGGATGACACTGCGATGGCGTAGTGCATTGTGGGCCGTTCGCGTCACTCGAATTTGGCGCGAACGGCCCAAATCGTTCGATCTTCGTCGAACGATCGAACAGCCGATGTTCGAGTCGAACGTATGTTCGACTCGAACACGAAGCTCATCCCTATCCTTGAGTTTTCACCAAGGTCCTCTTGGCCGTTGTGGCCCTCATCAGGCTAAAAGGTGTGCGTCTTTACCATTATCTAGACGATCTCCTAGTTCTGTCTCAAAACAGAGAACAGCTGCTGGTGCACAGAGAACAAGTGATCTCAACCCTTTCCAGCTTTGGATGGCTTCTAAACTTGGAAAAGAGCCACCTGGTTCCAGGCCAACATTTAATTTACTTAGGGGCTCTGTTCAACACAGTAGAGAACACCATCTCCCTGCTGACAGAGAAGATTCCGGTGATTCGGAAGAGGATTTCTCGTGCTCTAGATGCTCCTCGTCTGAAAGCGTCACAATGCCTAAGAATCATCGGCACAATGGTCTCCACAACTCCTATGGTCAAATGGGCTCTATGGAGGTTACGCCCGTTCCAGTCAGGGTTCCTCCGGCAGTGGAAGTCAGAGGACAAGAGTCAGCTGATCCACATATCCACAACAATGAGAAACAGCCTCTTCTGGTGGCTCCAACTCAAAAATTTGCAGAACTGTCACTCCATTGCCCCCATCTCCTGGGTTACAGTCACGACCGACGCCAGCGGCTCTGGTTGGGGGGCTCTCTGTGGTCAGAACCTAGCTCAGGGCAGATGGGATGCTTCACAACCCAGGCTCAAACGTCCTGGAGCTCAGGGCGGCCTGGTGCGCCCTCCAGTCTTTCTTCCAGTTCCTGAAAGGAGAGTCGGTATTGTTATGGATGGACAACACAACAGCAGTGTCATATGTGAAGAGGCAAGGGGGGACTCTGAGTTCTACTCTCCTTCTAGAGGTCGAGCCCATAATAACATGGGCCCAGAAAAACCTGGCCAATATCTCAGCAGTTTTCATTCCGGGAGTCCAGAACTCCCAAGCAGACTTCCTCTCACGTACTCGACTAGACAATAACGAGTGGTCTCTCCATGTTCAGTCCTTCAACTGGATTCTGTCTCTGGGAGTCAATCCCAAAGTGGACCTATTCGCTTCCCCCCACAATCACAAAACAGTGAAGTTTTATTCTCGGGGCCATTGCAGCCAGGCAGTCGGAACGGATGCCCTGACGGACAGATGGAGGTTCAGGCGGGCATACGCTTTTCCCCCGATCCCGATAATCCTCAAGTTCCTGAGAAGACTTCAAGCGGAATCAGCCGAAGTAACAGTAGTGGCTCCTTACTGGCCCAACAGGCCTTGGTTTCCCCTCCTGATCCAACTGAGCTACCGGGACCCGGTACCTCTTCCTCTCAGGCCGGACCTTCTCTCTCAAGGGTCACTCCTACACCCTTGTCCGGCACTAATGAGACTGACGGTCTGGTTCTTGAGAGGGAAAGGCTGGAATCCCTTGGTTGCGCCTCTAGAGTGAGTTCTACTCTGCTAAGCTCAAGAAGGACAAGTACCAACAAAATTTATGGAAGAATCTGGGCAAGATTCGTTGAATTCTCCTCTGCTTCAGGGAGGCCCTTCAGAAATCCAGGAGTTCAAGATGTTCTCAGTTTTCTTCAAACTGGACTAGACTTACCCTTATCTGTCAGTTCTTTGAGAGTTCAAGTTTCGGCTTTATCAGCCTTCTCTGGGATCTCATGGGCAGTCCATCCCCTGGTCCGGCAATTTTTCCGGGGAGCATCAAGAATTAAGCCTCAAAGAAAGCCAAGATTCCCCAAGTGGGATCTTCCTCTCGTACTAGATTCCTTGTCTGGACTCAGTACGACGGGGCCCTCCCCGTCCTCCATTAAGGACTTTTCAGCAAAAGTAGCCTTCTTAGTTGCCATCACCTCAGCTAAGAGGGTCTCGGAGATCGGCTCACTGGGTCATGAAGAACCTTTTCTTACCTTCTTTCCAGATCGAGTAGTCCTTATACCCTTATTGGGTTCAAATCCGAAAGTGTCTTCAGTATTCCACGAGAATCAGGAAATTGTCCTTCCTACATTCAAAACTCCGGAATCTAATGATACTCATCCACTGGATATAGGAAAAATCCTCAAAGAATATTTGGAAATTACTTCTCCCTTCAGAAGATCAGATCATCTATTCGTACTGCATTCAGGCAGCAATAAAGGGAAAAAAGCTTCAATCAGGACAATTGCATCCTGGATTGTCCAAACAATCCAACAAGCTTATAGGGCTAAGGGCTTGGCCCCTCCACAGGCGGTGACTGCACACTCCACCAGAGGGATGGCAGCTTCTTGGGCGGCGGCCCGACATGTGGCTCCAGATGTTATCTGCAAAGCAGCCTCGTGGGCTTCTATCAATACGTTTATGGCCCATTACTGCATTGAGCCTGCATCACTGTCTTCTGTTAATTTTGGGTTAAGAATCCTGTCGGTTGACGGGACAAATTAAAGCTATTTTCTGTTCAGCATACCAACCCGTGTGGTCTGGCTAGTTATTTCCCACATGTAGGCTGCCATGGAGTCTGTCAGGAAAACTGAAATTTTATTACCAAATACTTACCGTAATTTTCTTTTCCTGATGGACTCCATGGCAGACGGAGTTCCCACCCTAAAAGAAAATAATGTTAAAAGTATAAAAATAAGTGTCCAAAAAGTCGGCTAGTTACGGAACACAGTACTGAGAGGTGAGCTTACTTTTATGGGTATGGGGTCCTATAGCATTGGAGAGGAGGCGGGGTTAACCCACACATAGGCTGCCATGGAGTCCATCAGGAAAGGAAAATTACGGTAAGTATTTGGTAATAAATTTTCCGTTTTCTACACTGAAATATCTTTAAAAGATAGTGAAAATTTCCCCGTTTTTGGACAACTAGGTGCCAACAACTGAGCCAGCTCAGACCTGCCAATAGCTCAAATTTTAACTCAAGTGGCTTTTTTAACAAGAATAAATACCGAAATGAGGGCTAATTAGAGAGCATTTTTTGGAAGTGAAAATCTGAGCTATTATAGTCCAATGCAAGTTTTAGCCATTGATTCTAATGGTACAATTGTAACTTTCACAATGTTGAGATGAAATGTATCTTTCTCTGAAATAAATTTTCCTTTGCACCATTGTTACTACTACATAAAATATTTCGTTTTTAAGAATGCTAGAATGTGGAATGTTTTGATGTTTTGGTAAAATATATTTTTATCTGTCACTTTCACTTGTTAAGCCCTGTACACACGATCAGATTTCCATAAATTTTAAACCAATGGATTTTTCCATCGGAAATCCGATGAAGCTGACTTCCATCAGTCTTCCTACACACCATCAGTCAAAAACCGATCGTCCCAAACGCCGTGACGTAAAACACTCCGATGAGCCAAGAAAAATTAAGTTCTATACTTCTGAGCATGCGTCGACTTGATTCTGAGCATGCGTGGGTTTTTTATCCGATGGAGTTCCCCACAGATGATAGTAATTTGCTATCGTTTTTTTTCCATCAGATAAATTTAAAACATGTTCTATTTTTTAACACTGATGGAAAATAGACCGATGGGGCTCATACACGATCGGTTTGTCCGATGAAAAAAGTCCATCGGACTGTTTTCATCGGTAAAACCGATCATGTGTACAGGGCTTTACTCTCCATCTCATCACAACAATCTTCTTTACCCAAACTCACATAGATGTCTTTATAAAGCACAAACAATACCATTGCTGATGCAAATTTAAAATGAGTCACAATTTTTTGTGCTTTTTATTATTTCTAAATAATCATAATTTGAGCCCCAAAAATTTAATATGTGTACCAACATCAGAAATAATAATGTAATTCCCAAACATTTGAGGGTAATATCACTATTCTACACTCACCCACAAAAAAAAACCAAATATCACATAATAAATCAAGAAGAATAACTCTTGAGTAATGTGATGCCATCACCTGTATGTCCAAAGAAATGCAGTATTTATGTATATTTATGTGTAGGAGGTTCTCACATGTGGCAGCTCTGTGGCTTAGAGGTTAGAACTTCTGCTTCGCATCCCTCAGTGTCTGGGTTTGAATCGCAAACAAACTGTTCCCACAAAGTTGGGAGCATGAAATTGTCCAAAATGTATGCTGATGCCTTAAGAGTTCCCTTCACTGGAACTAAGAGGCCAAACCCAACCCCTGAAAAACAACCCCACATCATAATCCTCTCTACACCAAATGATTTGGACCAGTGCACAAAGCAAGGTCCATAAAGGCATGGATGAGTGAGCTTGGGGTGGAGGAACTTGACTGGCCTGGACAGAGTCCTGACCTCAACACAACAGAACACCTTGGGGATGAATTAGAGTGGAGACTGTAGGCCAGGCCTTCTCATCCAACATCAGTGCCTGACCTCACAAATGCACTTGGAAGAATGGTCAAACATTCCCATAGACACACTCCTAAACCTTTTGGACAGCCTTCTCAGAAGAGTTGAAGCTGTTATAGCTGCAAAGGGTATGCCAAATTAGTTTTGAACCCTACGGACTAATACTGGGATGTCATTACAGTTCATGTGCGTTTAAAGGCATGCGTCCCAATACTTAGGCCAATATATTGTACATTGCTTGTGACACTGAGCATGGCTATGGACTTAGGGCTGGTTCATACCACAGAGATGCAGAGAAAATGTGTGAGGGTGGCTAAGTGGGTAGCAATTCTGTCTAGCAGCACTGGGGTTGCTGGTTCAATTCCCCAACATGATTGTGTTGAAGTTTATATGATCTCCCTGTGTGGGTTTCTCAGCACAATCCTAAGACATGCTGGCATTTTATTTGTCTATTGTCAAAATAGTCTCTAATGTAGGAAAGTTAGTTTTGGACTTTAGATTGGAAGCTCATTGCAGCCAGGGCCTGATGTTAATGTTTGTTAGCATTAATCATGCCCAGGGACTTGGACATTTAAAATGGTAGGGTTTACACTGCACAGGTACATATGCTTAGAAAACTGTTGCTTTGTTTATGTGCATGCAAATTGACTTGGATCTTTGGCCTGTAGTTGGAGGTTTGATGCACATAGCCAAGGGCTAACACAGTTGCAAATAGTATTATGTGTTCCTGCCCATCAGGTGCAATCACTTTAGACATACACGAAGAGACAGATTGAAAGATACTGGTGGGCATGTACTTCTATTGGGCGTGTATCAGTGTGCTAACAATACAACATCTCTTATATAAAGGCCTGCAGTATGGGGGTTTGTTTGGTCTGAGAAGGCCAGGTTGTTTGCTGTGATTTGTGTGGGGGGGGGGAGATATTGTGCAGATTGACAAACTCCCAACTAGGGTTATTTGCTGAAATTCTTGTGATTTTTTTCAATCAAAGTGGGCTTATGTGGCCATGCTGTCAATGTTGTGTGTATTGTTCCTGTCTGACAATGCAAACATCGTTTGGGAGCACCTGCTGACCTTTTACTCTTTGATCTCATTGCATAATCGTGTACACAGAAATGCAGCTTCCAGCAGAACATGGTCACCAATGTATGTATGTGTGAATTGTGGGGTAGGGGTGAGTGTTTTGAATAAGTGTCTTTTTTAATATTATGTTGGAATGCTTTGTAAGAATAATGACTGTTAAGTATGTTTCTATAATCTTGCAGATAAAAATGTGATGTGTTGCCAGTTATACAATGAAAGTAAAGCTGTGTCCACTCTAAGGTTTTGTCAAATTTTAGATTGTAAGCTCCTATGAGCAGGGCCTTTAAAACTTGACCACTGGGCACTTAAACCCCCTTAATAACCAGACCAATTTTCAGCTTTCGGTGCTCTCACATTTTGAATGACAATTACTCAGTCATACAACACTGTACCCATATGAATTTTTTGTCCTTTTTTTCACACAAATAGAGCTTTCTTTTGGTGGTATTTAACCACCTCCCTACTGGGCACTAAAACCCCCTTCCTGCCCAAGCCATTTTTCAGCTTTCAGCGCAGTCACACTTTGAATGACAATTGCGCGGTCGTGCGACGTGGCTCCCAAACAAAATTTGCGTCCTTTTTTTCCCACAAATAGAGCTTTCTTTTGGTGGTATTTAATCACCTCTGCGGTTTTCATTTTTTGTGCTATAAACAAAAGAAGAGCGTCCAGTTTGGAAAAAAAAACACAATATTTTTTACTTTTTGCTATAATAAATACCCATTTTTTTTTCAATTAAAATTTTCCTCAGTTTAGGCCGATACGTATTCTTCTACATATTTTTGGTATAAAAAAAATCGCAATAAGCGCGTATTGATTGGTTTGCGCAAAAGTTATAGCGTCTACAAAATAGGGGATAGTTTTATAGCATTTTTTATTTTTTCTTATTTTTTTATTAGTAATGGCGGCGATCTGCGATTTTTATTGTGACTGCGATATTGCGGCAGACACATCGGACACTTGACACATTTTTGGTACCATTCACATTTATACAGCGATCCCTGCTATAAAAGTGCATTGATTACTGTATAAATGTGACTGGCAGGGAAGGGGTTAACCACTAGGGGACGGGAAGGGGTTAAATATGTTCCCTCAATGTGTTCTAACTGTGGGGGGGAGGGGACTGACTGGGGGAGGTGACCGATGGTTGTCCCTATGTACAAGGGGCACACCATCAGCCTCCTCTCCCTCACAGGACGTGGATCTGTGTGTTTACACACACAGATCCACTTTCCTGCTTGGTTCCCGGGCAATCGCGGGTGCCCGGCGGCAATCGCGGCCGCCGGGCACGCGCACCGGGTCGTTGGTAACGCGGCGCGCACGCGCACGCGCGATCCCCCCCCTCCTGAGGGACGTTCAGGAACGTCCACTCAGAAGGAGAGATCACCCACCCGGCCGTATATGTACAGTGGCCGGGTGGGAAGTAGTTAATCACTGTTGGGTTTTTTATTTTTTGCGCTATAAGAGAAAAAAGACTGAAAATTTTGTAAAAAAATTATTTTTGTTTCGTTTCTGTTATAAAATTTTGCAAATTACTTTTTTTTCTTCATAAATTTTGGCCAAAATTTATACTGCTACATATCTTTGGTAAAAATAAGTACAAATTGGTGGATATTATTTGGTCTTTGTGAAAGTTATAGAGTCCACAAGCTATGGTGCCAATATCTGAAAATTGATCACACCTGAAGTACTGACGGCCGATCTCATTTCTTGAGACCCTAACATGCCAGAAAAGTACAAATATCCCCCAAATGACCCCTTTTTGGAAAGAAGACATTCCAAGGTATTCAGAAAGAGGCATTGTGAGTTTTTTGAAGTTGTCATTTTTTCCCACAATTCTTTGCAAAATCAAGATTTTTTTTTTCTCTTTTTTTTTTTCCACAAAATTGTCATATTAGCAGGTTATTTCTCACACACAGCATATGCATTCCACAAATTACACCCCAAAACACATTCTGCTATTACTCCCGAGTATGGCGATACCACATGTGTGAGACTTTTACACAGCGTGGCCACATAGAGAGGCCCAACATGCAGGGAGCACCTTCAGGCGTTTCTGTAGCACCCAGGCCAATTCTGACATTTCTCTCCTACATGTAAAAATCATCATTTATTTGCTAGAAAATTACATAGAACCCCAAAACATTATATATGTTTTTTTAGCAAAGACCTTAGAGAATATAATGGTGGTTGTTGCAACTTTTTATCTCGCACGATATTTGCGCAGCAATTTTTTTAACGCGTTTTTTACGGAAAAAAAATGTTTTGTGCTTAAAAAAAAAAAAACAGTAAAGTTAGCCCAATGTTTTTGCATAATGTGAAAGATGAAGTTACGCCATGTAAATAGATACCTAACATGTCACCTTTAAAAATTGCACACACTCGTGGAATGGCGCCAAACTTCGCTACTTAAAAAATCCCCATAGGCGACGCTTTAAATATTTTTACTGGTTACATGTTTTGAGTTACAGAGGAGGTCTAGGGCCAAAATGATTGCTCTCGCTCTAGCGTTCGCAGAGATACCTCACATGTGTGGTTTGAAAACTGTTTTCATATGTGGGCGGGACTTACGTATGCGTTCGCTTCTGTATGCGAGCTCACGGGGACAGGGGCGCTTTAAAAAAATATATATTTTTTTATTGTTCATTTTACTTTATTTATTTTAGTTTGACATGTTTTTCCGCCCCAAAATTTTTTTTGATCACTTTTATACCTATTACAAGGAACGTAAACATCCCTTGTAATAGGAATATGGCATGACAGGTCCTCTTTACAGTGAGATATGGGATCAGTAAGACCCCACATCTCACCTCTAGGCTGGGAAGCCTGAAAAAACAAACAAAAAAAAAACAACAATCCTGGCTTTGATCGTAGCGGTGAGTCGGTAGAAGCACCGGAGGGCAGCGGGAGGGGGGGCATCCCCTCTCACCTCCTGTAAGAATGATCAAGCGGTGGAACAGCCGCTATGATTGTTCTTATGGTGTAGGGAATCGCCGGCTGAAAAAACTAATATCTGAATGATGCCTGTAGCTGCACCCATTATTCAGATATCTCCGCACAAAGTCAAGGACGTCATATGACGGCCGGCGGGCGGGAAGTGGTTATTGCAGAGTATTGCCGGGCATTGCGGAGTATTGCCGGGCATTGCGGAGTATTGCCGGGCATTGCGGAGTATTGCCGGGCATTGCGGAGTATTGCAGGGTATTGCGGACTATGGCAGGGTATTGCGGAGTATGGCAGGGTATTGCACGGGGTATTGCACAGGGGGTATTGCACAGGGTATTGCAGAGTATTGTGCAGGGTATTGCAGAGTATTGTGCAGGGTATTGCAGAGTATTGTGCAGGGTATTGCAGAGTATTGTGCAGGGTATTGCGCAGAGTATTTTGCAGAGTATTGCGCAGGGTATTGCAGAGTATTGCGCAGGGTATTGCAGAGTATTGCGCAGGGTATTGCAGAGTATTTTGCAGGGTATTGCAGGGTATTGCGCAGGGTATTGCAGAGTATTTTGCAGGGTATTGCGCAGGGTATTGCAGGGTATTGTGCAGGGTATTGTGCAGGGTATTGCAGAGTATTGCACAGGGTATTGCAGAGTATTACGCAGGGTATTGCAGAGTATTGCGCAGGGTATTGCGCAGGGTATTGCAGAGTATTGCGCAGGGTATTGCAGAGTATTGCGCAGGGTATTGCAGAGTATTTTGCAGGGTATTGCGCAGGGTATTGCAGAGTATTGCGCCAGGGTATTGCAGAGTATTGCGCCAGGGTATTGCAGAGTATTTTGCAGAGTATTGCGCAGGGTATTTTGCAGAGTATTGGCAGGGTGTATTGCAGAGTATTGGCAGGGTATTGCACCAGGGATGGCTGAGCAGGGATGGATGGATGGCTGGATCTGTGACTGCAATTGTCACAGATCCAGCCCACAGAGCTGCTGCTGCCATCCGCTCTCTCCCCCTCTCCTCTCACACTGTACCAATCGGTACAGAGAGGGGAGGGAGGAACCGGCGTCATCACATGACGCCGGTCTGTTTACAAGTGATTGCTCCGTCATTTGACGGAGCGATCACGTGGTAAACGGCCGCTATCAGCGGCGATTTACCGCGGTTCGTGATCCGCCGGGTCCTCTGGACCCGGCGGTCACGGAGTTTCCCGTGTGCGCGCCCCAGGGGGCGCGCGGGAGCGCGATTCTGGGAGGACGTTATATAACGTCCTCCCAGAGTTTAGCAACCACCTTGTCGACGTTATTTGTCGGCAGGTGGTTGCCAAGTGGTTAAAATCCAATTGCTAAATGTAGCACCATATATCCTGTCCAATTTTTTTGGAAGCTAGTAAATGAATGTGCATAATTTTGTTTCTGCTGGCAAAATAAAAGTACATTGAGGTTTGTTGTGGTGTTTTTTTGTTTTGTTTTTGTGGGAGGTGGTTTTGGCAAAGTGCAATATCTTTTATATTTTATTATTTCTATATGTATTTGTGCACCAAAAAACGAATCTCTTCGCCCTGGTTCACATTGATGCTACTTTGAAATCGCGTTACTTCACTTGAGCTAGCGCGATTTCAAAGTAGCAAGGTCAGGTACTACTTGATAGACATCTGTATGGCTTCATACACAGATGTCTATTGCATGAAAAAGAAATAGCTGGATAGCCGCACTCCAAATATTCACCTTTATTAAGTTAAAATCAAGGCATCAAAAGTCGGTACAGACTAACTGCACTGCCGCTGACATGTTTCACACCAGACACGGTGTGAAAGATGTCAGCGGCAGTGCAGTTAGTCTGTACCGACTTTTGATGCCTTGATTTTAACTTTACAAACGAAGGTGAATATTTGGAGTGCGGCTATCCAGCTATTTCTTTTTCAATCATCTCTGTTGCAAACAGAGCCAGCACCCTGTTTAACTGCAGAGACAGCTGATCGTAGGAGAGGTAATTACCTTAGAGTGGTGAACTCCCACAGATGTCTATTGAAGTCGCACCTGTAATCGGCAAAAGTAGTGCAGGAACTACTTTAGCAAATCGGTGTCGCATCGAGTGGAACAGTGCCATTGCTGCCAATAGTCATGTGATTTGATCTCTCAAAAAATCACAAATCACTCCAATGTAAACCTAGGCTTCAGAACACCTGCAAGTAAATGATAAAGGTGGAGTCTTTACAGAGGCGTTGTCAGGGGGGAGCGGCGGGTGCGGGCCGCACCCGGGTGACACCCGCCAGAGGGGTGACACCCGACCCGTCACGGCGCTTGATCGAGAGAGGCGCCGCGGCTCTCTCCTCTTCCTCCTTCCCCTGTGCACTCCCGCTCCTGTATCTCCTTCCTCCCCGCGATGTTCGGGGAGGGAGGAGGAGTAAAAATTGTGTTGTGAGGCAGACAGCCCTGGAGTGCCATAGTGCACGGCGCCCGCATGTCCTCCAGGAACCGGCACTGCAATCGCCGGTGCTGGCTGCCTATCACAACAATTAAACCCCACAGGACGACTGAGCCTAGGCTCCTCCTCCACACTGACAGTACATATCAGGAGACGGAGCCTAGGAGGAGGAGGAGGAACATCCATGTGGACAGAGCACACTGATCTGAGGTCTGTGACTGTAGGGAGGGGAGATATGGGGGGGGTTACATTAGAGAGATTGTACAGAGAGGGGGGGTTACATCTGGGGGATTTTACAGAGATGGGGGGTTACATTAGGGGGATTGCACAGAGGGGGGTTACATCTGGGGGATTGTACAGAATGGGGGGGTTACATTAGGGGGATTGCACAGAGGGAGGGTTACATCTGGGGGATTGTACAGAATGGGGGGGTTACATTAGGGGGATTGCACAGGGGGGTTACATCTGGGGGATTGTACAGAATGGGGGGGTACATTAGGGGGATTGCACAGAGGGGGGTTACATCTGGGGGATTGTACAGAATGGGGGGGTACATTAGGGGGATTGCACAGAGGGTGGTTACATCTGGGGGATTTTACAGAGAGGGGGGGTTACATCTGGGGGATTTTACAGAGAGGGGGGGTTACATTAGGGGGATTGTACAGAATGGTGGGGGTTACAGTAGGGGGATTGCACAGACGGGGGGTTACATCTGGGGGATTGTACAGAATGGGGGGGTTACATTAGGGGGATTGCACAGAGGGGGTTACATTAGGGGGATTGCATGGAGGGGGGTTACATCTGGGGGATTGTACAGAATGGGGGGTACATGAGGGGGGTTACACATTTGGGGGATTTTACAGAATGGGGGGGTTACATTAGGGGTGTTACATTAGGGGGATTGCACGGGGGATACATTGGGGAGATTGCACAGGGGTTACATTAGGGGGATTGCAGGGGGTTCCATTAGGGGGATTGTACAGAGTGGGGGTTCCATTGGGGGGATTGCAGGGGGGTTCCATTGGGGGGATTGCAGGGGGGTCCATTAGGGGTATAACACGGGTGGGTTCCATTAGGGGGATTACACGGGGGGGGTTCCATTAGGGAGATTGCAGGGGGGTTACATTAGGGAGATTGTACAGAGGGGGGGTTCCATTGGGGGGATTGCAGGGGGGTTCCATTAGGGGGAATGCAGAGGGGTTCCATTAGGGGGATTACATGGGGGGGTTCCATTGCAGGGATTACACACGGGGAGAGCTGTGCTTATGCTCTAGCCTGCTCAGTGCCCCATATTGAACAGTGACCAGGGGGGGGGGTGACACCAAATTTTACCGCACCAGGTGACACCAACCCTAGTGACGCCACTGAGTCTTTATATATACCAGCTGTGGAGAATTGCAGGTAATGAATTCAGCTGGTGGATAGGTAGTGTTGTATGTGTGAGCTCTGGTTCACATTGGTGTGATTGCACTGTTCTAATTGGTGTGACTTGTATTGATATCAGTGCAGAAACCTACACAGGTGTCTCTGAAATTCCCCCTGCAGTCAGGACTGACATGCAGGAATGAAATTGTGTGAGTTCAGCTGAACTCGCACGATTTCCTCCTGCTGTCAGTGTGAACCTGGGCTCAAACTGGGCCTTTTGTCTTTGTCATTCACCTGCTGCTATCCCTGGGACACCATTTCTTATCGAACGCCCTTAAGTTTACCTTCAAATATGATATGTAAAGATACAGATTTGCATATCTGCAAATGAACAAAAATAATAAATTTCTAATCGTGGTTGCGATAAAATATTTTCAGCTGCGATCAAAAGAGTGTGGTTTCACCTTCTGACCCGGAAATGAGTCATTGTAATCACCCGGAAGTTCCTGTGCTGGTCAGGATCTCCATCTCTAGGTGGACATGGCGAGATCCCTCTTTAGCAAAGAGGAGGTGCTGCTCATTTTCCGGTTAAGGGTAGGATATGTACTTGTGCTTACTCAATGTGGGGGTGGATGTGGTAGTTAGATTTGGTGTGGGTGGGGTCCATTGATTTGTTTGCCATCACCACACATTTTCTTCTGGCCCATTTGCACACATCACTTCCTGCATTTGTTCGTCTGATGTAAATCAGTATGGACTATGCAATTATAAATGAGAGCTCCTTTCTATTAAAATATATATGACTTGTAGTCAGAGTCCTCCTGAACCGACAAGCACTAACTTACCAAGACTTGCGGTGTGCCTTGGCCTGACTGGTCGATATACCTGAAAAGAGGGCATACCCTGTAAGGATGAAAGTGTGAAAGTATGACTGAACAAAGTATGACTGCAATGAATGTGGGAACCGGGAGGGTGGGAACCCGGAAACCAGCCGACGCTGACCTGGCTGTAGAGGAGGGCTATATAGACCCGGACTCCTCCCACAAATTCAGGCTGGCCTGCGGCCAGCCTTCCAACTTGTAGTCAGAGTCCTCCTGAACCGACCGACAAGCACTAACTTACAAAGACCTGTGGTGTGCCTTGGCCTGACTAGTTGGTATACCTGAAAAGAGGGCAAAAGACACATGAGTAGGTGAAACAGAAAGTTTTAATGGAAACGAAGATGACAAGATCAATCCAACAAAGAGGCGAACACCCTAATAACCTCTGCGTGAGGTTCAGGAATGTACCTGCTAAAACAGGAGGACCTCCATCGTCCCATATGCTTGATAATGAAAGGAGGCACCCCCTGCTTAGAAGCGACAGAAGCTGCCCCAATCCTAAAAGAGTGTCCGGTAAATGATTTTGGATTCAAGCCTAACCTCCCGATCAGGATCCTTCCCGATCAGGATCCTAACATAAGTCATGAACTGCTTGGAAGTTAATGGATCTGAGGGGAATGGCAATAAAGGGCCGTGGTTAGAAACCCCGAAAGCGCGTCAAGTACCTCGATCGGAGGGGGGGGGGCGTGGCCGGATGTGATCGCGGCAGGACGTGTCTTCCCGGAGCTCTGGCTTTCCTCCGGTTTACTATCCTGATTGCTGACTGACTACTCTACAACCGTTGTAAGTTAATTCCGGTGCAAGGGGAACTGACTGGGCGCACAACGATGCCATCCTCGGCTTCAAAGAAGCAGCAGAAGCAGCTTACACAGCCGCCTTTAGATCAGAGGCAGCTACGCTCCCAGGGCAGCATGGCGATTGGCTCCGCCCACGCCAACTTGATTCCTTTCCCCTCGACTCAGCGCGCCAAGCCTCAGACATCCAAGATGGTGCAGCCGGTGAGTACAGCACCGCATGTCCAAGAAGGGGCTTCTCTCCTGCCGCAGGAAATCAAGGTGGATACGGCAGCCATAACGGGCCTGATCCTTGAAGCCATTGCATCGTCCAAATCGGAGCTCATGATGCGCATAGACTGTCTGGCCTCTGAATGCAACCTCATCCGGCACGATCTGGACAAGATCAGAGGCCGGTTAACTACTGCGGAGGATCGTATCTCTGGGGTGGAGGACACCTCTCACTCCCAGGGTTTTCAACTCGCTGAGCTGAAAGACATTGTTGGGTGGGGGACACTTGTAAAAACAATTAATGTCCCCTTCCATCAAGGCGTTTGGTTCCATTATTCAATAGAGCCAGGTTATCTTCAAAAAGGTTCTTTTATTCTTCCAAAGACAAGAAAAAGACAATGCTTACATAATGACAGCTGGTAACACATGGTAAGTTTGTAGCTTCAGAAGGGGGAATGAGGTGACAGATCGTAGGATGGTATATCTTCGAGCAGGGTCCCTTGACCTTCCATAGCGAAGGATCACTTCTCCCGACAGTTCTCCAGGGCCCCATTGCCCGACATTCCCTCCCTCATGTTCAAAACCCTTGGGTAGATATACTGTTTAATAATGTTATGTCAGCATTATTTACATTTAGCATCGCTCCAAGGAAGGTATCATTAACTGTCCTAGGGAAGTAACACCCACTTGTGTATATTTAGTAACATAACTCCACCCATTGTCCTGACATAGTTCCTTAGAATAGCTATTACATACACAGCAAATGTCCCTTGTCTGTCCTCAGCAATCTTCAAATTTAACATGTTTCAATAAAGAGTACAGAAACTTTTATCACTTAAAATAGTAATAAATTCAATATCTAACAATTCCCCCTCAATGCACTATTATTAAAAAACAAAATAAGTGCATTCATCTTAAATAATAAATGTTTCTGATCCTCTTTTTTCCAATACATACAATACAATAAACATTCATACAATTTAGTGTTTCAGATATTGTACATAAGCTTTTTCCAAAACTCTGAGATATTCCTGTGAAATATTTAACCATTTCATTCCATCAAGAAACTATAAATTATTATATTATTTATTAATTTTAATTTATTCTCCATCTAAACTATGTAATATTAAAAATTTTCTTCCTTTACCTTCATAGATTTTTCTTCTTATAACTTTAACCATATCACATAGCTATTTTAACATAAAGGAGAAATTAATATCTTTGATATATTAAATTATATTGTTTTGTAATATAAATTATTAATTAATTAATAAATACAATTTCTTCCAGTCTTTGAAATTTCAATAACCAAATAATTTCTTCAATATAAGTTTTTATACATTATCCTTGACACTGAACAATTATAAACATAATACGTAATCTACTCGTCTGTTGATACACAAAAACATAACTTTCCCATTATTTGATTATCATATTTTTATATATTCTATTTATCTTTCTCTTTATTTTTCTATTTATCTTTCTATTTATCTATCCATGACCAACAAGCAACTTTTTCCATTTTCTTTTTTACAACGTTTCATATTATTTAATTCAACAGTAACTCTGTTTAGACACATTAAGATTATTTTCTTCCACACAAGCCTGTATGTACTCTAACTATATTAATACTTCAAATGTACACTTTATTGTACATTCTTGTAATAACAAACTATCCATACAACTTTTCCAAGTTATGTGTTCTATAAAAATGAATACAAAAAATAATAATTGTATGTGAAATAATTCTGTGTGTATTAATATGTATTCCTATAAAAGATTTAAAAACCAAAAAATATCAACTATTATGTAAACTAAGGTAGTATCATTACTATTAGTTATTACTGTGATATCAATCTTTCATGATCTACTAAACTAACAAAGATTGTGTAGGAGAAAGTATCAGATTTCAATGTCAACATAGAGTCAACTATTTTTTCTGTATTTCAAAACATTCCTATACTAAAATTACATCCTAACTCCCCCTCACATAATGATCGACCGATCAATATGTGGTTTTTTTTTTTTTGCAAGACCATATGAATGAATCATTGAAGTTCATCCAAAAATGATAGTCCTTGAGAACATATTAAATACATCATTTTGAAAAAACAAGAAAATAATAACAAATTTAGCTGTGCTTGTGTCATGGTCATGTAAAAAATTCATAGAATAGAATAATTTCATTAATTAATATAAACTATTTTAGACTCATAATCCTTTCTGTGTTTACCCATTTTACTCTTATTTTTATTTTTACCAATTATTTTGAAACAAAAATAATTTTAATCCCTGTTACCTTAAAAATAATAAAATAATCTTCCCAATTGATATCTCAGTTTGCAACTCTATTGGCATCCCTGGTACCTTCAGATCTATAATTCTTAATCATAACTTTAGCTACTGGAATAAATCACTAAACATACTCATGAGAAGTAAAAATCTCATTCAAAACATCATTTCTATTTAAATTTAGCAAAGGCCTAGCCATGTTTTGTGAACAAACTTCTGAAATTCCTATACCTGTACTTTTTTCCTATACAACAGATTGTAAATAACTTAGTATGCTAATTTCAAAAGACATAGAAGAACAGACATTCTTCATCCTGTCATTAACTCCTTATGTTCAGAAAATACTAAAGTTTTTAAACTAAAAATATAACAGGTAAATAAGTCACCTAATCTTTACCTTTTCTTGAATCATCTTACCCTATTTAGACTTTGTAATACTATTCATACGTTCTACAATACCTGAGCATTAAAGATGATAAGAAACATAAAAACGTATTAAATAACTAAAATTGCATACTTGTCCTTCACTACCTGTCCTATAAAATAAAAAATCATTATCTGATTCCATGGTTTGAAATCCAACCCCAATGGAATATGACATACGTTCACAACAACTTAGCTTATGTTAAAAATATTTTTTTTTCCTAGAATTACCTCAATTAATTTAATTTATCAAAAGAAATATTAACCAAAGGAAAAAACATCCTTGTATCCTCCTTTAGCAGGTGAAAAAATAATATAATCAATCTTCATAGATTGACAAATCTCTCAATACTTTGTAGTATCAGGTTACTCTTTCCTTTTGAATTGTTCTATAAACAAATAAAACAATATTCAGAAGTTTGATGACAAAGTGCTCTAAATTGAGTAGTTCAGAATTTCTTTCATTAGCCTAAACAAAAATCAATTAATCAATTAGTCAGTCAGTCGGGTACCTGGATATGCAAAAATAAATATTTTCATTTAAAAATAACTCTATCCATTATTGTTGGAATCAATTATTTTTACAATGAATTTTATCTCCATTATCAGTCTGTACTGATTCTACCTAAGACAAAATTTCATCGTCCCCCCTCTTTATCCTGTGACTAAATTAAATTTTGTAAAAGTAATAATCTTACCAGATTATTGTATTTTTCTTTCACTAAAACTTCACTTATAACTGCTTTAATTTTGCAAAAGAACATTAATTTAGTCTGGGCTTTCCTAAATATTCTATTTCTAAAAGAAACTTGATCATGTTGAAGTACATTTTTTTTTTTAGAACCAATCATGTTTCTCATACAGTATGATTGAATGAACCACACGTGCTCCGTCACTCTGACTGCTAAACAAACACATGGCACACTCAATCATCATTCAGTGCAGACAAATATACAGAAAGTTCCATTGTGCCAATATATGGATCCATGTACATAAGCACAAGAGATTCCTTCCCAATAAATGTTCACTAAATATTGATAAAGTAATATTGCATGATTTGCTTATACAACTGTGGTTTTATCACACTGCATTATTCTAATCTCAATGTATTTATATCTTACTTCAACTGACCTTACGTTTTAACACCCAGTTGTCCATAAACAACGGTTAATCAGAGCTGTCTGTATTAACACCTCCTGTTTGTCTTGAAATAACACCTTAAAGAAATGGTGCAAAACCCACATGTTTTTTCAAAACAATTACTTCGGTAAGTAATAATACATTTTTCTCATCTATGAACCCTCTTCCAGTTTCTGGAAGTTTTAACACAAATATGTGTATTGATCATAGAAGTGAAAAACTGTCATGACGATGGCATGTCTAACTAGGCAGTGTAACTCGATCTGCATTTCTCTGTTGACAGTACATTCCTTTTACATGTCACACTTTTCAGAGAAAGATCTGTTACATGTCGGTCTTAGCTACCATGAATTGCATCTCCCCTTCACAGTACAATCCGGTAACAATTTAATTTTATTGTTTTTATCATTTTTAACCTTTTTTACCATTTTTTTAAACATATTTGATTTGTACATCTGCTAAAAATCATGTACACTAGGTTATATGATGTTCCTGATTATAGTAATGACAAAAAATTGTTTAGAGGACAATCTCGTGAAACTCACAGATTGGTTCCTGCCCATGAACTGTGATTGGCAATTTCCCCGAGAAAAATTCCTCCCTCAACTAAAGTCTTTACTTTTATCAGAAATACTCAATTACAAAAACTTTTAACAATAGTTTTTTTTACAATTTTTGATAGTTTTTAGATTGAACAAAACTTTCATATTTTAATATTTCTCCTGGGTAGCCTTAAGTAAATTAGAACAATCTACTTCTTTTAATTTAATAACCAAATCCTAGTTTGGAATATTTTGTAAAAATTGCTCAATCCTTAACTTATTATTTCCTTCAACCAAAACTGTAGGATTTTTGTTAAAGACTAAATACCATGTTGTTTTCCATTATCTTAATCAATAGTTTTTTCTTAAAACTTTGTTCTGCCCCTTGTTTGTGCTTTGAATGACCACATTTTGTAATAACACATTTTCTGTTGTTTAGGGCTTAAATATTCATAAACATTTTCATGCAGCGTTAAACTTAGTTTCCTTATTAAAGAACCTCTTTACACTCTGGTATTAATTAATTAATTACCCTACTACTGCTACATGCCTGTATTCCATATATATGGAATGTATTAATTCCCGATAGTACTGGAACATACTTCTGAGCTTTGAGATGTTAACCATCCCATGTTATCCACTTACTTAAATAAACAAACATATTTACCCCTTGTTTAGAATGATTGTCCTGTGTACACTTAAAAAAAAAACAAGAGATGAATAATGTCCTTTAGCTTTGCCTGTTGTTTGTTTCTTTTCATTTGTTTTGTCTTTGTTCGTTGCTTTTATTCGTTGCTTTTTCTTGGAATATTGTCCTCATCTTTTTCTTTGAAGAATAGTTTTCTTGTAGCTTTTGCCTTGTTCCTTGACTCGTGTAAATGTAATGTTTCTGTAGGCTGTAAATAGGCCTAAGTAAACACAATGTAAAGATGTGTGTGTATTGAAAATATGTCTTTCTCCTTCTGTGTTTGCTGAAGGAATGAGATGTGTAAGTGTTTAGCCTTCCTCTGTGGACCGTCCAAAACATCAAAATCCGACTTTTCATATTAGCTCACCCAAAGAGTACATCTGCCTGTTGTATCTACAATGGTGGCCTTTTTTTAACGTGAAGTCTTAGTTCCCATTTCAACACTTCTTCTGTGAGACTTTTCCTCACCTTTTGTAGGAACTGAACTCCCTCGGCAGAAATCTTCACGTACGTAAACGTTTACGCTTTTCATCACAACCTGAAAGTCCTCTCTGGATTTCCTACAATATCTTGAAACATTCTGTCCAAAAGGCCTTGTCAATCAACCTTGTAAGCTGAGTCTTTGTTTTTTTTTTTTGTTTTTTCTTCTTTTCTTCTGCTTGCAAGTTTACAAGCGATCTGTGGGTGAGAAAACAGACAGAAACTCACCCTTTTGTTTTGGAGTCAAGATCAATAATTGGCTTTATTCGACGGCTGCAATTCTTCTCGCCTTTATCTGGCTCAGTTTCTCTGACCTTCTGTCCACGTGTGATGGAACACAAACGTCCTTTCTCGTTCTAAGTTCTTTGGTTGTTTTTTTCCCAAGACTTGACAATGTTTTCGTCTCATCTCTTCATCTGACTCCCTCCTGTTGTCAAGTAGTGAGGAAAAAGAACAGCTGGGGCTCGCCATAATGTTGGGTGGGGGACACTTGTAAAAACAATTAATGTCCCCTTCCATCAAGGCGTTTGGTTCCATTATTCAATAGAGCCAGGTTATCTTCAAAAAGGTTCTTTTATTCTTCCAAAGACAAGAAAAAGACAATGCTTACATAATGACAGCTGGTAACACATGGTAAGTTTGTAGCTTCAGAAGGGGGAATGAGGTGACAGATCGTAGGATGGTATATCTTCGAGCAGGGTCCCTTGACCTTCCATAGCGAAGGATCACTTCTCCCGACAGTTCTCCTGGGCCCCATTGCCCGACATTCCCTCCCTCATGTTCAAAACCCTTGGGTAGATATACTGTTTAATAATGTTATGTCAGCATTATTTACATTTAGCATCGCTCCAAGGAAGGTATCATTAACTGTCCTAGGGAAGTAACACCCACTTGTGTATATTTAGTAACATAACTCCACCCATTGTCCTGACATAGTTCCTTAGAATAGCTATTACATACACAGCAAATGTCCCTTGTCTGTCCTCAGCAATCTTCAAATTTAACATGTTTCAATAAAGAGTACAGAAACTTTTATCACTTAAAATAGTAATAAATTCAAATTGTGGAATATAAGATTAATATCTAATATTCTTGTATCTTAAGGGCGTTTCTGAATGAATAGCATTCATAGTCAGGTTGACCTAAAAAGAAAGTGAGTTTTATTTTCTCACAGGTGGCATCATAAATACAATGAAAAAAATAGTATAACAGTTCAGT
This sequence comes from Rana muscosa, assembly GCA_029206835.1. Taxonomy (NCBI): domain Eukaryota; kingdom Metazoa; phylum Chordata; class Amphibia; order Anura; family Ranidae; genus Rana; species Rana muscosa. The sequence continues at coordinate 359,376,200 of CM055122.1, forward strand.
TCAGTGTAGGTAAATATATATAAAATAGAATAGATTGCTGTAGCAAAGTTATGAAAGCATGTGTGCTAGTTGCAGACTCCATCTTCCATGCTGTTCTCTGAGTGTTCCCAAAGTGAAGCCGGAACAGGAAATGACGTTCTTAGGCTTCTGGTAATTCAGCTGTTCTTCTTGTCAATCTTAGTGTAAATGTGTCAATGTTATCTCTTTAAAGTGGGTGTGAGTAAGTGAGTGAGTCTTCATGTGTGTTCGTGTCAGTATGCTGTGCAAGTGTCGTGTAAGTGTGTTGTGCCCCCTCCCATCTCAAACTATAGGCTTATATATATCTTTACATATGTACGTCACCTCATACAAACTTAGAACCTTGTATGGCACACATTAATTTCTGCTAACTTCAGCAATATGTTATACCAATAGAATATATTGGCTCAGAGACATATGGAGTTTGATTGACATGCACACATGTAGCACTCTATACTTGGAGTGGTGTGCTGACGATGTAATATCATCATAACCAAACATCTCCTATATGAACATATATTACTAACAATAAAATAACTATTAACTAATACATACTAGTATGACTAAGACTTCACTTAAACAAACTTGACAAGAGATATAAAGAAATATATTATTTATCTCACTACGTAAATACTGATCTATTCTGGAGATCTATTCTTGTCACCCTACACCAAGATGCCTTATATGTCATACTCAAATTGGCTTCACCAGAAATATCCAGCAATACTCATCCTTAGATTGAAGAATCATGTCATATCAATTTATGCAAGGTCATTCACTCATACCTAATTTACTATGATTAATCATAAAACCAAATATGTTTTGCTAGCTTGCCTTATATTAATAGAACACCTATAAGTGCCGAATTATGAATTTGAAATAATATTCTAACAGACATGGTCCGGTCTTTGCAACACAGAGCAGATGACGCCGAGGACCGCCAGAGGAGAAACAATATAAGAATGGTGGGGTTGCCTGAAGAGGCTGAGGGGGTTGTCACAACTACCTTTGCTGAGCAGTTCTTCAAATCCTTGCTAGCCTTAGGTGATCTCCCCCCACATATGTTGCTGAAAGAGCGCACAGGGTACCCACTGGAGCTCGGCCATCGGGTGCCCCACCACGTCCTTTTCTAGTCTGGTTCCTAAATTACAGGGACCGTGACATGTTGCTGGTGGAGGCAAGAAAGCATAAGGAGCTGAAATTTGAAAATACCCGCATCATGCTCTTCCGGGATTCCTGGGTGGAGACTCAGAGGAGGCGTTGCTCCTTTACTGATGTGAAGAGAAGGCTCAGAGAGAAAGATCTGCAGTACAGTATGTTGTACCCCAGCCGTCTCCGTGTGCAGTACAAGGGCTCGGTAAAGTTCTTTGAAACACCACAAGATGCCTGCGACTGGTTGGATCAAAATCCGTGATGCCGTTTTCCATACGAGGTTTGCTTGTCCTTTTTTTTTTTTTTTTATTATTTTAATTTTCTCTGGTCTGTTGTTTTCACCAAGGGGAATGCTTTTGCTGATTTATCCTATTTTCCCATTTCGTTTGAAGCGCCACGCATCACTATGTACTCCGGATCATGAATGGGGGGCTTGACTTTTTCTTTTGCCCTCCTTTCTGTTTTCTTTTGCTGTGGCCACATTGCTATTGCTGATCTCCGGAGCCTTCAAGTCTACATTTTCTGTGGTGCCACCATCTCCCCATCCCTTTGTGAGTACTTTTATTCAATAATACACAAAACTGTGGCTAGTAAATTGTGCTTTGTGGTAGGTAGCTATTGCACAATGTAATAATCCCGTAGTTCAGGTTGACGCCACCTGGGGTTCTATGTGCACGGTCAGCTGCTACTTTTCTGTCATGGACGGCCGATGGAGTCTGGTGTGACAGACACAGAATTTTTCTTCATCTTCCAATGCCGAACTGTCGACACTTCAGGTTGAACCCCTTCAGGTTTGATTGTTTCAAGGATAAAGCTGCATACCGGACAATTTTTGTTTTTGTTTTTGATTTTATGTTCAGTTTTTTAGGTAGTCTAGTAGTTTCTGGTATAACAGCAGGGGTGTTTTTTTGTTTTTTTAACCAAAGCCATGGGGTATCTACTGGTTCTGCACCGCTGCCAGCTGAAATGTATTTGTCCTCCTATGTGACAACTTCAACTATCTTCCCTCCACTAACTATTTTCATGTGGTCATCATATTTGTTTGATTTCTATATTGGATAGTAGACTTAAGATACTTTCCTGGAATGTCAGGGGTTTAAACAACAAATTCAAGAGGGCTGCAGTGTTCCAATACCTCAAGCAGGTCAAACCACATATCGTTCTCTTTCAGGAGACCTACCTGGAGGGCAGTAAAATATTGTCTTTGCGCAAGCCCTGGATTCAAAGGGCGGTTCACTCTACTTATTCCACTTACGCTAGAGGGGTTTCCATATTAATAAGTAAGACAATTCCATGCACAATCCATCAGGTGTTTACTGACCCGGGAGGTCGATATGTGGCAGTCCTATTAGACGTATCCTTTCATAAAATTCTGCTGGTAAATATATACTTGTATGTGTCTGAGTCTAACTACTTACCTGGGGGGAGCTTCGGATCACAACCCACTTATGATCACCCTAGTCTTCCCTATGGGGAGAAAGAGGGGGGGGGAGATTATCACCAGGTTGGTTGTTAGAAGATCAAGTGCTTGCTCATGTTCAAAAATCCATGGACGCCTACTGGGACACTAACGAGGGCTCGGCTGAGCCCTCTATGGTATGGGATGCTTTCAAGGCAGTGGCACGGGGGGAGTATATTTCTGCAGACCCCACGGATATTCTAGAGGAATTTGTACAATTTTACTCGTCCTTGTACTCGCCTATCCCTTCTTACGATCCCTTGGAGTTGGATGAGTTGTTGCTGAGCCTCTCCCTGCTGAGACTATCAGATACTGATGCTACAATGTTAGATGAACCTATTTCTGTTATGGAAATTGAAGCAGCCATGCTCGCTTTCCCTCCACAAAAGGCGCCGGGGCCAGATGGATTCCCGGCGGATTTCTACAGAGTGTTTAGGTCCCACTTGGCCCCTAGACTGAACGTGCTCTTTCAACATTGCTGGGAACGGGGGGCCTTGCCGGCGTCAATGATGGAGGCCTACATGGTGCTACTCCTGAAGCCGGGGAAGGACCCTCTGGAGTGCTCATCATATCGCCCTATTGTGTTGCTAAATATGGATCTGAAGGTCCTTGCTAAGGTGCTGGCATCAAGGTTGGCCAGGGTAATCTCGACCCTGGTGGATATTGACCAGACGGGCTTCATACCTGGCATGTCGACAGACACCAACCTGAGGAAGTTATTCACGAATCTCCAGCTGGCTACTGCGGACTCCCCGGCCAAGGTAATTGTCTTGATTCATATAGAAAAGGCCTTTGATTCTGTTGACTGGTGTTACATGCACAAGGTGTTTGAGAGAATTGGGTTTGGGCCCGGTTTCCGTCAGTGGATCACTTTATTATATAAAGGATCCTCGGACGGCGATCCGGCTTGGTGCAACAGTCTCAGAGTTTTTCCATAAGCATGGATACCAGACAAGGGTGTCCGCTCTCCCCTTTTCTTTTTGCATTGATGATGGAGCCCATTGCTAGAGCACTTAGACGTTCCAGTGAGGTGGGGGAAATTTAGGTTGGCTCAATTAAAGAATGTGTAGCGCTATACGCTGATGACTTGCTCCTGTTCCTTAGGGATCCGGGGCCTTCTCTCAGAGCTGCCTTACAAATCTTAGATTTGTTTGCCTCCTTTTCAGGCCTGCGTGTGAACTGGGGCAAGTCATCCATTCTGCCGCTGGGTCCTGAGGCACAGACACTAAAGCCCTGTACACACGATCGGATTTCCTATGGATTCTAGTCCGATGGATTTGTCCATCGGATATCTGATGAAACTGTTTTCCATCAGTCTTGCGCACACACCATCAGTCAAAAAACCGACCGTTCCAAACGCGGTGACGTAAAACACTCCGATGAGCCGAGAAAAATGAAGTTTAATGCTTGTGAGCATGCGTCGACTTGATTCTGAGCATGCGTGGGTTTTTTATCCGATGGACTTGCCCATAGACGATCGGAATTTGCTATCGGTTTTAGATTAATCGGAAAAATTTAAAACATGCTCTATTTTTTAAAACCGATGGAAAAAAGACCGATGGGTCCCATACACGATCGGTTTGTCCGATGAAAAAAAATCCATTGGACGGTTTTCATCTGTAAAACCGATCGTGTGTACAGGGCTTCGGAGATAACGA